>CM077153.1:132267177-132832072 GCA_039583875.1 Platanthera guangdongensis | reverse complement strand
CATCGTTTTCATTTTCAGTCCTACTCGTTTGAGTAGGACTTGCATTTTTCTTTCTTTATTTTTCCGCCTACTCACTTGAGTTTAAATGGCCGGACTTTATTTCAGTCCTACTCGTTGAGTAGGACTTGCAATTTTACATTCTTTATTTTTCCGCCTACTCACTTGAGTTAAATGGCCGGACTTTTTAGCCCTGTAATCGCATTTATTTCTCCTACTCATTTGAGTAGGACTCGCTTTCATTTCAGTCCTACTCGTTTGAGTAGGACTTGCAATTTTCAGCCTTTATTACCGCCCCCACTCGTTTGAGTGGGACTCGCAAATTTAAATATGCAATTTCTTGTATGTGTAACTTAGCTTTTGTTTAATTTATAATTTGGAGTGTGCGTGAGTTTCATTTAGTTAACTTTTTAGCTTTCTAAATATTGTTATTTTTCTTTTGTCTCTTCTTATAATCGTTTAGCATTTAATTTCGAACTCGCGCCTCACTAAATTATAAGCCGTCCCCATACGATGTGTGGCTAATCGCTATTAGCCTCGGCATCGAAGAGCATTGGGACATTTGAAATGATTTATAATATTAAAGTTCTATTTTCATTTTAATTTAAGCACTTAGGGTTTACCCCGGTTTACGACGCGTAGGACCACATAATCGATGTGTGGCCCTATTTCCGTAGTCCATATGCTAGCTAGCCGAGAGGCCGTGCATATGACCGATCACCCCTGGGTAAATAGAGTTGCGTGCGGCCCCCTCGAGAGAGGACAAGCGTAATTCTACCGGATTGGGTTCCCACCCAATAGCGGGGTTCTTAGCGTAAAGCGGGCGTTAAGAGGAATCCTTCGTCGGACTAACGTTCGGTCGAATAGTCTTAACGTTAGGTGAGCGATATCCCTATAGCTAGGTGAGCTCACATTTGTGGAACCTCCACGGCCAAGTTGCCTTATTATTAATTTGAAAATAAGTCTTTTTATTATTAAAAATTATTTTAGTCTTAATCCGATTCGATGCCGAGCGTTAAACCTTCATCGAATATTCTCTAAATCGTTTTTTTCGCTCCTTTGCTTTTCCGTCTTTTTATTAAGACAAAAAAATCCACCTTACTTTCAGTAAAATAATAGTCCTCCCGGAGGAGTAAGAATAGTCAACGCGACCCCGAGAACAATACGACCTCGGTATTCCCCCGAATATCGAGTACTACTTGCGATAGGTGCACTTGCCTACCGAGAAAGCCCGCGGCGATCGACTCACCGAACCAACCACAGTAAGAGTCTGTTCGCGGGCACATCAAGTTTTTGGCGCCGTTGCCGGGGACTCTCTCTTTTCGAGTGCTATTTCGAATTCCGGAGTCTATTAATTTTACTTATTTCTAAAAAACAAAAAACTAAAAACTTATTTTAAAAAAAAAAAAAAAAGTTTATTTTTGTTTTATTTTTTTTGGGTGTATGACCCGAGGACAACCCTCAGAGTCTGAAGATTTAGACTTCGACCTGAGATCGAACGCTCTCTTGCGCGTATCCGATCTCATCGCCGAAATCCTTCTTTAGATCCCGAGGAATCTATCGGAGAACCCCTGTTGTAGTTATGGCCGCCCCTAACCTTCCCCGGCGGCCGAGCGTACTATGTCTTATACGCCCGGCCTAAACCTGGATGATTCAGGGTCGAGTATTGTTCGCCCTGCGGTGGCCAATAATAATTTTGAAATTAAATCAAGTGTCATTCAAATGGTCCAAAACGCCGTGCAGTTCGATGACTGCGGATGAGGACCCGAATGTCCACTTGTCCAATTTCTTGGAGATATGCGATACCTTCAAGATCAATGGCGTCACTGATGACGCCATTCGTTTACGCTTATTTCTTTTTCCCTTAAGTCCAAAGCCAGGCGTGGTTGAATGCCCTCCCGCGAGGATGTATCACCACGTGGGCTGAGTTGACGGAACGGTTCCTAACGAAGTACTTTCCGCCCGCCAAAACTGCAAAGTTGCGGGCGGACATTTCTTCGTTTGTGCAGAACGATCCCGAGTCTCTATACGAGACTTGGGAACGATTTAAGGAATTCCTCCGCCGTTGCCCGCACCACGCGCTGCCAACGTGGTTGCAAGTTCAAATTTTCTATAATGGGCTGAATTTTCAGACGCGTCAAATGATTGACGCGGTGCCGGGGGAACGCTTAACAACAAAACCCCCGAGGCCGCCAGGCTTTATTCGAAGAGATGGACTATGAACGCCTATCAATGGAACGTCCCGCGGGGACGGCCAAAGCCGGCGGTGGTCTTTTTGAAGTGGATGCCACTGCTCTCTTGACCCTTCAAGTTGAAAGGTTAACAAAGCAGGTGGCGGAGATGTCTGCTGCCTCCTCCACTCCGCCTTGTTTTATTCCCCTAACGTCTGCGTAGCTGAAGAGTTCGTGGACTTCATGGGAAATTCGGGTCGTCCTCCCTTCAACCCCAACAACAACCCTTATAGTAATAACTATAATCCGGGTTGGAGGAATCACCCTAACTTCTCGTGGAGCAACCCGAATAATGCTCAGCGTCCCCTATTTCTTATGCGCCCGGATTTTTACTCCCCTCCTCTTCCGAAACCCTCCCGATGGAGGAAAATTTTTCGAAAAGTATATTGCGTCCAACGAGTCAAATATCCGGAACATCACCGGATCGCTAAAAACACTCGAACAACAGGTTGGACAGCTGGCGAGGATGATGTCCGAGCGCGCGCTCGGGCACTGCCGGAAACACGGGCCAATCCGCGGGAAACGCCAACGCTATAACCCTCCGTAGCGGAAAGGAGGTGGCGATCCAAAACGGACCGACCCTCAGGGTTTCTGATCGGCCTCCCCCTCCGCGTTTCAGGGAAGCTTCTACCCCCTTCCCTTCTTTTCGTGGTACATATTGTTTTTCATTTCTGTTCCGCATACTTACGATACAACATTGGGGACAATGTTGGACTTAAGTATGGGGGTATTTTCGTGCTTATTTTCTGCACTTCAATTTTTCTGCATCTCAAAAAAAAGAAAAATACAAAAAAAATACATATAACAACAAAACAAAACAAAAAAAAAAATAATAAAAAACATCTTAAAATGAAACAAAAAAAAATTTTAAATGAAAAAAAAAAACAAAAAAAATTTATGCAAAAAAAAAAATTTTAGAAAAAAACAAAACAAAAAATTTTTTGTTTCTCTTTGTATATATTTTTTTGTTTTTTCTCTCTCCCCTTCCTCATTCTTGTACAAACATTTTTCTTTTTCTCCCTATTTGTACATATTATGAAAATTCTCTTAAAAATACAAAAAAAAAAGATAATAGTTCAAAAAATTTTCAAACAAAAAAAATTGAGAAAAAACAAAAATACAAAAAAAAGATAATAAATGAAAAACACAAAAAAAGTTTACAAAAAAAAAAAAAACAAACTATAAAAAAACAAAAAAATGTTTTGCAACAAATAAATTAAATATTCCATACTTAACTTTTCTGCTAGCCCAAAAATTCTGTTTTGAGTTATTTATATGTGAATACTATTAATTCTCTGTTTACTACCCGTTTGTAATTATTGATTGAAAATTTAAATAGCGGGTTAAGTTTTAAAAGAATTCTTTATGCTTGTTAAACTAGCGGACTCGTTTAGGCAATACTTCTAATTTTTCATTAATAGGAGCACGTATTATTATGTTAGGAATAAGACTATAGAATTCAATTTACTTACTTTTAGCTTTCTGAAACATTGGAACGTACAAATTATTAAGGTTGCTCTCAAAAATTTTTAGGATTACAATCTAGTTTCCTTTCTCCCTCACTTTTCATGACCTACTTGGCATGAAAAAATTATCCTTAAAAGATCTTATGTCAATGGGAACAAGATTTCGTTCCGTAAACATAGGCACCAATATTTTTAAAAGATTATATAGGAGTAAGAGGATAAAATTCATTACTCCCACAAATATACATTGGGTTAATTTTATTATTATGAAGTTGAAAACAAAAATCATATTAGGAAAATAAGATTTCGTTTTCCTAATAAATCCAAAAGAAAAAAAATAGAGGTTCGAGAAAAAATTACCTCACCTCAAATATCAAAACCCTCTTCATAACCACACTACCCCCTTAGCCAATTACACGATTCTAGAATTAATTCAAAAATCTTTTTGAGAGCATAATTAGTAAATTGTATTATTCCAATAGCACTCGTATAAGCTAGAATTCTTATAATTCCAAACTATTTTCGTTAATCTAACCATTACAAATGTTGCCTTCTATTGATTACATCAAGAAGTCGTTTGGCCAAAACTTTTGCGCTATTTAAATCATTACATAATTTTAGGACTTAACTCTTACACCCCGTATATTTATTTCGATCTCTCATTATACTGATTAAGCGATAGCCAAAACTTAGAGTTTTTTTTATTCCTTATAGATTCACCTCAAACTTTTGCTCTGGAATAGCAAAAGCCTAAGTATGGGGGTATTTGATAAACTGTAAATATGCGTATTTTTATGCACATTAATTTAGTCATTTCATTTTTTTTCGTCGTTTTTACTTATTTTTGTTCAAAAAAGTTCCTATTCTTGTAAATTTTCTCCTAACTTGTTTTATTTGATTTTTCAGAAAAAGTTCAAAATCTGCCAAAATTTGGGAAGTACACGCCGTGACACATGGTCACGCCCGCCGTGACCAAGCCGTGACCGTGCATTTCCCGTGAAATCGGAAATTTCTGAAGAAAGGCTTGACACGCCTGGCGACACGCCCGTGTCACCCGACACGGGGCGTGACCCAGCCCGTGTCCTCTCCTCTCGACGAATTCCACTCGACGATCGTCGAGTGTCGAAACCAACTGTCACGCCCATAGTCACGCCCGTGACATGGGGCGTGACCAATTTCAGCTCAACGATTTCGACTCGACACTTTCCGCTCGACATTCGCGAGTGTCGACCCGACTGTCACGCCCATAGTCACGCCCGTGACATGGGGCGTGACCTTTCCATCTGGCCCGACAAGATGCTGCCGAAGACATTTGACCGGACCCGCGCCGGTTCTACCTCCCCGACACGCCCTAGGTCACGCCCGTGACCTGGGGCGTGACTGCTGCAAACTCAGCCGAAGTCAACTTTGCTGTCCAATCGCCAGCCGCCTTCATGAATAGTACTGTCACGCCCCCATGTCACGCCAGTGACCGAGGGCGTGTACTTAGAAATTTTTTTCTATAAAAATAGCCCAGTTCTGTAAGGTCCAAGGGTTCAGATTTTTGGGCCAAGTTAGTGTCTTTTTGTGGGCTAATCCGTGGATTCTAGTGCTATGTAGGAGATTTCTCCCTTCTTATTTCATGTTTTGTTTTGATTTACCTTTTAGCTTTGTAATAGCTTGAAAATTTTAATAAAAATGTTAGATTTCTCTCTTTATTTGGCATGAAAAGTTCATTTGGATGGCTCACCTCTTTCCTTTTTATTCTTTGTTCTTCACTTGTTCTTCATTTATGAAAAGTGTGTGTGTGTGTATGAGTGTAATTGCTTACTTTACATGTTTTTTTATTTGTTTTCATGCTTAGAATGTTATGTTTTCCTCTTTATATGCCTTTGATTTTCAAAATAGGTTTTGTTAGAAACTCATGAAATGATGAATTAGGTTTCCTTTTTTCTTGTCTTCTTCAACATCTTCACTCTTATGAGTATGTAAAAGAGTTAAAGTTTCCTTTGTTTTTTTTACTTAGCTTCATTTTGGAATGAAAACCTTTTTCCTTCTTTCACTTTTATTTCAACTTTTTTGCTCTTTTATGAAATCCTAGGAATGAAATGTTGAAATTTTTATTTTTCAAAACTTTGGTTTTTAATTTATTTTGAAAAACTTTTGTCTTCAAAATTTTAATTTCTTCTTTTTTTGTTTTTGGCAAACCTATGCTTGAATAGTTAAAGTTTTAATTTTTAGGTAACTTTGATTTTTCATGAAGTGTGTGTGTGAGTGTAGGTGTATAATTTTTATGCTTTGATTTAAATTGTGTAGAGTGTGTGAGTGTAGGTGTTAGCTTTTCATGCTTTCTTTTAATGCTTTCCTTTTAATGCTTTGATTCAAATTATGTAGAGTGTGTGAGTGTAGGTGTTAGCTTTATTGCTTTCTTGAATTTCATATGGGGTGTGTGTGTTCGTGTGCATTTATTTCCGCCTACTCGTTAAGAGTTAAATGGCGCATCGTTTTCATTTCAGTCCTACTCGTTTGAGTAGGACTTGCAATTTTTCTTTCTTTATTTTTCCGCCTACTCACTTGAGTTTAAATGGCCGGACTTTATTTCAGTCCTACTCGTTTGAGTAGGACTTGCAATTTTACTTTCTTTATTTTTTCCGCCTACTCACTTGAGTTAAATGGCCGGACTTTTTAGCCCTGTAATCGCATTTATTTTCTCCTACTCGTTTGAGTAGGACTCGCTTTCATTTCAGTCCTACTCGTTTGAGTAGGACTTGCAATTTTCAGCTTTATTTACCGCCCCCACTCGTTTGAGTGGGACTCGCAAATTTGAATATGCAATTTTCTTTTTATGTGTAACTTAGCTTTTGTTTAATTTATAATTTGGAGTGTGCGTGAGTTCTCATTTAGTTAACTTTTTAGCTCTCTAAATATTGTTATTTTTTCTTTTGTCTCTTTCTTATAATCGTTTAGCATTTAATTTCGAACTCGCGCCTCACTAAATTATAAGCTGTCCCCATACCGATGTGTGGCTAATCGCTATTAGCCTCGGCATCGAAGAGCATGGGACATTTGAAATGATTTATAATAATTAAAGTCTTTTTTTCATTTTAATTTAAGCACTTAGGGTTTACCCCGGGTTTACGACGCGTAGGACCACATAATCGATGTGTGGGCCCTATTTCCGTAGTCCATATGCTAGCTAGCCGAGAGGCCGTGCATATGGACCGATCACCCCTGGGTAAATAGAGTTGCGTGCGCCCCCTCGAGAGAGGACAAGCGTAATTCTACCGGATTGGGTCCCCCACCCAATAGCGGGGTTCTTAGCGTTAAAGCGGTGGGCGTTAAGAGGAATCCTTCGTCGGACTAACGTTCGGTCGAATAGTCTTAACGTTTAGGTGAGCGATATCCCTATAGCTAGGTGAGCTCACATTTGTGGAACCTCCACGGCCAAGTTGCCTTATTATTAATTTGAAAATTAAGTCTTTTTATTATTAAAAATTATTTTAGTCTTAATCCGATTCGATGCCGAGCGTTAACCCTTCATCGAATATTCTCTAAATCGTTTTTTCGCTCCTTTGCTTTTCCGCCTTTTTATTAAGACAAAAAAATCAACCTTACTTTCAGTAAAATAATAGTCCTCCCGGAGGAGTAAGAATAGTCAACGCGACCCCGAGAACAATACGACCTCGGTATTCCCCCGAATATCGAGTACTACTTGCGATAGGTGCACTTGCCTACCCGAGAAAGCCCGCGGCGATCGACTCACCGAACCAACCACAGTAAGAGTCTGTTCGCAGGCACATCACCAAGGATGACACCGAGTGACTTCCGGCCCTGCCAGCTTGGTGACAGCCTGGCAGCGGGATCTTCTCGGGGTCCAAAACTACTGCCATCGAGTGACTTCCTGCCCTGTCAGCTAGGTGAGAGCCTGACAGCGGGATCTTCTCGATGCCAAGGATGACACCGAGTGACTTCCGGCCCTGCCAGCTAGATGAGAGCCTGGCAGCGGGATCTTCTCGGGGTCCAACACTACTGCCATCGAGTGGCTTCCGACCCTGTCAGCTAGGTGAGAGCCTGACAGTGGGATCTTCTCGAGGCCAAGGATGACACCGAGTGACTTCCGGCCCTGCCAGCTAGGTGAGAGACTGACAGCGGGATCTTCTCGGGGTCCAAAACTACTGCCATCGAGTGACTTGCCGCCCTGCCAGCTAGGTGAGAGCCTGACAGCGGGATATTCTCGAGGCCAAGGATGACACCGAGTGACCTCCGGCCCTGCCAGCTAGGTGAGAGCCTGGCAGCGGGATCTTCTCGAGGTCCAAAACTACTTCCATCGAGTGACTTACGGCCCTGTCAGCTAGGTGAGAGCCTGACAACGGGATCTTCTAGAGGCCAAGGATGACACCGAGTGACTTCCGGCCCTGCTAGCTAGGTGAGAGCCTGGCAGCGGGATCTTCTCGGGGTCCAAAACTACTGCCATCGAGTGGCTTCCGACCCTGTCAGCTAGGTGAGAGCCTGACAGCAGGATCTTCTCGAGGCCAAGGATGACACCGAGTGACTTCCGGCCCTGCCAGCTAGGTGAGAGCCTGGCAGCGGGATCTTCGCGGGGTCCAAAACTATTGCCATCGAGTGACTTCCGGCCCTGCCAGCTAGGTGAGAGCCTGATAGCGGGATCTTCTCGAGGCCAAGGATGACACCGCGTGTCTTCCGGCCCTGCCAGGTAGGTGAGAGCCTGGCAGCGGGATCTTCTCGGGGTCCAAAACTACTGCCATCGAGTGACTTCCGGCCCTGCCAGCTAGGTGAGAGCCTGACAGCGGGATCTTCTCGAGGCCAAGGATGACATCAAGTGACTTCCGGCCCTGCGAGCTAGGTGAGAGCCTGACAGCGGGATCTTGTCGGGGTCCAAACACATTTCATTCCTCTATGCAGGCTAGCTATGACTGTACTGGAGCGTTGAAGAAATTTATTATAATAAGAGTATCGCTTACAGGCTTCAAGGGAAAAAACGTTTCAAGTCATCACCACTCCAGGTGTGACTCAGGGTCTCGCCCTCTACATTTTGGAGTCGATAGCCTCCTGACTTCAAAGCTTCCTTTACAATAAATGGGCCCTCCCAGCTGGGGTTGAGCTTTCCTACGGATGCTGACCTCCCTGCCGCATCCACCTTCTTCAGCACAAAATCCCCTTCCACGAACTGTTTCACCCTGACATGCTTGTCGAAGTACTTGACCATCCTCCTTTTCACTTCCTCCTGCCGGATAGCGGAAAGGTCCCTCAGCTCCTCCACCATGTCAAGGGAGAGTCTCAGCTGCTCGTCGTTCTCGGCTTGCCATCCCTCTCGGCCCCCTTTGGCCGCAACGACTCGCGGTGTTTGGACTTCAAATTCCACGGGGAGCACTGCCTCGCACCCATGGGAGAGCTTGAAGGGGGTCTCTCAAGTGGTAGTGTTGGGGGTGGTTCTTAGTGCCCAAAGAACCACGGGAAGCTGCTCCACCCAGCTCCCCTTCAAATTCTCCACCTTCTTCTTGAGGAGGTTGACGATGATCTTGTTTGCGACCTCCACCTGCCCGTTGCTCCTGGGATGATGGACCGAGGTGAATCTGAGGTCGATTCTGAGCTGCCCGCAGAAGTTGGTGAATTCGGCGCTGGAGAACTGTAACGCCCCGGATTTTTATTACATACGCATGATGGGCGTTACGTTGGCGTTGACTGTTGTTCGAGCATGGTTTTTCCGCGAGCTTGCGAGTGGCTGTTTTGGTTGCCGAGTTGCACGATTCCCCAGCAAACCGTAGTCCAACTGAGGGACTCGGTAAGGCCTCTTAGGGAATGGTTGCACGTTTTCGCGCCCGGGGAATGTTGCTCAAAGTTGCTGGTTCAGGAAACAAAAAAAAGGGTAAAAGTGCTTAAGGCAAAAATGGTCTAGGACGTCCAGGAACATTTTTCACAAAAGGGAAAATGGTCGTTTTTGTGCTAGACACGCCCCATGTCACGGGCGTGACTCAGGCCGTGACCTGGGCGTGACCTTCTTGACTCGACGATTTTTCTTGCGTCGAGTTGAGCTCGACGAATGGGGTACACGCCCCCTGACACGGGCGTGTCACGGGCCGTGTCCCGCTTCGTCGAGTGTCGAGTGTCGATCGGCGAGTAGATCGAGCGTCGAGTATCGAGTGTCGAGTCGTCGAGAGAGGTGACACCGGCTGTGACACGGGAGGTCACAGGGCGTGTCAGGCTGGGTCGAGTGTCGCCACTTTCTGTCGACGAGGTGTCGAGACACGGGTTACAAGCCCTAGGTCACGGGCGTGACCGACCCGTCACGGGCACGTGACGACCCGTCACGGGCGTGTTACCCGGTCGTGGCCCGTCTGTGTCTGGATAAACATAGAATTGCCGCCTTTCGGCGCCGCTTATGGTACACGCCCTGTGTCACGGGCGTGACACAGGGCGTGACCGGCCCGAAAATCGATTTTTCCAGTTTTTTTGTGCCGTTCATTTCCTTGATCCTGCATCGAACGGTTCAGCTCGGTTCTTGAGGAAATAAGTCCAAAACAGAAACTTTCATTTTCCTCTTCTTCTCTTCATCTTCATCTTCTTCTTCCTTCTCCTCAAAGAGAAAGCAAAGAGAGCAAGGCTCAAGCAAGGCAAGAAAAGAAAAGCAGCCGTCGCCACATCGTCTCGGTTCAGGCAAGCGGTGTCCTCCACCCTTGCCAATCTTCATTCTTACTATGAATTATGCCAACATAGCTAGTGTTCCTCTTTCCCCTTTCTAGCTTTAGTTCTTGTGTTCTTAAATTTCCCTTGTTTGTTCATTATGCCCTTGCTAATTTCTTATGACCTTGCTAATTTTCAAATTATAATCAATCCAAATGATGACCTTGCTAATTTCCTATGTTAAATTCCCTGTGCTAAAGTCAAATTAGCTAATTCCTTATGTTAATTCCATATGACATTAGCTAATTCCCTATGGTAAATTCCCTATGCTAAACGACTTTGCTCTCCCATGTTTATCACTTTGCCTATGCTAACTTAATTCATGTAGCTAAGTTGTTCTATTCATGTACCCATCTTGAGGCGATTGTGTTCTAAATATGGGTTCTATGTACTCATGTTAATCAAATCCTATCATGCAGTTCTCTTTTGATACAAATCATGTGATTTATGTATTGCGCACACTCTACGTTGGCAATTGGGAGTCATGTGTGAGGACGATGAAAGGAAACGTGTTACCTTGGGTATGGGGTGTTTTGCGAGGCGAATTCGTGAAGCATGGCGGGAGCGTTTGTGTGAGGATTTTGCAAGGGTGGTGTGGTTTCAGCCTGTGGCCACCGGGTTTTGTTTTTGTGGTTAGAGAGACCACTTTGGCCCGAATTGGGCTGGTTTTGTTTGGTGCGTTCCACTTTAGGGCCCGCCACCGATAAGACCCTTGTGAAACTGAACTTAACCGCTGCTTATGCTTCACTTGTCTAGTAGGTCTTGTTCTATGAATGATGGAATAGGCATGTGTTTTGCCTTTTGTTTCTGCGGTTTGAGCAGAACTTGAAATACTAGTACGCACTTGGTGCGGTTGATCCTTTGGAATGACAGTATTTTTCTACATGTACGCACTTTGTTTTGTGCACTCTTTTGACTTAAGCATTGTTATGGGGTCGGTAAGCCCCTTCTTGATCCATTATGAAATTTATACTCTCTTTTGTATAGTTTGGTTGATTGCTGAGGTGTTCTTTCTTGAATGCCTCAGGTGCAGGTGTAGCCGGTTGAGCGGCTAGGTTTGTTGGAGGGTTTCTTGGGAGCTAACCGAGCATTCAAAGCGAGGTAGTTCTCCTTTTGTTGTACAGACATACATGTGCCCCAATGGGTTCGTGTCAGCTTGTTGGCGCCCATTTGGTGGATTTTCTTTTATGTAAATATGAACTAGACTGCTATTGTAACTCCTTTGGATGGAATGTACTTGCTTTTGGGATGGTTTTCTGGTAGGTTGCATTAGGTATTTTGAAGCTAAACCAAAACTATTATGTATCTCATGCATACATGACTTGATAAATTAAGACTTATTTTCAAAGAACGTAAACAAAGAGCATTTCTTATAATAATCTCACTATAGACTGCATATAGGAGCTCATTATAAATAAACCAAGGATTTCCGCCGCGTACCAAGGTGTTTTGATACCTACGGCCGAGGGACACGACCAGCAAATGAACTAGTTTTCTTACATATAACTGTTGAACTTTCATTCATAAAGTAAGCGTCAAGGGTTGCCTGAACGTGTGCAGTTATCCCCTGCACGACGTGGCATCATAACCCGTAGTTCCTCTTGCTCTGATACGAGGTACTCGTTGAGGAAATGCGAGTTGTGACAGTTGGTATCAGAGGGAGGTTTGCTTGACATTTGGTCGGGCAAACTTTCCTTTTTGTTTTGTGAGTGTAAGCATCATTTCATACACACACCGAGGTGCCATCAGTATGTCTTGGCCGAAGCACGTACACTACACTCATGACATGAACAGAAGTATACGTGGCATATTATGTAGTATGGGATGCATAATATGTGGCTGTATATGAATCCACCATAGGGGCAACATGTGAGGGCTATGTAGTATGGGATGCATAACCTCACCACATGGATGCGACTAGCACGTTTTCTTTTCTTCGTTGCATGCAATGCTATGTAGTATGGGATGCATAGCATTGGAATGCATACGACCGCTCATGGCATGCATTAAGGCCTTTTCTAGAATGCATAGCACAGCACGCATAACATAACATTGCATGAGCACAACGTGCCAAGCTAAGAATTACATGATGACACTTGTACACTCATGGTTTTGGGTCAAATCAAGTCATGCATCCATGGTTTAGGCACAAATTAGTGGGATGACGGTGAGTCATCGTTAGGTTAGGCATACCATCATTCTCAAACTCCCAAAGCAAGTTAGCAGTTGATATTCATATTTTTATATGTATGGTCTGTACATAGCTGTTGTGTGTTTTGTTGGATTTGAGATTGACAAGAGTGAACGTGTTTCTAGGATGTCGAAGCGTCCAGTGACAAGGCAAACTCCCCAATCCGAGGGTGAATCTTCGGGTGCGCAGAATAATGCACTAATGAAGCTCCGAATCGCCCAAGAGCGGTATGAAAAGTATGCCAACCGACGAAGGTCGGAATTAGAGTTTGTGGTGGGGGATTCTGTTTTCTTGAAAGTCTCCCCAATGGTTGGAATTAAAAGGTTTGGGAAAGAGCGCAAGTTAGACCCAAGATTTGTGGGTCCCTTCACGATTCTTGAGCGAGTTGGAGCATCTGCCTACAAACTGGAATTACCTGTGAACTTTCCTGGTGTTCACAATGTGTTTCATGTGAGCCAACTGCGCAAGTGTCTGCGAAATGACACGCAAGTGTTGGACGTGGTGCCGCCATTGGCGCCAAACCTTTCGTATGTGGAGATGCCCATCCGGATATTGGACTCCCAAGATCGTGTGTTGCGGAAAAAGAAGATTCCTATGGTAAAGGTGTTATGGAAAAATCAAGATGTGGAAAGCGCGACGTGGGAGCTCGAGTCAACGATGAGGGCGGCTCACCCTCATTTGTTCCCGTAAGCTGGTATGAGATTTAGTGTTTGATTGGATTCATGTTTTGGTTTGCTTGTGTGTTGGGTTTTGTGAAAAGTTTCGAGGCGAAACTTTTTGTTAGGGGGAGTGATTGTAATGCCCCGGATTTTTATTACGTACGCATGATGGGCGTTACGTTGGCGTTGACTGTTGTTCGAGCATGTTTTTTCCGCTAGCTTGCGAGTGGCTGTTTTGGTTGCCGAGTTGCACGATTCCCCAGCAAACCGTAGTCCAACTGAGGGACTCGGTGAGGCCTCTTAGGGAATGGTTGCACGTTTTCGCGCCCGGGGAATGTTGCTCAAAGTTGCTGGTTCAGGAAACAAAAAAAAAGGTTAAAAAGTGCTTAAGGCAAAAATGGTCTAGGACGTCCCAGGAACATTTTTCACAAAAGGGTAAAATGGTCGTTTTTGTGCTAGACATGCCCCATGTCACGGGCGTGACTCAGGCCGTGACCTGGGCATGACCTTCTTGACTCGACGATTTTTCTTGCGTCGAGTTGAGCTCGACGAATGGGGTACACGCCCCCTGACACGGGCGTGTCACGGGCCGTGTCCCGCTTCGTCGAGTGTCGAGTGTCGATCGGCGAGTATCGAGCGTCGAGTATCGAGTGTCGAGTCGTCGAGAGAGGGGACACGGCCTGTGACACGGGCGTGTCACAGGGCGTGTCAGGCTGGGTCGAGTGTCGCCACTTTCTGTCGACGAGGTGTCGAGACACGGGTTACACGCCCTAGGTCACGGGCGTGACCGACCCGTCACGGGCGTGACCGACCCGTCACGGGCGTGTACCCCGGCTGTGTACCGTCTGGATAAACATAGAATTGCCGCCTTTCGGCGCCGCTTATGGTACACGCCCTGTGTCACGGGCGTGACACAGGGCGTGACCGGCCCGAAAATCGATTTTTTCCAGTTTTTTTGTGCCGTTCATTTCCTTGATCCTGCATCGAACGGTTCAGCTCGGTTCTGGAGGAAATAAGTCCGAAACAGAAACCTTTCATTTTCCTCTTCTTCCTCTTCATCTTCATCTTCTTCTTCCTTCTCCTCAAAGAGAAAGCAAAGAGAGCAAGGCTCAAGCAAGGCAAGAAAAGAAAAGCAGCCGTCGCGACATCGTCTCGGTTCAGGCAAGCGGTGTCCTCCACCCTTGCCAATCTTCATTCTTACTATGAATTATGCCAACATAGCTAGTGTTCCTCTTTCCCCTTTCTAGCTTTAGTTCTTGTGTTCTTAAATTTCCCTTGTTTGTTCATTATGCCCTTGCTAATTTCTTATGACCTTGCTAATTTTCAAATTATAATCAATCCAAATGATGACCTTGCTAATTTCCTATGTTAAATTCCCTATGCTAAAGTCAAATTAGCTAATTCCTTATGTTAATTCCATATGACATTAGCTAATTCCCTATGGTAAATTCCCTATGCTAAACGACTTTGCTCTCCCATGTTTATCAATTTGCCTATGCTAACTTAATTCATGTAGCTAAGTTGTTCTATTCATGTACCCATCTTGAGGCGATTGTGTTCTAAATATGGGTTCTATGTACTCATGTTAATCAAATCCTATCATGTAGTTCTCTTTTGATACAAAGCATGTGATTTATGTATTGCGCACACTCTACGTTGGCAATTGGGAGTCATGTGTGAGGACGATGAAAGGAAACGTGTTACCTTGGGTTATGGGGTGTTTTGCGAGGCGAATTCGTGAAGCATGGCGGGAGCGTTTGTGTGAGGATTTTGCAAGGGGTGGTGTGGTTTCAGCCTGTGGCCACCGGGTTTTGTTTTTGTGGTTAGAGAGACCACTTTGGCCCCGATTTGGGCTGGTTTTGTTTGGTGCGTTCCACTTTAGGGCCGCCACCGATAAGACCCTTGTGAAACTGAACTTAACCGCTGCTTATGCTTCACTTGTCTAGTAGGTTCTTGTTCTATGAATGATGGAATAGGCATGTGTTTTGCCTTTTGTTTCTGCGGTTTGAGCAGGACTTGAAATACTAGTACGCACTTGGTGCGGTTGATCCTTTGGAATGACAGTATTTTTCTACATGTACGCACTTGTTTTGTGCACTCTTTTGACTTAAGCATTGCTATGGGGTCGGTAAGCCCCTTCTTGATCCATTATGAAATTTATACTCTCTTTTGTATAGTTTGGTTGATTGCTGAGGTGTTCTTTCTTGAATGCCTCAGGTGCAGGTTGTAGCCGGTTGAGCGGCTAGGTTGGTTGGAGGCGTTTCTTGGGAGCTAACCGAGCATTCAAAGCGAGGTAGTTCTCCTTTTGTTGTACAGACATACATGTGCCCCAATGGGTTCGTGTCAGCTTGTTGGCGCCCATTTGGTGGATTTTCTTTTATGTAAATATGAACTAGACTACTATTGTAACTCCTTTGGATGGAATGTACTTGCTTTTGGGATGGTTTTCTGGTAGGTTGCATTAGGTATTTTGAAGCTGAACCAAAACTATTATGTATCTCATGCATACATGACTTGATAAATTAAGACTTATTTTCAAAGAACGTAAACAAAGAGCATTTCTTATAATAATATCACTATAGGCTGCATATAGGAGCTCATTATAAATAAACCAAGGATTTCCGCCGCGTACCAAGGTGTTTTGATACCTAAGGCCGAGGGACACGGCCAGCAAATGAACTAGTTTTCTTATATATAACTGTTGAACTTTCATTCATAAAGTAAGCGTCAAGGGTTGCCTGAACGTGTGCAGTTATCCCCTGCACGACGTGGCATCATAACCCGTAGTTCCTCTTTCTCTGATACGAGGTACTCGTTGAGGAAATGCGAGTTGTGACAAGAACTGGGGCCCGTTGTCCGTGATGATGGCCTGAGGTAATCCGTGGAGGCAGATGATTTCTCCACAAACAAAGTTCCTGATTACCTGGGAGGTTACCTTGGCCAGCGCCTTCACCTCCATCCACTTGGAGAAGTAGTCAATCATTACCAGGAGGAACCTTCTCTGACCACTGCCTTGGGGGAATGGCCCAACCAAATCCATTCCCCAAATTGCGAAGGGCCAGGGGGCCGTGATACCTTTGAGTCGCTGGGCCGGCTGTAGCTGGAGCGGGCAAACAACTGGCACTTATGGCACCTCCTCGCGAACTCTGCGGCTTCTCGGCCCAGTGTGGGCCAGAAATACCCTTGCCTGACTATCCTTCCTTCTAGGGTCCGACTCCTGGAATGACTCCCACATTCCCCGGAGTGGACTTCCTCAAAGATCCTCTGCACTTCGCCCCCGGCCACGCAGCGAGCCAGCATCCCTGAGAGGGTCTTCCCGTACAGCTGTTTGTCCTGGAGGAGGTAATACGCTGACTTGTGCCATAGCTTCTTCTTATCTGCCCCCTCCGGATACTCCCCTGTGGAGAGGAAAGCCACCACTGGGTCCATCCATGAAGTTTGTTGATCGATCTC
Organism: Platanthera guangdongensis; assembly: GCA_039583875.1. Taxonomy (NCBI): domain Eukaryota; kingdom Viridiplantae; phylum Streptophyta; class Magnoliopsida; order Asparagales; family Orchidaceae; genus Platanthera; species Platanthera guangdongensis. The sequence continues at coordinate 132,815,394 of CM077153.1, read as the reverse complement.
CATGAGCTCTCCCTCTTAAATGGAGGGGCGGAATAGGTCGGTGATGGTACCCCCCACCTGGGGACCATGCTTTGCTAGCTGATCGGCTTGTTCATTCTCTTCCCTGGGCACGTGTCGGATGGTGAAAGTTTGAAGAGTGCCTATGACCCCCTTCACATTGGCCAGGTACAATCGCAGGGTGGGCTCCCTTGCCTCGAACTCCCCGTTGATCTGGGAAGCTACTACCATGGAGTTAGTTAGGACCTCCACATCCGACACCCCTAGCTCCCAGGCCAGGCGTAGCCCTACTATCACGGCCTCGTACTCGGCCTGGTTGTTGGTAATGGGAAAGTGCACCACCACCATCTGCTCAATTCGGGTCCCCTGAGGGCTTTCCAGGATCACCCCCACTCCAAGGGAATGCCTCCCTGAGGCGCCATCCACCCTCACCTTCCAAGGAGTCAGGCGGGTGAGTTCTTCCTCCGCTACTTCAACCACGTAGTCGGCCAAGAAGTCGGCCATCGCTTGAGCTTTGATCGAGAGCCGCAGAACGAAGTAGACATCAAACTCGCTGAGTTCCACTGACCACTTAGCCAACCTTCCTTAATGTTCCACCCCCTCAAAGATGTTGCGGAGAGGATGGTCAGTCACCACTCGGATTGAGTGTGCCTGGAAGTAAGGTCGCAGCCTCTGAGCCGAGATGATCAGGACGAAGGCTAGCTTCTACAAAATCGGATACCGGAGCTCGGCCTTCCTCATGACCTGGCTCACGTAATAAATAGGCAGCTGCCTCTTCCCCTCTTCACGAACCAAGATGGAGCTCAGGGCCTCCACCCCCACCCCGAGATATAAGAACAGGTCCTCCACTTCCTTTGGTCCTTGGAGCAGCGGAGCCTGTGTCAACTGCCCCTTGAGGGCCTGGAACGCCTCCTCGCACTCCTTGGTCCATTCAAACCTCTAACCACCCCTCAGTGTTTTGAAGAAGGGGGAGCACTTCTCCCCTGCTCGAGAAAGGAAGCGACTCAGCCCTGCTAGCTTCCCCGTCAGCCGTTGGACCTCCTTAGCATTCCGCGGGGACCCCAGCCCCAAGATAGCCCTGACCTTATCTGGATTCAGCTCGACCCCCGCGGGGGTGAGGAGGTGCCCCAAGAACTTTCCCCTGCTAGCCCCGAAGACACATTTCAGGGGATTCAACCGCATCTTGTATTTGCGCAGGGTGGTGAAGGTCTCCTCCAGGTCCCGGAGGTGGGAGGTCACATCCCGACTTTTGATCATGAGGTCATCTACATACACCTCCAAATTCCTCCCCCTCTGCTCCTTGAAGACCCTATCCATCATTTTCTAATAGTTTGCCCCAGCATTCTTCAGCCCGAAGGGCATCATCTTGTAGCAGTAGCATCCATCCCCTGTGATGAACGAGACATCCTTGATGTCGGGGGGTGCATCCTGATCTGATGATAACCTGAAAATGCATCTAAAAAACTCATTACTGAATAACCGACGGCTGAGTCAACCAGCGTGTCGATTAGAGGCAAAGGATAACAGTCCTTAGGATAAGCTTTATTAAGTAAGGAAAAATCGATACACATCCTCCATCGGTCGTCTCCTTTTTTAACCATGACCACGTTGGAGACCCAGCCGGGGTACTGAATCTCAGACACAAAGCCGGCCTTGAGGAGTTTCGCCACCTCCTCCCTGATGGGCTCCGCCAGCTTGTCTGCAGCGGACCTCTTCTTCTACTGAACGGGGCGTGTTCCCGAGTCCAGGTTGAGGCGGTGGCAGGCCACATCCGCGTCAACCCCCGGCATCTCCGCGTCGTTCCAAGCGAAGATGTCCACGTTCTTCTGGATGCACTCCAGCATCCTTCCTTGGTCCTCCGTGGTCAGCCCCCCGCTGACGCGGATCTTCTCCATCCTGCCTCCCCGGGTGAGCACATCCAGCTCCACCACTTCTTTTGCGGCCTCCAGCCTGGACTGCTCCCCCCATCCTTTGGCATCCCCTTCCCCCGGAACGGGGACCTCTACCTCCATCTCTTCTCCACGGCCCTCACTTTGGCCACCTCCTCCAGATCTCCTCATGCCACCTCCTCCTCTGCGCAGTTCTTCATTTCCAGCTCCTCCCCTCCTGCTTCCTGCTCGGCCTCCTCCATCCGTTGCCCCATCTCCTCGGCCCCCTCCTGCCAGGAGATGGTGTTCACCGCAGTGACATAACACTCCCGCGCCACCTTTGGGTCCCCCCTGACCCTGACCTGGACCGCCTCAGCGTTGAACTTCAAGCACTGATGGAAAGATGAGGGGACGTAGCGGAAGGAGCTGATAAGGGTCCCGAAGATGGCGTTGTAGCTGCTGGGGGCATCCACAATGACGAACTTGTAGTTTCGGGACTGCCCCCCCCCCAATGTGACATGGAGGCCTACTCCTCCCTCCACTTCCTTCCTTTCTCCTGAAAACATGAACAAGGGCCCATCCGAGGCCAGCACTCTCTTTGCCTCCACCTTCATCGCGTCAAATGCCTTTTTGAAGACGACGTTGACGGAACTCCCGTTGTCCACGAGGATCCGAGAGAAAGTGAAATTCTCGATGGCTGCCTTGATGACCAGCGCATCGCAGAATGGGTCCTCGTGGTCTGGCATGTCGCTCCTAGAGAAAGTGATCCTCTACTCCGGGGGTGGGGTTTGGGATGTGGAGGCGACGCTTCGCCGGTACATGGTGTGGAGGCTTGCCTTGCGGGATGCCTCGACCCCTACTCCCCCGTGGATCACTCCGATTCCCCCTCGGGTCCCAACATCCACCCAGTCTTCGCAATGATCCTCCTCCGCCTGAGGCAGGACCTCCTCAATCCTTACTTCTTGCCTGCCCTGCTGCTGCTGCTGCTGTTCCCTATTCCCTCTCATCTCGAGGAACTCCGGGCAGGTGGCTGTGGCGTGCCCTTCTTCCTGATGGAAATCGCAATAGGGAAGCTCCAGCCTGAACTCTCTTCTCCTCGTCCTCATAATCCCCCTCTGGCCCCCAAGGCTATGGCCATGGCCTCCTCCTGATCGGGGAGCAGGGGCCTCTGGCCCTGCCTCCAGCCTAGAGGGTGGAACTGATCTTGCCTCCCCTGGTGGTGACCCCTTCCATAGTACCCTCTCTGTGGCCCCCGCCCCTGCCACTCAGGTCTCCAGCCCAGCTGACGGTTAGGCTCCTGATGCCCCCACCTCGGCTGCTACTGCCACTAGAGCTGCCTTTGCTCCCTCTGCCTAGGCTCTCCTCTTCTCTCCTCCTGTCCTTTACCTCCACTTGACTCCTTCTCTTCCTCCGTGGCCCACCTGGCCAACTTCCTTGCAAACTCCGGGTTCGACGCCTCCCCGTCGACCTCTCTCGCCGCCCTCTCCATCAACTCCTCGTAGGAGAGGGGAGGAACTCTCTTCAGCTCCATTCGGAAGAACCCCTGCTGCAGGCCCAGGGTAAAGGCCATCATCAGACTATGGCCCGACATCTCTTGGACCTGAGTAACTTCCTCCTAGAATCGGTCCACGTAGCTCCCCAATGTCTCGTTCACCCCCTGCTTGATGTGGAACAAAGACTCGGACTCCTTCCTCCTCTTCTTCGAGGTAGTGAACCTCAGCATGAACCCTTGGCGCAGGTCCTCGAAGCAGTATATGGAGCTGGCCGGTAGCTTGTGGAACCATTCCCTTGCCTTCTCCCGGAGGGTGATGGCGAAGAGTCGGCATTTGAATCCGTCCGACATCTGACGGATGGAGACCACATCTTCGAACCATTGGACATGCTGGATCAGGTCTCCATTCCCGGTGTAGTAGGACATCTCGGGTTCTCTGAACCCATCTATAACTGGAGCTGAGCAGACCAACTCGCTGAAAGGACTGCCTCCCCCCGCCTGGCAGACCGGCGAGTCTCGTGAGCCCAGCTCGCCGAACCGGTCTTGGCCTGCCGAGCCAGGGAAAAGCTCCCGCCCGGGGAGCTCGCACCCCCGGCCTTCCTCGGCCACCTCCTTCCCGACTCGCCTGCCGGGGGCATCCTCGCCCAAAGAAGGGGCGGCCGCGATCTGGGCTGCCGGAGTAGAGCACTCGCCCACGTGCCGAGTGCGAACTTGACGAGGCTCAGCACCTCATTCCTGAAGTCTTCCAACATTCCCACCGTTGCGAGAGGCGGGGGGGGGGGGGGGGGGGGGTTGGGGGGGGGGGGGTCGCTGTGAGTTCTGCCTGTCAGATCCCTGTCCTCCTGTCATTGAACTCGCTGAAGCTTTTCTTCACTGACCACTCTCCACGCTCACCGCACCAAAATGTTGAAACTGATCTCTCGGTATCCTGTGGAGTTCGACCCTTGGGGAAGGGGTGGTATCGCGCCTACTTCGCTCCTGCAAGAAAAACAACAAAGAAGACAAGGAGAAACAGACCCAAGGGCTCGGCAGGGAGGTCCCACCACAAACCTGGAAGATCTCAGAGCGCTTCCCATCCTTAGCCAGAAGCCGAGCTAAGGTATCCTCAGAAAGCACTTAGAAACTGGAGCAGGGAGACACTCAAAGCGTGTCTTCTGAGGTACCCCTTGGGTCCTATTTATAGCTTTTAGAAAATAACTGCCAATAACTAAAAGAGCTGACCTGAAATTACCAAGATGCCCTTAGTCGGGTCTGTCAACAGCCAAACTTCGATGTTCTGAACAGCTATGCGCAGTCCGGCCTGGTCTGCCAACAGCGTGGCTCCGCTGTCCTAAACAGCTACTCGCACCCAGAGGGGGGTCAGCTAGCCATCAATCCCTCCCCGCGAGAGGCGGGCGCGACCTGGTTCTATCGGCTCGCCTACTCTTCTCGGGCGAACGCGGGCCGGGCCGCCGCGACCCGCCAGTCCTCTGCCGAGGCGGATATGTGGCCAGGTCACGTATAGGGGACGGACTGGCGGCCATTGTGACCCCCCGAACGGCTCGCAGATCGCGGGTCGCCGAGCCCATCCGCAAGTACCGGTTCGACGAATGGCGCCCCCCGCTCCGGTCGACGATTCCCTGAGTGAGCGAGAGGGATAGTGGAGTCATCTCGCCTGGCTCGCTCGCCTGAACTGAGCGGGAGCGGACCAGCATCTTGTCGCATGTCTGCTCGTTACTTGGGTGCGGGTCGCGGGACTGGGTCCGCTCGATCTTCCTGGTGGGGCCCGTTCGACGAACACGGGGTTGTACAACTCCGAAGATCTAATTTGGAGAATACGATGGCTCCAGACAAGACATCCGACAAATCATCTAGGCGGGGAATGGGGAACCTATACTTTATGGTAATTTTGTTGGTATCCCGGCTATCAACACACATCCTCCATGTACCATCCTTCTTGGGGGCAAGTAGGGCTAGTACAGCACATGGACTCATACTAGTCCTAATAAAACCTTTCTCAAGCAAGCCCTCTATCTGGGACTGCAACTCCAGGTGAGCTGCGCGGTGGAGTCGATAATGGGGCTGATTTGGCAAGGAAGACCCCGGGATGAGATCTATCGCATGCTGGATATTCCTAAGCAGGGGTAACGTGGGCGGCAACTCATCCGGGTACACGTCCCTATACTCCTCCAACAGTGCCCGTAACTCACTAGGTAACTCATCCAAAATGCTAAAATCGGGCTTCGCACTTAGGAGGACTAGCGCATACATAATTCCATCAAAGAACGGATCTCTCTCAAACTCTTTCCTACCAAATAGATTCAACGTTTTCCATTCTACCGGAATAGTGGTGTCCTTAGCCAAGACTACGGGCTCCTTTGGGATGGTCGGCCTCAAAGTGATGGTTTTGCCATTGAATTTGAATTCATAAGTGTTGGCTCTACCAAAATGTGTAACATCACGGTCGTATAGCCAAGGGCGACCTAACAACACATGACAAGCGTCCATCGGCCGGACATCACACCACACCTCATCAATGTAGGATTTGAATGACAGTGGGACCAGGCATCGCTTGGTAACGGGTACAGAGATCTTGTTGATCCAAGCGACCTGATATGGGGTCGGGTGTTATTCCGTGATCAAGGACATACGTGCAACGGCGTTCTCAGATACGACATTCACGCAGCTACCACTATCAACAATCAACTTGCAAAGCTTCTTGCCACTCTTAAAAATCAGAGAAAATATGCTCGTCCTCTTCCAATCATGTAATGGACGAGGAGTGGTCAAGATACAACGCATCACCATAAGGGGGTGATCGTCCTCTAAGTCACTAGGGACTCCTTCGGGGTCACTCTCCTCTGCGGCCTCGTATACATAATCGTCAGGGTCGGTAGTTTGGTCTAATAAGGCTAGGGCTTTTGTCTTTGTTGGGCATTCGTAAACATAGTGGCCTTGAATGCCGCAAGAGTAACAAGTGGTGTTAGCCTTGCTAACCTTCCCTATATGGACACGCTCACTCGCGGGGTTCTTGGTGTTCCTAGTGGTGATCATGACTGACTTCGACTCAGTGGATTTGAACTTTCCCTTATCAGGGTATGTGGAAGAAGATGTCCCAGTGGTGGACTTGTTCTTCGCATGAGCATAACGGGAGTGAGCCTTAGAGGATAGGTGTTTTTCAATGTCCAAGGAGGCATTGGAAGTCGTGTTCAAGTCCGTATGCCCATATCGCAAGAGCTTCCTTTGGATATCAGGGTGAAGCCCCTTTCAAAATCTAGATAAAGTGACTTCGGGGATGTCCCTAAGGTCACATCGCACCATACGGTCCTTAAGTTCACCCATATATTCAGCTACCGAGTTTGAGCCCTACCGCAGTGTGGCAAGCTCATCGAACATCTGTGTCCGATGGTACGCGGGAATGTACTGATCGGTCAACAGGTTTTTCTTTACTGACCAACCTAAAAGGGGGGCTCCGTGTACGGTTCCTAACCTTCGCTCCTCATTCAGCCAAAACGTCCTTGCACGACCTGTTAACTTCATCTGGGCAACTTGGACCTTTTGGGGATCCGTCAGGTTGTGCCACTCGAAGTAACACTCCATGTCCACAGTCCAGTTAAAGAAGATTTCGGGATCTCCCATGCCATCATAAGTGGGGGCATTTATCTTAATGGCCCTAGTAATATCAATGTCTCGCTCGGGGAAGTGTCCTCTAGGGGGCACCCGTGGGGAGTCCCCATCAGAATCCGAATTAGAATTATGTTGGTGTCGGTTGGGCCGGTCAACATTAACGTATGGCGGGGGTGGCCTAGCTTGATTTTGTAGGATCTGTCTTAACATGTCCCTAAGCTCCGTTATTTCTTTACGCAGCCCTGCTATGGCCTCGGTGTTGGGATCCCCACGCTCATTCGCAGCCATCCTAGACGTAGACGGAGTCGAATATTCCGATCCGAGCCTAGTGCGCATTTAGGTTTAGAAAAATCTTGGAAAGATGATTTTTCCTAGGGCTGTCGCTATACTGGAAATAAGATATTTTTATAGATTCCCAACGTGAATAACACGTAGATCGTTAATGTTTTTTTTTTTGAAATTTCGCTGAAAATAAGGATTTTAGCCCGCTATTGGCAGACCCAGAAAATAAATTTTTTTTGATTTTCTAAAGATCCGATCGACCAACAAGGAACGCAGAGAGGATGTGTTGGAACACCCTATTACTGATTTGGGCAAGGATCGCTATATCTTTTAGGAAATCTGTTTTGACCTACTTGTATAGATCTAAAGGTCAAATAGAATTGAGTCTAAGGGTTAGTATTTAGGTTTGAAAGCTTCCCTCAAGACCAGATATTTTAGTTCAGGAGACTATGTCATTTCATCGAGCTCAGGACGACGAATCATCGAACTCCATTCGACGATCGCTGAGCTCATTTCGAAGAATCGTCGAACTCCATTCGACGATCTCTGAGCTCAACTTCAACGAGTCGTCGAACTCCATTCGACGATCTTCGAACTCAGATCGACGTTCTTGTCTCCAGTTTGTTTCTCTATCTCTGAGCTCAGTTCCACGATAGTTGAGCTCAGATCGATGATCTCTGTTTCAGTCTAAGACCAGTCTCTGAGCTCAGTTCAATGATAGTAGAGCTCAGGTCGACGTTTTTCTGGTGAGATCGACGTTCTTCAAGATTCAAATTCAGACAGTTATGGAATTATTCTCAGCATTTATGTCAAGGATCTTGTAGTCGTTTTCAATTAATCTGGAGCAAGTTTCAAGGGATTTTCAAAGAAATGTTTTATTAGACTTTCCTTCAGAATACAAAATGCAGTTAAGGAAGTCATTTATGACAGGCTAACGGCTATCTTGGACAGAGAAATATTCATTCAAATCTAAGGAATAAAAGATCAGTTTTTTCATCCCTACTATAGAAGAATACACAAAGAACATCATCAACAAGTGAATAACAACAAGAAAAAGAGCTGCAGAAATTCCCAGTCTTAGAACTCTTACAAGAACACACATCACAAAAGGAGATCAACATACTGAAATTTTCAGATCCCTCTTGATTCCAGTGTTCAAAGGCCATCATCATTCAAGACTCCACACACCACACATTTCAGCTGTTGCAGAAATCATCTTTTGCTGGAGATCAAATCTTTTGAAGGCCTATCACCCTACTACAAAGCTTCACTTCCTGAACAACTATAGATCTCAGGGGGAGCTTTGACAACATCCACTATCTTCTCTCTGATTGTTGACAGAGAAGATCATCTCTATCTCTCTCTCTCTCTCTCTCTCTCTCTCTCTCTCTCTCTACTGTAAAGGGTTTATCAAACTCCCTTCAAAAGTTTGTGCTGGTTTCTGAGATCTTGTCAAAACTCAATGGTGGCAAGACACCTGATCAAAAAAACTGGTTTGGTTTTTGAGTACCTTAACAAAAGCTCATTGGTGCCCAGGACAACTGATCAACTCATCCTGCAGTTGATTCCTACCTAGGGTGGTAGAAGAGTGGATGTACCCAGAATGATTGGGGAACCACTATAGCTCCTTGTATCATCTAGTTGCTTACTTTCTTTTATTTTCTGGTTGTGGTTTGTGATTGCTTTTTGATTAGATAGTTGTTGTAGTTCATTTGCTTCCCTATTCACTTAGGAATACAACAACAATTGTAAAAAGTTTTTAGCAAGCACCATACTCTATTCACCCCCTCTAGAGTATATCAGATCTAACTTGCGCTTTCAATTGGTATCAGAGCCAGGTTGGTTAAAAATACCACATCTTTCAGGTTGGTTAAAATATCACACCTTAGTGGTTGCACATGCTGACACCTGAACCCAAAGATCCCTCTAGTTAGATCTGCATGTTTTGATTTTGTTATTAGAATTATTTCTTCACAAAACATTGCCCAAAACAAAGATTATGCTAGCACCAGACCTCCAGTGTGCAATCTATCCAAGTTTGCACTTTGGAAGACAAGGATTAGACTGTACATGAACTCTATTGATGAGAACATTTTCAATTCTGTTTTGACAGTAAGTCCAAGTCCTCCAGAGAATACAAGTACAAGTGTTGTTCCACCTCCTTTAGGAACAGATGCAGAAATAAAGAAATGGAAATTAGCTGATGCAAAAGCTATGAACATTCTAGCCCAGACTATGTCTGATGAAATATTTCAAAAGGTAGCTGAATGCAACTCAGCAAAGGACATCTGGTACAAGTTATCTGAGATAGTCTCAGGATCTGCTGATGAGAGAAAAGATAGAAGATCTCATCTCATAACCCAGTATGAGAATTTCAAGAAAGGAGAAGCTGAGTCAGTAGCAGACATGTATAATAAACTCAGTCTTATAGTCAATGAACTGAAGACTTTGGACAAAGAGATCTCATTGACTGAGCTCAATGATAAAATTCTAATGTGCTTCCCAAGCACTTGGGACTCAAGGATCTGGCCAATCAAGGATGCCAGAAGCCTAAATGAGATCACTACTGAAGCTCTCTTGGGCAAGCTCAAGTCTTATGAGCTGCTCATCAAGAACAGAGAAGAAGAGCAGAAGGCTGCCTCACCAGCAGTCAGAAAAGAGAAGTCAATAGCCTTCAAAGCCATTGAAGATCAGCCTGAAGACAAAGTCACAGGCAATGAAGAGCTGCTAAGCCTACTGGCCAAAAGGTTTTACAAAATGGCCAGGAAGGATTTCAGGAAAAGATCATACAGAGAGCATGACAAGGCAAGGTTTGACAAATCAAATAACAAAGAGATTATCTGTTTTGGTTGCAGGAAATCAGGCCACATTGTGCCTGACTGTCCAGAAAAGTAAAACAAGGACAAAAAGGACATGAAAGAAAGGAGAAAAGAAAAAGACTTCAAGAAGAACAGCAATGACAAACCCTCCTCCAGCAAGAACAAACATACAAGGAAGGGATTTGTTGATGAAACTTGGAGTGAGACAGAAGAAGAATCAGAAGCTTCATCCAGCTCTAGTGATGATGAAGATGATGCTGATGAGAAGGAATTCTGCATGATGGCTATCAATGCCTCACAACAAAGTTCTGATGCAGAAGAGTCAGAGTCAGAATCAGAGACTCAATCTGAAGAGGACCAGGTAATAAGTTCTTTTGATTTTAATTCTGTGGACTTCAAGTGTGAGTTTAAAGCACTATGTTTAAATTTATTAAAATATGAGAAGGAAATCATTTCTCTCAGAAATCAATTATCTGAATACAGTACTTTAAAATCAGAAAACCTCAAACTCTCTGAGGAGTTGGAATGCTGTAGGGAGCAGATAGCTTCACTGAAAAGTGAACTATCAGAGGCCAAGAAGCTTGAAGAATCCCTCAATGGGAGAAGTATCAAGCTAATGGACATCACAAGTACAGTGAACTCAAGATTCAATAGTACACTGGGCTTGGGTGCTTCATCCAGCCAACCTATAGTACTAACAACCCCAATTAAATTTATCTCTGATAAAGGTAAGGGAGTTGTAGAGGTAGGTAGGAAGAATTCTGACTTACCCAAGAAAACAAGAGTTCAACAGAAATCGTCGAACGGAGCTAGACGACCGTCGAATATAGATCAACGATCTCAGGCTAAATCATCGAACTCAGGTCGACGATCTCTAAACCCTGAACTCTGCCACAGTAGATCTTCGAATGGAGCTCGACGATCTGACCCAAGATCGTCGAACTCAGCTCAGCGATCGTCGAGCAGAGATCAGAGTTTTGAAAACTTTTTCAAAGGTAAATCAAATTTCAAACCTAGGGGTCCTTCATCCCAAAGATTTAACCCTTATACTGAATGAAAAATACCTCCAAGGAGATATCATCCTGAAGGCTATAAGAGTCAACCAGGGATGTCTTTTATTTCTGAATTCAAAGGTTATCAACCTAGGCCCAAGGTAAACTGGGTCAAAAACAAGTAAATTGTTTTATGTGTAGGTGAATACCTATCCAACATCAAACCAGCAATGGTATCTGGATAGTGGGTGCTCAAAGCACATGACAGGAAACAAGGACAATTTCACATCCTTCAAAGCCAAGCTTGGACCCAAAGTAATATTTGGTGATTCAAACTTTGGACTAACAAAAGGATATGGTGCAGTCCAGATTGGCACAGTCACATTCAAGAAAGTAGCCTATGTGGAAGGACTGAAGCACAACTTGATCAGCATCAGTCAACTATGTGAAGAAGGATACCAAGTGACTTTCAGCAAATCCTTATGCAAGATCAAATCAGAGGACAACACAACTGTGTTGACAGGTAAAAGGAAAGGTAACATCTATTTAGTACACTTTCTTTCAACTAAAGTAGATATTTGCATGTTTAGTTCTATTAGTAGACCTAATGAACTAGGACATAAGAGAATAGGACATATAAACCTTAGAACTATTGCTAGGATATCCAAGGATAACCTTGTTAGAGGACTCTACAGGGCTTGTCAATTAGGCAAGCAAACCAAAAATAGTTTCAAGTCACTTAATAAGAGTGATTCACCTAGGATTTTGTATTTGTTACACATGGATCTTTTTGGACCCATTACAGTACAAAGCTTAGGAGGGAAATCTTATACTTTAGTGGTTGTAGATGACTTCTTTAGATTCACATGGGTGTTCATTCTGAGGAAGAAGTCTGATAACTTTAAGTGTTTGACAGAGTTTCTCAAATGCATACAGACTGAGTTCAATACTCACATTGCCCTGATCAGAAGTGATCATGGGACAGTGTTTTATTCTCTTCTTATGCAAGAGTTCTGTCAGAGTGAAGGGATCAGGCACACTTTCTCAGCTCCTAGAACTCCTCAACAAAATGGGGTAGCTAAAAGGAAAAATAGAACCCTTATTGAATCTGCTACTATATTGTGGTCAGATGCTCACCTTCCTCTATCCTTTTGGGCAGAGGCAGTGAACACCTCCAACTATGTGTTAAATAGAAGTTTAATACATAAACTAAAAGGCAAACTCCCTATTAATTACTCAAAGGGAAGAAACCTAAAGTAGATTACTTTAAAATTTTTGGTTGTATTTGTTACATTCATAATAATGACAAGAAATACTTAGCAAAATTTCAAGCTAAAGCTGATGAAGTAGTGTTTCTGGGATACTCCATGATCAGTAAAGCTTATAGGGTATATAATAAATCAACTCTCAAAATTGAAGAATCTGTTCATATATCTTTTGATGAATCTAACATGTCTTTCAAGGAGAAGAATACTTCTACCATAGAACCTTTGCAGGTACACTCTCTTGCTGAAGACTTGGACAGGTTACAAATTATTCAAAAAGATGAAAGCAGTGAAGATGAAGAAGACATTCAACACCTTGAAGAGAATCTTCTTGAAGAGCCAGTTGTTGTACCATAAGAGGAAACAACAACACAGGTTGGTGAACAATCAACATATCCTGTTGATTCAGTAACATCAAGAGACCATCCAATCTCCCAAGTGATTGGAGACATCTCAGCTGGTGTGCAAACCAGAAATCAGGTCAACCAAAACCTGATTCACACTTGCTTCCTTTCTCAAATTAAACCTTAATCCATTCAAGATGCAGAGCAAGATCCACACTGGATCATTGTAATGCAAGAAGAGTTGCATCAATTTGAAAGGAACAAAGTTTGGGAACTAGTACCAAGGCCAAAGGATCACTCCATTGTTGGAACAAAGTGGGTGTTCAGAAATAAATTGCATGATCAAGGAGTCATTGTAAGGAACAAGGCAAGGCTAGTTGCTCAAGGGTACTCTTAAGAAGAAGGGATAGATTATGACCAGACCTTTGTACCAGTTGCAAGATTAGAGGCCATAAGAATATTCTTAGGATATGCAGCACACAAAGGATTCAAAGTATACTAGATGGATGTAAAGAGTGCATTTCTCAATGGAGATATCAAAGAAGAAGTCTATGTCAGACAACCCCCAGATTTTATCTCTTCAACTCATCCTGATTATGTTTTCAAATTGCATAAAGCATTATATGGTCTAAAGCAAGCTCCTAGGGCATGGTATGATACCCTAGCATGCTTTCTTCTGAAAAATGAGTTTATTAGAGGTAGAGTAGACCAAACTCTTTTTATTAGAACCCATAAGTCCCATACCCTACTAGTACAAATCTATGTAGACGATATTATATTTGGTTCTACTGATTCAAATTTGTGCAGAAGGTTCTCCAATCTAATGCATTCTAAATTTGAAATGAGTAGCATGGGTGAGCTATCCTTCTTTCTAGGATTGCAAATCAAACAACATGCTGAAGGCATATTTATTTATCAAACCAAGTATGCAAAAGAATTGGTTAAGAAAATTTGGTATATCTGAAGCATCATGTATGAAAACACCTATGCCTACTAATGCTGTATTAGATGTTGATGAACATGGGAAACCTGTTGATCAGACAATATATAGAGCAATGATTGGCTCTTTATTCTACCTTACAGCTAGTAGACCTGACATAATGTTTGCTACATGCATATGTGCTAGATTCCAAGTGAGCCCTAGAGAGTCACACTTAACCTTAGTAAAAAGGATTCTTAGGTATGTAAAAAGTTGTCCAAATCTAGGTCTCTGGTATCCAAAAGATTCAGCATTTGACTTAACTGGATTCTCAGATGCTGATTATGCTGGATGCAGAATAGATAGTAAAATCACCAGTGGAACTTGTCAGTTTCTTGCTGACAGACTTGTCTCCTGGTTTTGCAAGAAACAAACATTTGTGTCAACTTCAACTGCTGAAGCTGAATATATGGCTGCAGGTAGTTGTTTTTCACAAATATTGTGGATTCAAAATCTGCTCCTAGACTATGGCTACAACTTAGAGAAGTTTAAAATATTTTGTGATAATACTAGTGCTATTTCTATAGCACAAAATCTAGTCCTCCATAGTAGGACAAAAACATAGAAATTAGGCATCACTTTCTAAGGGATAATGTTGAGAAAAATAAAATTGAACTTCAATATTTCCCAACTGATTTGCAAAGGGGAGATATTTTCACCAAACCCTTGGATGAAAAGAAACATACATTCTTCCTGAATCAGTTAGGAATGTTAGATGGAGGAAGTCTAAAATAAGATCCAAGATTTTAAAATCTAAAAATGACCAAGACTAGGAAAATCAAATTGCTTTTTCTAGTGTATAGAGTGTTTCTGATCTCTAAACTACGCTCAATGATTTTCCCCAAGATCGTCAAACGGAGATCGACGACTTCCGAAATCATCGACCAGAGTTCAGCGCTTCTCAGATAGTGCTAAATTGTCTTTCTTCAGGTCTGCGATCGTCGAACGGAGCTCGACGCACTACAATATCGTCGAACGGAGATCGACAATATCGATGACCTTTCAGTTTCCTTTAGAAGCCCAAATCGTCGCACTGAGTTCAACGATCTTTCCTTTTCTGCATCGAACCATAATATAAAACTCATTTTTCGGCCGTCGTTCTCCCTTTGCGCTTTCATACTCTCTGCAAATTTTCTTTTTCCATCCAAACTTCCCTACACTTGGTCGTTTGTTTGTTCATTTTTGCAGGAATCAATGGTAGTTTCAGTCGCCATCTTGGCCGCAATGAAATTTGACGCTGGATTTGATATCGACATGGATTCTTTCAACAACAGCGATCAAATATTCAAGGACATTCCGGAACGTTTCAAAGAACAACAGCTAGTTACCATCATGACTACAAGGATCAAATAAGCTGCAGATGAGATAAAGGAATGTGTGTATACTGCCCATAACCTGGATCAGAATACAGTGGTTGGAACCATATCAGGAACTCAGGTATCTCTAACACCTGCTGCTTTGATAGAGGTTTTTCAATTAAATTCTGGAGAAGATTCTGTTGAGCTTTCTGGAGAGGAGTTTTCTAATATGCTTAAAAGGATGGGACACTCAGAAGCAAACCCTAGCAAATTACTTAAGAAAAATCTGTCTGTTGAGTACAGATTTCTAGCTTTTGTTGTTGGAAAAGTGTTGTTGGCCAAACAGTCAGCTCATGATACCATATCAAGGTATCAACTCTGTCTGATGGGTGCCCTGGTGGATAAGAAGCAACTCAACTGGGGAGAAGTTTTCTTTGATTTGATTAAGAAAAAGATTAACAAGAACTTTGTTAATTTTGGAAAGATTTTAGGGATGTTCCTTCACCACAGATGCCCTGCACTGCTTATTTCTAGTGGGATGCACATCAATGCCTCCAAGAGGCTCACCTGTGCCCTATTTGGAAAATGGGACAGGCAGATTGTCAAGCCCAGCAGGCCCTCTGCAATTTCTACTTCAGGCACAAGGACTGCTTCAGTCTCTTCCCCTCAGGTTTCTGCCCCTACAGAAGACTTGTCTGGTTCTTCTCCTCCTCCTCCACCTCTTGTTTCATCTACCACAGTCACATCCACCATCATAATTTCCACCCCATCTACAACTTCAATCGCTTCTCCAACTCAACCACTCACTGAAGAAATCTTCCATCCTCTACATCACTACCCACATCTGGATATTGACTCATCCTCTCATATTCCATCTTTCACTCTTATAGATGATTCCTATATGGATGATTCTCCTTCATCCCCTCCTGAGCCACCATCCTCATCCACCTCTTATTAACAACTCCTTCAGGACATAATTGCTCAAACATCCTTCACACCATCCATTTCCATTCCACTCTCTTCCATCTCCACAATTCCAATTTCCCAACCATCATTTCCACAATCCACAGGTTCTCCACCAACATCTCCTGCTACTCCAACCTTCATTTCTACCTCATCCATCCCTACCTCTACTCAAGTCCCTCTTGAGCAAGTAGATCTTCCAGCCCTTGTAGACAGGTTATATGAGCTGATAGCTCCAAGGCTATCCCTCTTACTGGAGACCTCTTTGGCTCCACTTCTAAAAATAGTTCAGGAACTGTCTGCCATGCTTTCTTCTTTTCTTCCTCCTCAGGCAATCCCTTCTTATGGGTGCCTTGATCCAGTTCTCACTGCATCTAGGTAGGGGGAGATGCCTCATGAAGTTGAAAGATTTCCTGCTGTAGTATCCTCAGTCCAAGCTCTAGTTGCATCTGTTGCATTCATCATAGTGGACCTCAGGTCACTGTTGTCAGTTTTTGATTCTGTGTACTTCAACTACCTTGCAGTCCAGCATTCTGAAGATATTACTAAGGCCATTATACCTATTTCCAGATGTGGTGCCTTGATCAAGTTCTCACTGCATCTAGGCAGGGGGAGATGCCTCATGAAGTTGAAAGATTTCCTGTTGTAGTATCCTCAGTACAAGCTCTAGTTGCATCTGTTGCATTCATCATAGTGGACATCAGGTCACTGTTGTCAGTTTTTGATTCTGTGTACTTCAACTACCTTGCAGTCCAGCATTCTGAAGATATTACTAAGGCCATTATGCCTATTTCCAGATGTGACCCCAGCCTAATAAGCTCTTATATAAATTCCTTCAAGGCTGTTGACACTCCTACTGCTGCTACTCCTACTGCTGCTGTTCCTACTGCTGTTATTGATGTTTCTGTTAGTTCTGATATTGTTGTTTTTGAGGACATGTATATGACAGAGGCATTTGTTCTTGAGCCTGCTGTTACTGCTGTTGTTGCTCCTTCTGAAGTTGATTTTCCAGTTTCATCTGTTACTACTGCTTCTATTACTGCTGTTGTTTCTGAACCTACTGTTGTCATAACTCCTTATGCCAGTGTTGCTTCTACTCCACTTCCTGCTGCTGCTGCTGCTACTATTGCTGTTTCTACTGTTTCTCCTACTCAGTCTCAACAATATAAAGATTACCTCAAAAGGATTGATGTAGTGTATTATAATCCTCCAAGCTCAGACAGTAATCAGTTTAGGACTAACTCAGATGATTCCTCTGCAATAATTGCAAGGAAAAGGAAAGCTAGAAGCCAGGCTATGAAGAGAGTTCCTCCAGAAAAAGTGAAAGATACAAATGACATTCCATACTACATACTGCATGATTGCCTTATCATAGAACCTTGGATGCAATACTCCAGGAATCAACTGAAAGCTATGAAGTAGAAAAGAAAGTATGACAAAGGATCTTCACATTTCAATCCTCCTCCTCCTCCTTCACCTGATGCAGGTGCAGGTGGAAGTTCTGCCTTCAAATCCTCTGCCAGAAGCCAAACTTCATATCAACCTCAAGGAAGATCTCAGTATAGAGGAAATCAATCTAGAGGTTACCAGTCCAGAAGAGGACAGTACAGAGGAAATCAGAGAGAACTCAAAGTGTACTCCAAAGGATATTCCAGGCAACATCCATATACAAGGGAAGGACAAGGTCCATCTGACACTACTTCTGGTCCCTTCACTTATAAGCTGAAAGAACTAGTCTCCTCCAGAGCTCCTCCAGATAATTCTTCAAATAGATATGAGCCTCCTGTTCCATTTGAAGATCTAGAAAATAACCCCACCTCATGGACAACAAGAATGAAAGAATTGGCTGCTTTGGATCAAATCAAGAAAGCTAGAGAACAAGGAAGAGATACTTCAAATATCACTACTTTATCAGATCAAAGAAAGAAAGAACTTGAGAGATACTCCTCCAGTAAATTTTTTGATTCAAAAAGTTATATGAAGTTGCACCCAGAAGCTGTAGTGCCCAGGCCAAAGTAACAAACCTCTCTAGGTGCAGCTGATGATAGAAGATCTAAGAAAGAAGCTCTCAATCCCAATAGAGAAATAGTTCTCATAAAGAGCAAGGAAAAGGAATGATTCTGTAAGATGACAGTATATTTTGTTTTCTAAACTATCTGAGATAATGTCTGTGTTTCTGCAATGTCTTGTTTGTTATATTTCTGCTTTGTATGTTTTTATTTTTCCAATATCTGTAAATAGTAATCCTAACCCAAATAGGGGGAGATTGTTGGAACACCCTATTACTTATTTTGGCAAGGATCACTATGTATTTTAGGAAATCTGTTTTGACCTCCTTGTATAGATCTAAAGGTCAATTAGAATTGAGTATAAGGGTTAGTATTTAGGTTTGAAAGCTGCCCTCAAGACCAGATATTTCAGTTCAGGAGACTATGTCATTTCGTCGAGCTCAGGACGACGAATCGTCGAACTCCATTCGACGATCGCTGAGCTCACTTCGATGAATCGTCGAACTCCATTCGACGATCTCTAAGCTCAACTTCAACAAGTCGTCGAACACCATTCGACGATCTTCGAGCTCAGATCGACGTTCTTGTCTCCAGTTTCTTTCTCTATCTATGAGCTCAGTTCGACGATAGTTGAGCTCAGATCGACGATCTCTATTTCAGTCTAAGACCAGTCTCTGAGCTCAGTTCAACGATAGTAGAGCTCAGGTCGACGTTTTTCTGGTGAGATCGACATTCTTCAAGATTCAAATTCAGACAGTTATGGAATTATTCTCAGCATTTATGTCAAGGATCTTGTAGCCGTTTTCAATTAATCTGGATCAAGTTTCAAGGGATTTTCAAAGGAATGTTTTATTGGACTTTCCTCCATAAGACAAAATGCAGTTAAGGAAGTCATTTATGACAGACTAACGACTATCTTGGATAAAGAAATATTCATTCAGATCTAAGGAATAAAAGATCAGTTTTTTTATCCCTACTATAGAAGAATACACAGAGAACATCATCAACAAGTGAATAACAACAAGAAAAATAGCTGCATAAATTCTCAGTCTTAGAACTCTTACAAGAACACACATCACAAAAGGAGATCAACATACTGAAATTTTAAGATCCCTCTTGATTCTAGTGTTCAAAGGCCATCATCATTCAAGACTCCAGACACCACACATTTTAGCTGTTACTGAAATCATCTTTTGCTGGAGATCAAATCTTCTGAAGGCTTATCACCCTACTGCAAAGCTTCACTTCCTGAACAACTATAGATCTCAGCGGGAGCTTTGACAACATCCACTATCTTCTCTCTGATTGTTGACAAAAAAGATCATCTCATCCCTCTCTCTCTCTCTCTGCTGTAAAGGGTTTATCAAACTCCCTTCAAAAGTTTGTGCTGGTTTCTGAGACCTTGTCAAAACTCAGTGGTGGCAAGACACCTGATCAAAAAATCTGGTTTGGTTTTTGAGTACCTTATCAAAAGCTCATTGGTGCCCAGGGCACCTAATCAACTCATCCTGCAGTGGATTCCTACCTAGGGTGGTAGAAAAGTGGATGTACCCAGATTGATTGGGGAACCACTATAGCTCCTTGTGTCATCTGGTTGCTTACTTTCTTTTGTTTTCTGGCTGTGGTTTGTGATTGCTTTTTGATTAGATAGTTGCTGTAGTTCATTTGCTTCCTTGTTCACTTAGGAATACAACAACAGTTGTAAAAAGTTTTTAGCAAGCACCATACTCTATTAACCCCCCTCTAGAGTATATCAGATCTAACTTGCACTTTCAGGATGTTTCCAACGTGAAAGTTAAAACAACCTCCCTCTGATACCAAACTGATTTAGGGGGGTCTGGAATCGGAGATCTCCACGAAGCTAACGCTCTATCTACGCACTACACGTCGTAGATCTACCGCACCTACACAACACCTATCGCCCACAATAGTTTCTCGTCGCAAGAACGCAACACAAATAACAAAGAAAGAATGGTCGACTCGAAATCAACGATCGGAAATTTGAGTCGGAATATTCCCCAAGAAAAACACAAAGGTTGCCACTCTTTTTGAGAGCAAGACCAAGGCTATAGGCCAAGATCCGCTCAAGTAATTAGGATCCACCCGATCCGAAATTAAAAAGCCTAGCAACGGCGATTTCGATTCAAAACATGCAGCGATTAAATTAATTTTCTGGAGAAAACGAGTGTGAAACCACCACAACTAAAGAAGAGAATCACACAAGGGAGAGGGAAGAGATTACCCAACAAGAAAGCTTTTCACACAAGATAACTGTAGGAGAATCACTCTCTCCACGGATCCACCGGCGTCACACCGAATGGTTTGCAACATTCTTCCAAGGAGTCGCACTGAAGGAAGCTGCGCCGGAGTCGCACCGAACGGATGGAGGGAGCAAGGGGGGCGGCAGCTTCACACCACAAGCAAGGGGGCAGCGGCTTGGAGAGATCTCCTCTTGGCCGAAATTCTTAAGGAGAAATTAGGTTTAAATCTTGTCAAATTATCTCATAAGAAAGCCTCCTTATATAGGAGTTACAAACAAGCCTTAACCATTCATGATGGAGATGTAATCTCATCCATCCGAATGGCTAAATGCACACCAACATTAAAATTGTTCAAAATTAAAAATAACAAAACATGCAATGAATATAAAATTATCACGTAAACATAGGATAATTTTAAATTCCAAATATAAAATAGAGTTCAAGAAAATGAAATAAATAAGTCTAATTCTTTGCAGTGGTTGTAGCACGCCGCAGGCAGAAGTTGTAGCATAGCCTTCCGTTAGCGTCATCATGCCGCCTCGCGTCCTTGAGTTGTATTGCCTTATCAACCGGATCATCATCAGCATCGTCAGCGTCGTCTTCAAATGGTGGAGGAGGGGGCATGCCATCAGCGTGCGAGCATGCGACTTCGCATGGTACTCTGTATGTCAATTTCTGTGTTAGCTATTTTATTTTCCTTATCTGCATAGATTTTGTTTGCTTAGGGCGTGCAAACAGCTAAGTTTGGGGGTGTGATGAGTCCTTTTTATATAGTGATTTTTGGACTCACTCTGTCTTGTTTTCTCACTTGTGCACTGCATTTCAACCGGTATTCGGTTATGTTTGCATCGCCTGGTCATTGACCATTTAGTGCCTTGTTTTGGCCCATGGGTGTGCAATTGCGCATTCTTTTATTGGGGGTAAGCACATGGTGCTCCCCAGGCACTCTTTCCAATTGCTTGTGTTGCATTTCTGCTTTACTAGAGGGTCTTGTTTGCTTTTATTAGTTTGTATGCAGGTGGTGTGTTATCCCCAAAGCTGTAATTCAGGTTTGAGGAAAATGCACGGTCGTGCGTTTTCTTAGCACATGGTTCTTTCCGATAATGCGTTTTGTTTGTGCAGGAGAAACGTTGAGTGGAGCTCGAAGAATTTCGTCGAGCTGAGCCCGACGACCTTCACGCATGGTTAATGCACGGTTTCTTCGGAACCGTGCGCAAAGGAAATGTACGGTTTTGCTATAGCTTTTTTGTTTGTTCCATTCTATGGTTAATCGTGCGCTTTGTTCACGCACGGGCGGAAGCTCCCGTGCGTGTGTAAAACACACGGTTTCCCTATATTTTCTTGATTTCCCACGCTCTGTGTTTACCCGTACGATTTCGTTCACGCACGGGCCCCGTGCCCTTGCACGAGTAAATCGTACGAGTCAACACTTCATCTTCCGCAAGTTTGGCCTGCAAGTTTATAATGCACGGTTAGCGCACGGTCGTGCGCCAAACCGTGTGTGCCTATTTTTCTGACCTGCTTCTATTTAAAGCGCAGATTTCTTCTTCCGGAATAGGCCTTTAGCCTGCTGTTCTTCCCGCCATTTTAGGGCAAAGTTCCATCGTTTAACACCTTGGAGAGGCCTCCGGGCAAGCTTTCAACGCAAAATCAAAGCCGGAGCTTCCTCTCGGCGTCCTCCTTCATCCTTGAGCTTCAAGAAGAGTTAGATCTATCTTTCTCCATCAAGTTAGGAGAAGTGTGTGCCATCCTCCACCGACTCGTGACACGAAGAAGACGGGTCCATTTGGAGTGAGTGACAGCCTCCTCTACCCTAGACACAGTTAAGGACCGAGCTAGGACGTAGATTGATAACCCAGCGATTCCTTCCATGAATCCTCAGCTATACTTTAGATCCGGTCGATTTCGCTTACTTTTCTTCTCTTGTGGTTGATAGTGTAGTTTAATCTCTTGTATTTGATGAAGTGTGTTTAGCTTGTAAAACGTTTGTATACAATCATGTCTATGTGATTTTATATTTTCTTATTTGATTGAGGTGCGCCTTTATTTTCCATCCTCTACCACATCTGGTTGTGCCGCTCTAGCGATTGCTAGAGGCATGCATAGAGAATAGGTGCTCTCTACCCTCATTTCGCCGTTCTCACCACCTCATCCGCAAGCCTAGTCGCCCATCCGCTTAGCGATTCGGTGCATAGCGGCCCGTGTAGCTTTCCATCCCGCCTGGGGAAGCATCGCATAGCAGCGTTGTATAGGAGTAGCTGTTAGTGTTTTATTTTCTTTTTCCACAACCATCAAAACCCCCTTCGTTAACTCCGACCTAAGGACTTCAATCTCAAGTCCTCCTCAAAATTAACTTCACATTACTGTGTCCCTTGAAGAGATCGATACTTGGGTAAATTCACCCATTTTATATTACTTGTGCGACCGGTACACTTACCGTCCAACACATCAATTACCAATTACATAGTGTCCACTACAAAACTAGATTATGTCGAAGGATTGCAAAATAATCTGATTAGCATAAGTTAACTATGTGATATTGAATATGTTATTGTCTTCCACAAGGATAAGTGTCTGATCAAATGGTCAAGTGACAAAGAGGTCATTTTTACAGAAACTAGGAGTGGAAATATTTACCGTTTAAATTCCCAATATATAAGTACAGACCTTCCAATATGTCTTGTTGCAAATGAAAAAGTCTCTTATTGTGTGTAATGACACAAGAGGCTTGCTCACTTGAATTACAAGGCAATCAACAAGCTCTTCAGTGAAGAGCTAGTCAGAAATAGATCCAATCTAAAATGCACCAAATAGTGCATTTGTTGTTCATGCCCTACAAACAAAGGCCTCCTTTTAGAGAATTGGGACCAAGGTTTCTGAGAGGTGTTTATACCTCCTACATATGGACTTATTTGGTAATATACAAGGTCATAGTCTCTGTAGGAAAGTATACATGATGAGTCTGATTTATATAGGGTTTTTCGGACTCATCCGGGCTTGTTTTCTTGCATTTGCGCTTCATTTTTTGTATGTTACTGCTTAAATTTCACTGATACACCATTATCACATGAAGTGCACATTTTGGCTCATTGTGGTGTGCAATTGCGCCCTATTATGTTGGAGGTAAGCACATGGTGCTCCCAAAGTCTCTCTTATAGTTTTTTTTCTTTTGGTTCTGTATGTTGGTGTCTTTGCCCCCATTGTGAGGTTTGCTGTGTAGGTGGTCAGAAAGCCCTGCCTACAGAATGTTTCCTGTGTAAAATGCAAACTCGTGCGTTTGCTTCGCGCATATTTCGGGCCGCTCGTGTGCGATTATTTCACGAAATACTCAGTTCTTTTTACGCCCGTTCATTTTTCTTCACGCACGGTCTGCGCCCACGCATTTTGCCCGTGTGTTAAGAAAATTCTGCGCGATTTCTATTTAAGCCGCCGTTTTTCAGGGTTTCGGGGACCGGATTTGGCAGCCATTTTTTTCCCCTGGAAAGGGGTTTTGCGCCGTTCTTCATCCTCAATGCAAGGGCTTTGCTCCCTATGAAGTTCCCATGCATCCATGGCATAAAGAAGTGAGTTTCCACTCTACGATCTCCGCAAAGTAAGGAAGAAGTGAAGGTTTGATGTGGACAACGTAGACCAACGAGAAGATGCGTGCTTAGGAAGCGGTGACAGCCTTCCCCGACCCCAGACACAACCAATGAGTGGCTCACTAGACACGGATTGACAACCCGGTGCTTCCTCCCACGTCTACAACAAAGACTCATTCGTTGTTAGTATCTCTACCTTTCTCTTCCACATTTCTAGGTTTTTTTTATTGGATTTTCATTATTATTTGATGCAAGAACTTTGATGAACCTTGGGATTAATGCTATTTACTATTGTTCATGCTTGTGAGCGATGCGGTGGTTTGTTGGCTGAAGTTACTTGTGGTGTGAATTATTGTGTTTGCTACACTAGCAAGTGGTAGGTGTGAGCGTAGTGATGAGGTGATTACGACCCTCAATTCCGCAAACCTTCTCGGCCGTCCATGTTGCGAAGCGGTGCATAGCCGCCCCTTGTAATCCACTCACATGGAGAAGCGGTGTCGGCGACCCGCAATGGTTATGTTAGATTGTTTTATTTTCTTTTATGCAAGTCATAACCATTCTCCCATCGTTACCTCGACCCTAGGACTTCAATATCAAGTACCCTTCAAAAGTTAACTCCACATTGCCAATTTCCTTGAGAGATTGATGTGCCCGCGAATAGACTCTTACTGTGGTTGGTTCGGTGAGTCGATTGCCGCGGGCTCGCTCGGGTAGGCAAGTGCACCTATCACAAGTAGTACTCGATATTCGGGGGAATACCGAGGTCGTATTATTCTCGGGGTCACGTTGACTATTCTTACTCCTCCGGGAGGACTATTATTTTACTGAAAGAAAGATGGATTTTTTACTTAATAAAAGACGGAAAAGCAAAGGAGCGAAAAAACGATTTAGACAATATTCGATGAAGGGTTAACGCTCGGCATCGAATCGGATTAAGACTAAAACAATTTTTAATAATAAAAAGACTTAGTTTTCAAATTAATAATAAGGCAACTTGGCCGTGGAGGTTCCACAAATGTGAGCTCACCTAGCTATAGGGATATCGCTCACCTAAACGTTAAGACTATTCGACCGAACGTTAGTCCGACGAAGGATTCCTCTTAACGCCCGCTTTACGCTAAGAACCCCGCTATTGGGTGGGGAACCCAATCCGGTAGAATTACGCTTGTCCTCTCTCGAGGGTATGCACGCAACTCTATTTACCCAGGGGTGATCGGTCTATATGCACGGCCTCTCGGCTAGCTAGCATATGGACTACGGAAATAGGGCCCACACATCGATTTGTGGTCCTACGCGTCGTAAACCCGGGGTAAACCCTAAGTGCTTAAATTAAAATGAAAATAAAGAGCTTTAATTATTATAAATCATTTTAAATGTCCCAATGCTCTTCGATGCCGAGGCTAATAGAGATTAGCCACACATCGGTATGGGGAAGGCTTATAATTTAGTGAGGCGCGAGCTCGAAATTAAACACTAAACATTTATAAGAAAGGGACACAAGAAAAATAACAACATTTAGAAAACTGAAAAATTAGCTAAAACAAGAACTCACCCACACTCCAAATTATAAATTAGAAAGGAACTAAGTTACACATAAAAAAGAAATTTGCATAATTCAAATTTGCGAGTCCCACTCAAACGAGTGGGGGCGGTAAATAAAGGCTGAAAATTGCAAGTCCTACTCAAACGAGTAGGACTGAAATGAAAGCGAGTCCTACTCAAATGAGTAGGAGAAAATAAATGCGATTACAGGGCTAAAAAGTCCGGCCATTTAACTCAAGTGAGTAGGCGGAAAAAAATAAAGAAAGAAAAATTACAAATCCTACTCAAACGAGTAGGCGGGAAATAAAGTCCGACCATTTAAACTCAAGTGAGTAGGCGGAAAAATAAAGAAAGAAAAAATACAAGTCCTACTCGAACGAGTAGGACTGAAAATGAAAACGATGCGCCATTTAACTCTTAACGAGTAGGCGGAAATAAATACACACAGACACACACACTCCATAAGAAATTCAAGAAAGCAATAAAATTATACACCTACACTCACACACTCTACATAATTTGAATAAAGCATTAAAAGAAGGCAATTAAAAAGAAAGCATTAAAATTTAACACCTACACTCACACACTCTACACAATTTAAATCAAAGCATAAAAGTTATACACCTACACTCACACACACAAATAACAAAGAAAAATCAAAGTTACCTAAAAATTAAAACTTTAACTTTTTCATGCTTAGGTTTTGCCAAAAACAAATAAAAAGAGAAAATTTCAATTTTTAGAAGACAAAAGTTTTTCAAAACAAATTAAAAACCAAAGTTTTTGGAAAATTAAAATACCAACATTTTCATTCTTATGATGTTATGAAAGTGATAAAAAAGGTGAAAAAGAAGATGAAAAGAACAAAAGAGGTTTTACAATCCTAAAAGAAAACTAAGTAAAAAAGAACAAAATCACTTTTTAAATCTCTTTTATAAAATCATAAGAATGAAATCAAAATCCTAAGCATGAAGACAAGTTAAGGGAAAAAAGACATGGAATGTGAATACATTACACTCATACACACACACACACCTTTCATAAATGAAGAACAAGTGAAGAACAAAGATAAAACCAAGGATAAAAAGGGAAAGAGGTGAGCCATCCAAATGAATTTTTCATGCTAAATAGAGAAAGAAAATCTAACATTTTTATTAAAATTTTCAAACTATTACAAAGCTAAAAGATAAAGCAAAACAAAACATGAAATAGGAAGGGAGAAATCTCCTTACATAGCACTAGTATCCACGGATTAAGCCCACAAAAAGACACTAACTTGGCCCAAAAATCTGAACCCTTGGACCTTACAGAACTGGGCTATTTATAGGAAAAAAAATTTCTAAGTACACGCCCTCGGTCACGGGCGTGTAGGGGGGGCGTGACAGTACTATTCATGAAGGTGGCCGGCGATTGGACAGCAAAGTTGACTTCGGGCTGAGTTCGCAGCAGTCACGCCCCAGGTCACGGGCATGACTCGGGGCGTGTCGGGGAGGTAGAACCGGGCGCGGGTTGAGTCAAAAGTCCTCGGCAGCATCTTGTCGGGCCAGCTGGAAAGGTCACGCCCCGGGTCACGGGCGTGACTATGGGCGTGACAGTTGGGGTCGACACTCGACGAATGTCGAGTGGAAAGTGTCGAGTCGAAATCGTCGAGCGGAAATTGAGTCACGCCCCAGGTCACGGGCGTGACGCTGGGCGTGACTGTTGGTGTCGACACTCGACGATCGTCGAGAGGGATTCGTCGAGAGGAGAGGACACGGGCTTGGGTCACGCCCCGTGTCGGGTGCCACGGGCGTGTCGCCAGGCGTGTCAAGCTTTTACATCAGAAATTTTCCGATTTCACGGGAAATGCACAGTCACGGCTCGGTCACGGGCGTGACCAATGTGTCACGGGCGTGTACTTCCCAAATTTTGGCAGATTTTGGAATTTTTCTGCAAAATAAAATAAAACAAGTTAGGAGAAAAATTACAAGAATAGGAGCATTTTATTGAACAAAAATAAGAAAAAACGACGAAAATAAATGAAAATGACTAAATTAATGTGCATAAAAATACGCATATTTACAGTTCATCAAATACCCCCATACTTAGGCTTTTGCTATTCTAGAGCAAAAGTTTGAGGTGAATCTATAAGGAATAAAAAAAACTCTAAGTTTTGGCTATCGCTTAATCAATTATAAGAGAGATCGAAATAAATATACGGGGTGTAAGAGTTAAGTTCTAAAATTATGTAGATGATTTAAATAGCGCAAAGGTTTTGGCCAAAAGACTTCTTGATGTAATCAAATAGAAGGCAACATTTGAAATGGTCAGATTAACGAAAATAGTTTGGAATTATAAGAACTCTAGCTTATACGAGTGCTACCGGAAATAATACAATTTACTAATTATGCTCTCAAAAAGATTTTTGAATTAATTCTAGAATCGTGGAATTGGCTAAGGGGGTAGTGGGTTTATGAAGAGGGTTTTGATATTTGAGGTGAGGTAATTTTTTCGAACCTCCATGTTTTTTTTCTTTTGGATTATTAGGAAAACGAAATCTTATTTTCCTAATATGATTTTTGTTTTTCAATTTCATAAGAAAAATTAACCCAATGTATATTTGTAGGAGTAATGAATTTTATCCTCTTACTCCCTATATAATCTTTTAAAATTATTGGGTGCCTATGTTTACGGAACGAAATCTTGTTCCCATTGACATAAGATCTTTTAAGGATAAAATTTTTCATGCCAAGTAGGTCATGAAAAGTAAGGGGAGAAAAGGAAAACTAGATTGTAATCCTAAAAATTTTTGAGAGCAACCTTAATAATTTGTACGTCCCAATTTTTTTTCAGAAAGCTAAAAGTAAGTATAATTGAATTCTATAGTCGTTATTTCCTAACATAATATACGTGCTCCTATCAATGAAAAATTAGAAGTAGTGCCTAAAACGAGTTCGCTATTTTTAACAAAGTATAATGAATTCTTTAAAACTTAACCCCGGCTATTTAAATGTTTCAATCAATAATTAACAAACGGGTAGCAAACAGAGAATTAATAGTATTCACATATAAATAAACTCAGAACAGAATTTTTGGATAGCAGAAAAGTTAAGTATGGAATATTTAATTTATTTGTTGCAAAACATTTTTTTGTTTGATTTTTATAGTTTTTATTATCATTTTTTTTGTGTTTTTCATTTATTATCTTTTTTTTTGTATTTTTGTTTTTTGCAATTTTTTGAAAATTTTGTTTTTTGAACTATTATCCTTTTTTTTTTGTATTTTTTAAGAGAATTTTCATAATATGTACAAAAAAAAGGGAGAAAAAGAAAAAAGGTTTGTACAAGAATAAGGAAGGGGGAGAGAGAAAAAACAAAAAATATATACAAAGTGAAACTAAACAAAATAATTTTTTGTTTTGTTTTTTTAGTTTTTGGAAAAGAGAAAGAGAACAAAAAAAAAAAAATTTTTTGGATTTTTGTTTTTTCCTTAAAATTTTTGTTTTGTTTTTTTTCATTTAAAATTTGTTTGTTTTTTCATTTAAAAATTTTTTTGTTTCATTTTAAGATGTTTTTTAAATTTTTTTGTTTTTGTTTTGTTGTTATATGTATTTTTTTGTATTTTTCTTTTTTGAGATGCAGAAAAATTGAAGTGCAGAAAGTAAAGCATGAAAATACCCTCATACTTAAGTCCAACATTGTCCCCAATGTTGTATCGTAAGTATGCGGAACAGAAAGGAAAGACAATATGTACAAAGAAAAGAAAGGGAAGGGGGTAGAAGCTTCCTTGAAATGCGTAGGGGGAGGCCGATCAGAAACCCTGCGTTTATTAGAAAAAGCAGCAAAGGTAATGAGGAAAGGGCGAAAAAGATAAGCGAGGGGTGCCTCCCAGGAGCGCTTTGTTTATAGTCGTGTAGCTTGACTATTTTGGCGGGTTTATAATGTGGAGGAAAGTTATGGTTTCGCTAAAACCGATCACTGGGTCGCCCGCGATGTAAGACTTTAACCGATGACCGTTTACTTTAAAAGATCCTTTGTCCGAGTGTGAGACGAGTACGGTTCCATAAGGAAAAACTTCTTTAACTAGGAAGGGACCAGACCATCTAGATTTTAATTTATCTGGAAAAAGCCTAAGACGTGAATTGTAAAGAAGGACAAGATCGCCCGGAAAAAATAATTTTTGGAACTTGATTTTTCGATCGTGATATAACTTAGAGCGCTCCTTATAGAATTTATTGCTCTCGTAAGCGTTCGCATGCCATTCATCGAGCTCGTTTAGTTGAAGTTTTCTATTCTGAGCGGTTAAGTTGCAGTCGAGGTTTAAGAGTTTTAAAGCCCAAAGTGCGCGATGTTCTAATTCTACGGGTAAATGGCACGCTTTGCCGTAGACTAACCGGAACGACGTACATCCAATAGCGGTTTTGTATGCCGTCCGATACGCCCACAACGCATCGTCGAGTTTAACAGACCAATCTTTCCTATTTAGCGAAACGGTTTTTTCTAAAATTCGCTTAATCTCTCGATTTACTACCTCGACTTGGCCACTTGTTTGCGGGTGGTAGGGGGTGACAAGCTTGTGCGTGACTCCGTATTTAGCTAACGTCTTAGCCATAAAAGCGTTACAGAAATGCGTTCCCCTATCACTAACAATTGCGCAAGGCGTGCCGAAGCGAGAAAATAATTTTTTAAGAAATGTAACGACGACTCGCGCATCGTTGGTGGGGAGAGCTTGCGCTTCCGCCCACCTCGATACGTAGTCGACCGCCACTAAAATATACATATTTTTGAAAGACGGAGGTAGGGGGCCAACAAAATCTATGCCCCACAAATCGAAGACTTCGCACTCTAAAAACATGTTTTGGGGCATCTCGTCGCGACGAGAGATGTTACCCGACCGCTGACAGCTATCGCATGCGCGCACAAAATTATGCGCGTCTTTGAAGAGAGTGGGCCAAAAGTAGCCCGCCTCTAGCGCCTTCCGAGCGGTCCGGTTGGCTTGATAATGCCCACCGGCTGGACCCTCGTGGCAGTGCTTAAGAATTTGTAAGCACTCCACACCCGCAACGCATCGTCGAACCGCTTGGTCCGCGCATATACGAAAAAGAAATGAGTCCTCCCAAAAGAAATTTTTCAAGTCAGAAAAGAATTTCTTCTTTTGATGACTGGAAAACTCTTTTGGAAGGACCCGCGCTACTAAGAAATTTGCAAAATCTGCGAACCAAGGCGAAGATGACGAAGATTTATTAATGGCAAGAAGGCGTTCCTCGGGGAATCTGTCATTTATTTCAAATTCGACGAGCGCTTCCGCACCCGGATTTTCTAAACGGGAGAGGTGGTCCGCCGCTAGATTTTCCGCTCCCCGCTTATCTCGGATCTCCAAATCAAACTCTTGTAGGAGGAGAATCCATCGAAGAAGGCGGGGCTTCGCATCATTTTTAGCTAATAAATACTTAAGCGCGGAGTGATCGGTAAAAACGATAACTTTAGATAGCGTTATATACGAGCGAAACTTATCGAAAGCGAAAACGACGGCTAAGAGTTCCTTTTCCGTTGTCTTGTAATTTATTTGTGCGGAAGTGAGCGTCTTGCTAGCGTAATAAATAGGATGAAAATGTTTTTCTACGCGTTGTCCAAGAACGGCACCTAAGGCAATATCACTAGCGTCGCACATTATTTCGAACGGAAGGGACCAATTAGGGGCCACTAAAATTGGTGAAGAGATAAGTTTTTGTTTTATCAAATTAAAGGCGGACTCGCATTCTCTACTAAAGATGAAACGTGATTCCTTTTCCAAGAGGTGAGTTAGCGGCTTTGTTATTTTTGAAAAGTCTTGAATAAAGCGTCGATAAAAGCCCGCATGGCCTAAGAAACTCCTAAAAGATTTTACGCTTGTTGGATGCGGAAGTTTTTCTATAATTTCTATCTTGGCCTTATCCACCTCTATCCCCTTAGACGAAATCATATGGCCGAGGACCAAACCTCCTCGAACCATAAAGTTGCATTTTTCCCAATTTAAAACAAGGCTTGTGTCCTCGCACCGTTGAAGGACATGATCTAAATTGTTAAGGCGATCGGGAAAAGAGCGTCCGAAAACAGAAAAGTCATCCATAAAGACTTCCATAATGTCTTCTACTAGCTCGCCAGAGATCGCTAGCATACATCTTTGGAATGTAGCTGGCGCGTTGCAGAGTCCAAATGGCATTCTTCGATAGGCGAAGGTGCCAAACGGGCAAGTAAAAGTTGTTTTCTCTTGATCATCGGGGGAAATGGGGATTTGGAAAAACCCCGATAAACCATCAAGAAAACAATAATACGGATGACCGGATAAACGCTCTAAAATCTGGTCTAGAAATGGCAGAGGGAAATGGTCCTTGCGGGTGGCGTCATTAAGTTTCCTATAGTCGATGCACACTCGCCAACCCGTAACAGTACGAGTTGGGCAAGCTCGTTATGCTCATTCGCCACTACGGTAAGACCGCCTTTCTTGGGCACGACATGCACGGGACTAACCCATGCACTGTCCGAAATAGGGTAGATAATCCCCGCATCTAATAACTTAATGATTTCGGCATTAACGACGTCTTTCATGTTTGGGTTAAGACGACGCTGTGGCTGAATCGTTTTGCGGCAATTATCGTTTAGGAAAATCTTATGGGTGCAAAAGGAGGGGCTAATCCCCTTTAGGTCAGAGATTTGCCACGCAATTGCGTGGCAATGTTTAAATAAAACTTCCAATAGATCGGAAGTCTCAGAATCACTCAAGTCCGAAGAAATGATAACGGGAAGCGTATCGCCTTTTCCCAAAAAAGCGTACTTGAGCGAAGCGGGTAAGGGTTTGAGGTCTAGGATGGGCGGTTCTTCTAGGGAGGTCTTAATTCCTATGTCTTTCTTACCAATTGGTTCGAAAGGCAAGTCGATAGATGTATCCTCATCGCAGTTAAAATTTTCGAGCGCATAAATATCGTCATTTAAAAATACGGACTCGAAAATGGGAGAAGAACGATCTCCGAAAAAGGTATCTAAAGAATAGCAGAAATCGTCGCTCGATGACAAATTGTCCATCGAGGGATTAATAGAGAAAGTAACTTGGTCATCGCCTACTCGGAGGAGAAGGCTACCATTACTAACATCTATTAGTGCGCGGGAGGTGGCGAGAAAAGGGCGACCGAGTATTATTGGTACCTCGGCGTCCTCCTCGATATCTAAGATGACGAAGTCTACCGGGAAGGTAAACTTGTCGACTCGGACAAGGACGTCCTCCACTACCCCGATAGGGAACTTAACCGAGCGATCCGCTAATTGGATGCGCATATTCGTAGGACTAGGAGTACACAAACCTAAACGCGAAAAGAGCGAGAACGGCATCAGATTAATGCTAGCCCCTAAATCAGCTAAGGCGTACTTTACTAATATATCGCCAAAAAGGCACGGGATGGAAAACCGTCCCGGGTCGTTTTGTTTTGCGGGCAATTTATTAGTAAGGGCCGCCGAGCAGACAGCGTTGAGAGATACATGCGAAATATCCTCTAATTTGCGTTTATTAGAAAGTAGTTCTTTTAAAAATTTTGCATATTTGGGCATTTGCGAGATAGCCTCGCAAAAAGGAACATTAATGTGAATTTGTTTTAATAATAAAATAAATTTTTCATATTGCGCGTCCTTACGCTCGTTATCTAACTTATGCGGATACGGAAGAGCCTTGTTTAAAATAATTTTTTCTTTTATAATAGGTAAAGGCGGCGTAAGCGAAGAAAGGGGAAGAGGGGTCGGAGGTGAAATATGTACCTGAGGGTCGGTCCGTTTTGGATCGACCACCTCCTTTCCGCTACGGAGGGTTATAGCGTTGGCGTTTTCCCGCGGATTGGGCTCCGTGTTTCCCGGCAGTGCCCCGAGCGCGCGCTCGGACATCATCCTCGCCAGCTATCCAACCTGTTGTTCGAGTGTTTTTAGCGATCCGGTGATGTTCCGGATATTTGACTCGTTGGACGCAATATACTTCGAAAAATTTTCCTCCATCGGGGAGGGTTTCGGAAGAGGAGGAGGAGGAAGAAATCCGGGCGCAAAAGAAATAGGGGGACGCTGAGCATTATTCGGGTTGCTCCACGAGAAGTTGGGGTGATTCCTCCAACCCGGATTATAGTTATTACTATAAGGGTTGTTGTTGGGGTTGAAAGGAGGACGACCCGAATTTCCCATGAAGTCCACGAACTCTTCAGCTACGCAGACATTAGGTGGAATAAAACAAGGCGGAGTGGAGGAGGCAGCAGACATCTCCGCCACCTGCTTTGTTAACCTTTCAACTTGAAGGGTCAAGAGAGCAGTGGCATCCACTTCAAAAAGACCAGCCGTCGGCTTTGGACGTCCCCGCGGGACGTTCCATTGATAGGCGTTCATAGCCATCTCTTCGAATAAAGCCTGGGCGGCCTCGGGGGTTTTGTTGTTAAGCGTACCCCCGGCAGCCGCGTCAATCATTTGAC
Organism: Platanthera guangdongensis; assembly: GCA_039583875.1. Lineage (NCBI taxonomy): Eukaryota > Viridiplantae > Streptophyta > Magnoliopsida > Asparagales > Orchidaceae > Platanthera > Platanthera guangdongensis. The sequence continues at coordinate 132,781,641 of CM077153.1, read as the reverse complement.
GCGTCTGAAAATTCAGCCCATTATAAAAAATTTTAACTTGCAACCACGTTGGCAGCGCGTGGTGCGGGCAACGGCGGAGGAATTCCTTAAACCGTTCCCAAGTCTCGTATAGAGACTCGGGATCGTTCTGCACAAACGAAGAAATGTCCGCCCGCAACTTTGCAGTTTTGGCGGGCGGAAAGTACTTCGTTAGGAACCGTTCCGTCAACTCAGCCCACGTGGTGATACATCCTCGCGGGAGGGCATTCAACCACGCCTTGGCTTTGGACTTAAGGGAAAAAAGAAATAAGCGTAAACGAATGGCGTCATCAGTGATGCCATTGATCTTGAAGGTGTCGCATATCTCCAAGAAATTGGACAAGTGGACATTCGGGTCCTCATCCGGCAGTCCATCGAACTGCACGGCGTTTTGGACCATTTGAATGACACTTGACTTAATTTCAAAATTATTATTGGCCACCGCAGGGCGAACAATACTCGACCCAGAATCATCCAGGTTAGGCCGGGCGTAATAAGACATAGTACGCTCGGCCGCCGGGGGAAGGTTAGGCGCGGCCATAACTACAACAGTGGGTTCTCCGATAGATTCCTCGGGATCTAAAGAAGGATTTCGGCGATGAGATCGGATACGCGCAAGAGAGCGTTCGATCTCAGGGTCGAAGTCTAAATCTTCAGACTCTGAGGGTTGTCCTCGGGTCATACACCCAAACAAAAATAAAACAAAAATAAACCTTTTTTTTGTTTTTAAAATAAAGTTTTTAGTTTTTCTTTTTTGTAGAAAATAAGTAAAATTAATAGACTCCGGAATTCGAAATAACAACTCGAAAAGAGATTTCCCCGACAACGGCGCCAAAAACTTGATGTGCCCTCAAACAGACTCTTACTGTGGTTGGTTCGGTGAGTCGATCGCCGCGGGCTCGCTCGGGTAGGCAAGTGCACCTATCGCAAGTAGTACTCGATATTCGGGGGAATACCGAGGTCGTATTGTTCTCGGGGTCGCGTTGACTATTCTTACTCCTCCGGGAGGACTATTATTTTACTGAAAGAAAGATGGATTTTTTATTTAATATAAGACGGAAAAGCAAAGGAGCGAAAAAACGATTTAGACAATATTCGATGAAGGGTTAACGCTCGACATCGAATCGGATTAAGACTAAAACAATTTTTAATAATAAAAAGACTTAGTTTTCAAATTAATAATAAGGCAACTTGGCCGTGGAGGTTCCACAAATGTGAGCTCACCTAGCTATAGGGATATCGCTCACCTAAATGTTAAGACTATTCGACCGAACGTTAGTCCGACGAAGGATTCCTCTTAACGCCCGCTTTACGCTAAGAACCCCGCTATTGGGTGGGGAACCCAATCCGGTAGAATTACGCTTGTCCTCTCTCGAGGGTATGCACGCAACTCTATTTACACAGGGGTGATCGGTCCATATGCACGGCCTCTCGGCTAGCTAGCATATGGACTACGGAAATAGGGCCCACACATCGATATGTGGTCCTACGCGTCATAAACCCGGGGTAAACCCTAAGTGCTTAAATTAAAATGAAAATAAAGAGCTTTAATTATTATAAATCATTTTAAATGTCCCAATGCTCTTCGATGTCGAGGCTAATAGAGATTAGCCTCACAACGGTATGGGGACGGCTTATAATTTAGTGAGGCGCGAGCTCGAAATTAAACACTAAACATTTATAAGATAGGGACACAAGAAAAATAACAACATTTAGAAAACTGAAAAATTAGCTAAAACAAGAACTCACGCACACTCCAAATTATAAATTAGAAAGGAACTAAGTTACACATAAAAAAGAAATTTGCATAATTCAAATTTGCGAGTCCCACTCAAACGAGTGGGGGCGGTAAATAAAGGCTGAAAATTGCAAGTCCTACTCAAACGAGTAGGACTGAAATGAAAGCGAGTCCTACTCAAATGAGTAGGAGAAAATAAATGCGATTACAGGGCTAAAAAGTCCGGCCATTTAACTCATGTGAGTAGGCGGAAAAAAATAAAGAAAGAAAAATTACAAATCCTACTCAAACGAGTAGGCGGGAAATAAATTCCGGCCATTTAAACTCAAGTGAGTAGGCGGAAAAATAAAGAAAGAAAAAATACAAGTCCTACTCGAACGAGTAGGACTGAAAATGAAAACGATGCGCCATTTAACTCTTAACGAGTAGGCGGAAATAAATACACACAGACACACACACACTCTATAAGAAATTCAAGAAAGCAATAAAATTATACACCTACACTCACACACTCTACATAATTTGAATAAAGCATTAAAAGAAAGCAATTAAAAAGAAAGCATTAAAATTTAACACCTACACTCACACACTCTACACAATTTAAATCAAAGCATAAAAGTTATACACCTACACTCACACACACAAATAACAAAGAAAAATCAAAGTTACCTAAAAATTAAAACTTTAACTTTTTCATGCTTAGGTTTTGCCAAAAACAAATAAAAAGAGAAAATTTCAATTTTTAGAAGACAAAAGTTTTTCAAAACAAATTAAAAACCAAAGTTTTTGGAAAATTAAAATACCAACATTTTCATTCTTATGATGTTATGAAAGTGATAAAAAAGGTGAAAAAGAAGATGAAAAGAACAAAAGAGGTTTTACAATCCTAAAAGAAAACTAAGTAAAAAAGAACAAAATCACTTTTTAAATCTCTTTTATAAAATCATAAGAATGAAATCAAAATCCTAAGCATGAAGACAAGTTAAGGGAAAAAAGACATGGAAAGTGAATACATTACACTCATACACACACACACACACCTTTCATAAATGAAGAACAAGTGAAGAACAAAGATAAAACCAAGGATAAAAAGGGAAAGAGGTGAGCCATCCAAATGAATTTTTCATGCTAAATAGAGAGAGAAAATCTAACATTTTTATTAAAATTTTCAAACTATTACAAAGCTAAAAGATAAAGCAAAACAAAACATGAAATAGGAAGGGAGAAATCTCCTTACATAGCACTAGTATCCACAGATTAAGCCCACAAAAAGACACTAACTTGGCCCAAAAATCTGAACCCTTGGACCTTACAGAACTGGGCTATTTATAGGAAAAAAAATTTCTAAGTACACGCCCTCGGTCACGGGCGTGTAGGGGGGGCGTGACAGTACTATTCATGAAGGCGGCCGGCGATTGGACAGCAAAGTTGACTTCGGGCTGAGTTCGCAACAGTCACGCCCCAGGTCACGGGCGTGACTCGGGGCGTGTCGGGGAGGTACAACCGGGCGCGGGTTGCGTCAAAAGTCCTCGGCAGCATCTTGTCGGGCCAGCTGGAAAGGTCACGCCCCGGGTCACGGGCGTGACTATGGGCGTGACAGTTGGGGTCGACACTCGACGAATGTCGAGTGGAAAGTGTCGAGTCGAAATCGTCGAGCGGAAATTAAGTCACGCCCTAGGTCACGGGCGTGACGCTGGGCGTGACTGTTGGTGTCGACACTCGACGATCGTCGAGAGGAATTCGTCGAGAGGAGAGGACACGGGCTTGGGTCATGCCCCGTGTCGGGTGCCACGGGCGTGTCGTCAGGCGTGTCAAGCTTTTACTTCAGAAATTTTCCGATTTCACGGGAAATGCACAGTCACGGCTCGGTCACGGGCGTGACCAATGTGTCACGGGCGTGTACTTCCCAAATTTTGGCAGATTTTGGAATTTTTCTGCAAAATAAAATAAAACAAGTTAGGAGAAAAATTACAAGAATATGAGCATTTTATTGAACAAAAATAAGAAAAAACGACGAAAATAAATGAAAATGACTAAATTAATGTGCATAAAATACGCATATTTACAGTTCATCAGAGATCAATACTTGGGGATAACTCCCATATTTTATTACTTGGCAGCGACCGGTACACTTGCCGTCCGACGCATCAAGTTTTTGGCGCCGTTGCCGAGGAGTCTAACTGTTGCGTGTATTTTATTTCTTTTGGGAAAAGTTTGAGAGTATTTTGGTGTTTTCTTTTTGTGAGTGTTTTATGACAGATCTGAACCCTGGTGGAAGTGGAGAAGATTTGGGTGTTGATTCTGAGACTGCACGAGCAAGGAGAGCTCACTTGCGTGCTGCCGTAGCTGAGGGAAGGATGGATTACTTGGGCCATTTGGGAAATGGCCAAGTGGAAGGAATCGTTGAGAACCAGGATGTGGCCCAGCTGTTGGGTATTGTATCCACAATGTACATGATTTGAAGAAGCCCCTGGACAAGCTAAGGTCAATAGACTATTTATTTGATAAAATCTTTCTAGTTGTGCTTGCAGTTTTTCCACGCTAAGTGCACACCAATGTCAGGGTGCAGTATGTCAATATACACGGGTCTGCACGACGTAATCCCTCGTTGAGCAGATCAATGTGTTGGCCTACGTGTATTCTCTCTATTGGAGTGCACTTATTTTCAAGCACAGGGCTGTAAATATGCAGGAGCAGACAAGGAGCAAGGATGGGTCAAGGAGCAACTCATAGGTGGAAAGACGAAAATTCATCTAAGTTTAAATCGACGAGAATCACCAAGTGATTCTCGCCGATTCGGCGCTTGTGAATCTCGCCGATTCGGTCGAGAATCAGAAGTTGATTCTCGCCGAACTCGACCCAGCCACTTCTAAGCAAGCACCTCTGCTTCTAAGTAAGAATCGACGAGAATCACCAAGTGATTCTCGCCGATTCGGCGAGAATCACTAGTGATTCTCGTCGAATCGTCGTGAATCACTGGTTGATTCTCGCTGTCTCGACCTGGCCTAAAGCGGTGCGTGCAACCAAGGCAAATTCGATGAGAATCATCTTTGATTCTCGCCGAATCATCGAGAATCACTTTTGATTCTCGGCGACTCGGAGAGAATCACTTTCGATTCTCACCGATTTTGACTTGGGCGTTTTTCTGGAACTTCCTGACCCGGATTCTGCCGCTGTTAAGATTCTGGACCGGGACTTAGGGATTCAGCTTGTGGGTCCCACAACGGTCATTTTGGAAAGCATCTACAGTATTTATACATGGGTATTTTGAAAGGGAATACCAAGACAGAAAGAAGCCGAGCAGAGCAAACCCTAAAATCGCGATTCCTCTCCGCCGCCGCCGTCCCGCTCGCGCTAGTCCGTCGCCACTGCTGATCGCTTTTCTTCCCGATCTCCGGCGACAGAAGCTTAGCAAAGCTTTGAGTCTCACGTGTCTATCCAGAGATCTCTTGTCTCTCGATTTGTCGATCGGGAAAAACTTCCTCGTCCGAATCGATCGAGACGACCGATCCTCGTGTGACCGTTGGAAGACCAAGCTAGCTTCGCTACGAAGTTTGGATCTCCAAGTTCAGCAGCCGCTCATCATCATAGTCGCTGATCCCGAATCTAGCCGCCGCTCGTGTTGCCGCCGCCGGTTCCGGGGAGTTCCTCTCAAAGAGAGAACAAGGTTGTAGACTCTTCGATTTCACGAACACGTCGTCGAACGAAGAGGAACACCGTAGTCTCCAAACGAAGTTTGTATCTCGTGTACATTCTATATTTACTTCTGTTGTAAAGGAACGATTGTTCCGTGTTATAAGGGTTGGGTGCAACCCGTTTTGTGGGAGTGTTGACTCTCACGTGTGGAAGGGTTCCTTCCGATAGTGCAGGGATTGGATTTCAATCCTGTTGGAGAAGAGACCGAGTCGTCCCTTGTTGGGAGATAGTTCGAAGGGGGAAAGTGGATGTACCCAAGTCGGGGAACCACTATAAATTGCCTGTGTATTCTGTGTGCTGTGCTTTTTGTTTTTATTGTGCAGGTACATTCGTAAATTCCACAAAAGTGCTACACGTCACCTATCCCCCCCCCATAGGTGCACATAACTGACACTAGGTGGACTTTCAAGTGGTATCAGAGGCAGGTTACTCATCAAAAAGGTTAACACCTTGAGTTGAATCCTGCCACTAGTGTCAACAAGGAGGCATACATCTACCATGGACGGGCTCAAGTACTCCGGCAAGATCCCAGTGTGCAACAGGCTCAACTTTCCAATCTGGAAGGAAAGGACCAGGTTCTACATGGAAGAAGTGGATCCTCGACTGTTCATGATCGTGCTGGAGGGACCTTATGTCCCCACTAAGGCCTCCACCACTGATCCCACCAAGAAAGTGCCGAAGACACTCTCTGAAATGGACAAGGACGAGATGGTGCTAGTGGGCCTTGACATGAAGGCAAGAAACATCCTGGTCAGCGCAGTTGATGACTCTATGATGCAAAACTTCAGCAACTGCAGGACAACACAGGAGATCTGGCAGTGCCTGATCATCCTAATGGAGGGCACAGATGAAGTGAGGGATGATCGGAGATCCCTCCTAAACCAGAAGTATGAGGCCTTCAGACAAGGGCCTAAGGAAGAGATCGGAGTCACCTACGAGAACTTCCTAAAGATTGTCAACGCCCTTAAGGGCTACGGAAGAGTGTTCACCAATGGTGAACTCAATGACAAATTCCTTAGGTCCCTTACTAAGGAATGGGACACAAAGATCTGCGCCATCAGAGAATTTGGCAGATTAGCAGAAACTGATCCACAAATCCTGTTTGGGAAGCTGATGTCCTATGAGCTTCAGCTGAACACCAGGAAAGCAGAGGAAGAAGCAGAGAAGGCTGCTGCAAAAGAAAAGACTGTGGCCCTAAAAGCCAGTTACTCCAGAAAGGGCAAGGGTGCGATGTCATACCGTGCGAGGAATAAGGAAGAGGAGGAGGACTCTGAACCATGCTCCTCCGGCTCAGAGCTGTCGGAGGAGGATTTCTCCCTCATCACCCGAGAGTTCAAGAAGTTCCTCAAGATGAGGAATCAAAGAAAGAAAGACAGCTCCTCCTCCAGGCATCAGAAGAAAAATTATTCTTCTGACAGGTATGCATCTAAACCTAATAAACATCGTTCTTCTGATATTATTTGCTTTGGATGCAATAAGCCAGGACACGTCGTGACCGACTGCTATCAAAGCAAAAGATAAAAAGGGAAAGGAGAGGAGCTCAAATCCTCCAGAGATAAGAAGAAGGAGCGGAGCTACATCGCCAGAAGGCCAAAGACACTAAGTGAGTCTGATTCCTCAGACTCCAGTGATGATGAGGAAGCCTACTTCGGGCTGGTGGGTCGCTCCGACTCAGAAGGAGAATGTCCCCCATTTACTGGGAAGGTAAAAGCTCACACCCCTCTCTCCGACTCCGACTCTGATCCTGAGTCTCAGGATGATGAACCTGAGGATGGCCCTTCAGCCCGTGAAGCTGAGCTCCTCGAGAAGTATGAGCTTCTGCTCAACACTTTCGATGAGTGCCGAAAGAGACTGAAGGCTGAGAAGAAGGAAGTAAAATTCCTTAAGGGTGAGTGTGTATCCCTAAGGGAAGAGGTCACTAGCTTGATTTCTCTCCGATAGGAACACCTTGACCTGACTTCAAAGCATTCAAAGTCTTTGAAGCTCCTTGATCTAAAGCAGGAGGAAGTCGACAAGTTGGAAGAACTACTTGCGGCAGAAAGGAAGATCGTCAAGAGCTTCTCCATGCCAAAAACAGTTCTTCCAGTCGTTGATACCTTCTCTGCTCAGGCCAAAGGAGCTGGCTTGGGGCATAAAGGGGTATCTGGTTCTTCATCTAGGAGAAACAAGAACCAGAGGAAGAATAAGGCCGCCAAGAAGGCCTCTGCTGATGAAAAGGGTAAGGCTCCTCTTAGTCCTGTTGCGTTCAGAAAGCCTGGCTTTCCTTGCAACCAACATGACTTTGAGTCAACATTTGGGCATCATTTCCGGCCCTCGGTTGCAAAGCCAAAGAGCCGGTATGACGGTTGGAACTTTCCCCGAAACTTCGGTGAGAGTGCCTTCAAGGCACCTTATGAGGAAATCCACATAGGAAATTATGGTCCGTTCTCTAGCGGCCATAATGGAAAGCAGGCGCCAAAAGCCAAGCCTGTTATACAGAAGGTGACAAAGTCATGCGACTGTTATCACCATGAGGCCTCCACCTCCAGATCCAAGGCCCCAGCAGTACCCACCGTTCCCAGGGTAAGGCAGGAGCCTAGGAAGAGGTACAACAGATTTGACTGTTGGTGCTGTGGCAAAGTCGGTCACTTTGCCGTGGATTGTTGGTTTAATCCAAGGAATTACGAGACTCCCCATGTTAGCAATGCGAGACCGACCACTCGTAGGGTTAACCAACTGAGGGGGAGTGTGCTAACCAGGAATCTAGGACCCAAGTTCGATTGGGTTCCTAAGGCAAATTAATTTTGTTTTGCAGGAATGTCCAAAGGCCACCAAAACACTGATCTGGTATTTGGACAGTGGATGCTCCCGGCATATGACCGGGACAAGAAGCCTGCTGCGTGATTACACTCCAGTCGAGAATGGACCCAAAGTCATCTTTGGAGGGTCAGATCGAGGAGTCACCAGAGGTTATGGTATGATTTTCAACGGTATAATCTCTATCACCGACGTGGCTTATGTTGAAGGGTTAAACCATAACCTGATCAGTGTAAGTCAGTTATGTGATAAAGGTTATGACGTTAAGTTCTGCAAGGATAAATGTCTGATAATTTCACGTACCTCTTCTGAAACGGTATTATCAGGCATTAGGAGCAGAAATATCTTCTGTTTAGATTTTCTCAGTTTAGATTCATCTACCCCCGTATGCCTTGTGGCAACAGGCAGTGCGTCTCTTTGTGAACAATGGCACAAGAGATTGACACATATTAATTTCAAGACAATTAGTATGCTGTTTTCTAAGGACTTGGTAAGGGATGCTCCCAGTATCAAGTGCATCAAAGATAGCCCATGTGCTGCATGCCAGATGGGCAAACAGACTCGGGCTACCTTTAAGAGCATCGCAGACAAAGACTCTTCCCGATGTCTTTACCTTCTACATATGGACTTGTTTGGTCCAATGCAAGTTCATAGCTTGGGAGGCAAGTCCTATACGCTAGTGATTGTTGATGATCATTCTCGGTTTACATGGGTGTTCTTTTTGAAACGAAAGTCAGATACATTTGACATCTTCACTAATTTTGTCAAGCAGGTTCAGAACGAATTTAACTGCTCCGTGGTCAAAATCAGAAGTGACCATGGAACAGAATTCGAATCTGGTGCAATGATAGAATTTTGTGAAGAATAAGGTATCTTTCATGAGTTTTCCTCCCCACGCACTCCTCAGCAAAATGGAGTTGCGGAGAGGAGAAATAGAACTCTCATTGAAGCATGCACGACAATGTTGAAAGACGCTTCTCTCCCGGAATACTTCTGGGCAGAGGGTGTCAATACGGCTTGTCATGTACAAAACCGAGCATTGATCAACAAGCATCAGCGTAAGATGCCCTACGAGCTACTAAAAGGCAGGAAACCAACCATGTCCTACTTGAGGATTTTTGGTTGCAGATGCTATGTACTGAATAATGGGAAGTACCCGCGTACTAAATTCGGTGAAAAATGCTTCGAAGGCATATTCATGGGCTATAGTTCCCATAGTCGGGCATATAGGGTCTTCAATAAGAAAACCCTAGTGGTAGAAGAATCAATAAATGTTGTATTTGATGAAGGAAGTTTGCTTAACAGCAATTCTTCCAGTAGTATTCTTGAAGATGCAGATGCTAGACTTGAACAGCTGAGTCTGGATGAGACCGCTAAAGATGACTCTCCCAAGTACGTCAAAGTTTCCACCTCCACGTCATCTGAAAATGTTGAAGATCAAAATGAAATAAATATCTTAGAAGAAGGAGAAGCCCAAGAAGCAGTCGAAGTTCCAGACGCCAGACTTCTTGAGCTCCGGCACGTGAGGGATCATCCTAGAGATCAGATCATCGGAGATCCTCGTGTCGGTGTCAGAACTCGAAGAGGTACTGCTAACGAAGTATTGCATCTTAGCTTCCTGTCACAGGTTGAGCCAAAGAAGTTCGACGAGGCGAACAAGGATGCGGCATGGATTCTGGCCATGCAAGAGGAACTACATCAATTCGAACGTTGCAATGTTTGGACGCTGGTTCCCAGACCATATAAGCAGAATGTGATTGGCACGAAGTGGATCTTCAGAAACAAGCTGGATGAACATGGTGTCATCGTAAAGAACAAGGCCAGGCTGGTGGCTCAAGGTTACATACAGGAGGAAGGGATTGACTTCGACCAGACCTTCGCACCAGTAGCAAGGCTCGAGGCCATCAGGTTGTTCCTGGCGTATGCTTCACACAAAGGATTCACAGTCTATCAAATGGATGTGAAATCGGCATTCCTGAACGGAGACCTGAAAGAGGAAGTATACGTCGCTCAACCCCCAGGTTTTGTCGATCCTACTTATCCCAATCATGTTTATTTTCTTAATAAGGCCTTATATGGGTTGAAACAAGCTCCACGAGCTTGGTATGAGACTTTATCTAGTTTTCTTCTTGAGAACAAGTTCTCCAGAGGTAAAATAGATAAAACATTGTTTCTCAGGGAAGTCAAAGGCAAGATTTTGCTGGTGCAAATCTATGTCGATGACATAATCTTCGGCTCAACGGACAACAATCTTTGCAAAAAGTTTTCTAAACTTATGCAAGGAAAGTTTGAAATGAGCAGTATGGGAGAGCTCAAGTATTTCTTAGGACTTCAAGTGAAACAGTCTGAGGATGGAATCTTCATCTCTCAGACGAAGTTCACAAATAAACTCCTTAATAAATTCGGTATGGAGAGTGCAACCTCTATGAGGACTCCAATGGGATCCACCATGTCTCTGGATAATGATGAGAAAGGTAAACCTTTCGATGAAACCAAATATAGAAGCATCATTGGATCCCTGCTCAACCTTACTGCCAGTAGACCGGATATTATGTTCTCCACATGTGTCTGTGCCCGATATCAGGTGAACACTAAGGAATCTCACTATGTCGCTGCAAAGCGAATTCTAAGATACCTTAAAGGTACTCCTAATCTTGGCTTGTGGTACCCGAGAAACAATGATGTCGAGCTAATAGGCTTTTCAGATGCTGATTTTGCAGGGAGCAGGGATGACAGGAAAAGCACCTCTGGGACGTGTCAATTCCTCGGCAGGAGGCTTATCTCATGGAACAGCAAGAAACAGAATTGTGTTGCAACCTCCACAGCAGAGTCCGAGTACATCTCGGCAGGAAGCTGTTGCGCACAACTTCTATGGATCAGAAACCAGTTAGCCGACTACGACCTTCAGTTCAAGGAAGTACCCATGTACTGCGACTCCTCCAGTGCAATTGCCATTGCCAACAATCCTGTATCGCACAGCAGAACGAAGCATATTGAAGTGCGCTACCACTTCATTCGGGAGCATGTGGAAAACAAGGACATCTCTCTCTGTTATGTCCCCACGGACAAGCAGATTGCTGATATATTCACAAATCCCTTAGACGAGGCCAAGTTCAATCTTTTCAAGACTGAATTGGGGATGCTCAATTATGAGGACTGAAGACTACAGAAGCTCCAGGCTCATGCATGATCTGAGGGGGAGCAAGGAACTCCAGCGTGAGTACAGATGCATGAACTGAGGGGGAGCAAAGGGCCAAATGCTACAGACCCCGATTTGCAGAAGCCGAAAAGGGGGAGATTACGCTCTCGGTTAAGGCTAAGGTGGCTCCAAGCTTGCTCCCAAGAAATTGGTATTGGTAAGGGATAACTCTCTCAACTCAATTTTAAGTTTATGGTTTTCATTCCCATTTGCTCTATTCACCTTAGCTTGTAGGGTTTAGGCTTCTTCAAATAGGGGGAGATTGTTGGGTATTGTATCCACAATGTACCTGATTTGAGGAAGCCCCTGGACAAGCTAAGGTCAATAGACTATGTATTTGATAAAATTTTTCTAGTTGTGCTTGCAGTTTTTCCACGCTAAGTGCACACCAATGTCAGGGTGCAGTAGGTCAATATACACGGGTCTGCACGACGTAATACCTCGTTGAGCAGATCAGTGTGTTGGCCTACGTGTATTCTCTCTATTGGAGTGCACTTATTTTCAAGCACAGGGCTGTAAATATGCAGGAGCAGACAAGGAGCAAGGATGGGTCAAGGAGCAACTCATAGGTGGAAAGACGAAAATTCGTCTAAGTTTAAATCGACGAGAATCACCAAGTGATTCTCGCCGATTCGGCGAGAATCACTTGTGATTCTCGCCGATTCATCGAGAATCAGAAGTTGATTCTCGCCGAACTCGACCCAGCCACTTCTAAGCAAGCACCTCTGCTTCTAAGTAAGAATCGACGAGAATCACCAAGTGATTCTCGCCGATTCGGCGAGAATCACTAGTGATTCTCGTCGAATCGTCGTGAATCACTGGTTGATTCTCGCCGTCTCGACCTGGCCTAAAGCAGTGCGTGCAACCAAGGCAAATTCGACGAGAATCATCTTTGATTCTCGCCGAATCGTCGAGAATCACTTTTGATTCTCGGCGACTCGGCGAGAATCACTTTCGATTCTCACCGATTTTGACTTGGGCGTTTTTCTGGAACTTCCTGAACCGGATTCTGCCGCTGTTAAGATTCTGGACCGGGACTTAGGGATTCAGCTTGTGGGTCCCACAACGGTCATTTTGGAAAGCATCTACAGTATTTATACACGGGTATTTTGAACGGAATACCAAGACAGAAAGAAGCCGAGCAGAGCAAACCCTAAAATCGCGATTCCTCTCCGCCGCCGCTGTCCCGCTCGCGCTAGTCCGTCGCCACTGCTGATCGTTTTTCTTCCCGATCTCCGGCGACAGAAGCTTAGCAAAGCTTTGAGTCTCACCTGTCTATCCAGAGATCTCTTGTCTCTCGATTTGTCGATCGGGAAAAACTTTCCCGTCCGAATCGATCGAGACGACCGATCCTCGTGTGACCGTTGGAAGACCAAGCTAGCTTCGCTACGAAGTTTGGATCTCCAAGTTCAGCAGCCGCTCATCATCATAGTCGCTGATCCCGAAGCTAGCCGCCGCTCGTGTTGCCGCCGCCGGTTCCGGGGAGATCCTCTCCAAGAGAGACCAAGGTTGTAGACTCTTCGATTTCACGAACACGTCATCGAACGAAGAGGAACACCGTAGTCTCCAAACGAAGTTTGTATCTCGTGTACATTCTATATTTACTTCTGTTGTAAAGGAACGATTGTTCCGTGTTGTAAGGGTTGGGTGCAACCCGTTTTGTGGGAGTGTTGACTCTCACGTGTGGAAGGGTTCCTTCCGATAGTGCAGGGATTGGATTTCAATCCTGTTGGAGAAGAGACCGAGTCGTCCCTTATTGGGAGATAGGTCGAAGGGGGAAAGTGGATGTACCCAAGTCGGGGAACCACTATAAATTGCCTGTGTATTCTGTGTGCTGTGCTTTTTGTTTTTATTGTGCAGGTACATTCGTAAATTCCGCAAAAGCGCTACGCGTCACCTATCCCCCCCCCATAGGTGCACATAGCTGACACTAGGTGGACTTTCACCAGCTTCGCATTATGACAGTACGAGATTTCACTACCCCTATAGTGGGGAGTGTTTATCCAGGGTTCAGGCCAACCATTGCCAATAATCATTTTGAGATCAAGCCTGCGATTTTGAATATGATTAGGAACAATACACTGTACTCGGGTCTGCCGAGCGAGGATCCTCAGTTACATTTGGCTGAGTTTTCTAAGATATGCGGTATTTTCCGCTATGCGTGCATTGCAGATGAAGTTGTGAAACTTAAGTTGTTCCCTTTTTCACTAAGTGATAGGGCCAAGAAGTGGCTGCATATGATCATGCCTGACACAGCTGCCACCTGGGAAGCTTTATCTACCATGTTTTTGGCTAAGTTTCGTCCTGTTGATAAAATTGTTAATGCTCGCAGGGATATAGCCACGTTCAGACAGCTGGATCAAGAAACTCTTTTTTACGCATGTGAGAGATTTGCCGACCTGCAGTGCCGTTGTCCTCAACACGGCTGTGAGCCTTCGAATTTGGTGGAGATATTTTATTTCGGCATAGAGCCAAATTTCAGGGCAATGATCGATGCGATGGCGGGTGGCACGATCATGAACTTATCTCCTGAGGAAGAGTTGAGACTCCTTAAAGACACGGCCTCCCATAACCCGTACTGTATAGCAAGCAGGAATGCTCCTAGAGGGGCGAGAAATTTGTTTGATGTAAAAGTGGTTGGGCTACACACCGAATCGAGCCATCCTTCCTTGGATGGGAAGATGTCGTTGACCCGATCAACCAAACCGCATGCCCTTGTGATGAGCATATCATGTCAGGGTTGTGGTAACCCTGGCCACCACGCTTATGAGTGCCCCGCGGGTGAGATATTTGCTGACCAGGCAGGTATGGCTTGTGAAGAGAATGTTATTTTTATAAATAATCAAAATTGTGTTGTGCTTTAAAATAATACTTATAACCCTAACGCGAGAAACCATCCTAATTTCTCGTGGAACCAAAACGCGCTCGGTCAAAGATGGCAGGGGGCCAGCATCAATTCGATGCTCATGCTTCTAATAGCCAGCCGCGACCGTCTCAGTCGGGTTATAATCATATTTACAAGGGACGCGCCAGAGCGCGTTAGAGGAGATGATGGAAATGTTTCTTGAAATGGCCCAGTCGAATATGGCTACTCAGACTGCTTCCATGAGGAATTTGGAAACGCAATTGGGACAATTGGCCCATGTATTTTCTGAGCTCACCGTCGACACTCTTCCTAGCGATATGGAGAAGAACCCCCGTGAGCAGGGGAAGAGTGTTGAGGATGTGGGGGAATGTAATGCCCGTGAAACGACTGTTAAATGTGAGATTAATGCCATAGAAACTCTAGCGCTATGTGATTCTGGTTCATCTTGCAATATTCTTGCTTTGCAAGATGTTGAAAAGATGAATTTGAATGTCGAATCCGATGGAAGGAAATCCTTAATGCTAGCTGATGGATTTGTGGTTGAGACCAATGGAGAGGTGAAGGTTGTAGAAGTGGTTTTGAATGGGGAGGCTGTCTTCACAGACTTTCAGGTGCTTGGACCCAAGGGTAACACGTCAAAACATATCCTTGGGGTCCCCTTCCTTAAAGCCAGTGAGGCGACGTTGCATTTTGATGCTAGTGGCATCACTGTTGTGCCCAAAGTTAATGAACCATTGCCACCTTTGTCTCCTCAATTAATTTTTGTTGACCTCGTAAAACCAGTGAACTTAACTATCGTGTCATCTAATGATGTTTCTAGTGGTGTTAAGGCAAATTTTCAATCGACGGGACAAGAACAGGTTGAGGAAGTTTTTGAAACGCCAAAGACAAATAAAGGGAAAGAAGTGACACAGGTCCTTATTGTGATGCATGATGCTGCTGCAAATAGGGATGTGATGTGCATGCCGGATGTGGATGTGCAGAATTTTGATTTAAAATTGCAATTTGTTTAGCCAAAGTCTGTAAAACTATGAAGCAGGTAACATGGGTTGATCTTTCACCCTCAGCGGGTGAAGAAAGGATGCCCCCAGGTTTGGACGTTACTCTAGCTGCTGAAGAGCCAGGTGTGACCTTAACACCCGGGCGTTCCTCTTCTGTGGAATTAAAACAAAAGGATTTGCTTTTGCTCAAAGCGCAGAGTTTTGCCCGCAGGCGCGGGATGGAGGAGGGAAGGGGCAGGGGAGACTTTATTCCTTGGGGCCTAAAGCTCTCCCCTCTTTCTCATCTCGCGTGTCTGGGGGGATCTATCACAAATCGGCGTTTAGCTAAAAAGTTAGGGATCTTCAGGGACGTCTCCTTTTGTCTTGTTGCTGGTAGCGTTTTATTTGCTTAATGCTATGTGTGACTTTGAATTGTCTTTCTCCGCGTATTAAACTTTTGCTACCTGAACATTGTATAAAACTGTTAATACCGGTATTTGGTCCACCTTAAGGAAGGTAAAGAAAAGGGCTTCTGGGATACAACCCAATTTAGCTACGTTTAATTTGTTTGTTTAGCTTTTTGAGTGTGCATGCCTATTATTTGCTTTGTTGGAGATGTTCACCTTGCATGTGATTTTGTCTGGGCTGTGGGCTTATTGATCAAGTTTAAAGCCAATCTTCTGGTATGCTCATCTTCTGAGCATTGGGTAACTTCTCCCCTTATCTCATTTTGATTTTAACTTCAACATATTTTGTTGTGCTTCTTAGCCTAAGTCTGGGGGAGAGCTTGTCAATGTTACCTTTGCACGTGCACTTCATTTGCATAACAGTAGCTATTTTTAATTTATTTGTTTAGTTCATTACATTGCGCATCGTTGCACCCAAATGAGCGCGTACTTAACTTTTTGCGTACGGCGAGTCAAACTTGTTTCTTTCGTTAGATTTTGGAAAATTACCTTGCTAACATAGGATTGTGAGACGCGGTAAAATGTTGACCTTGCTGTGCTCCGAATACAGTGCTCCCGTCTCGTGTAGAAATTAGAGTAGAATTAATTTTTCTGCATGCTTCTAGTTTTATATTTTTCTAATTGCGTAAATTCTTTTTATTCTACTCAAAAATTGATGAATCCGGTGTGAATCTGACGGTAGCTTAGGGATGTGTGTAGACAACCGTTAGATTCATATTGCTCGAGTCGGGAGGATGGATAGTCTTTCTTGTTGGCTAAGAACATGCCCCAAGCTACTCTCGAAGCATTGGTGTATGGTTAGTTAAGCGTGAGCATGATGTAGTCCATCATTTTGACCAGGTAAAGCTTTGTACCCATTCTTAACATCTTATCCTTGCTAGCCCTGTTGTGCCTACCCCTCCTTTGATTCAGCTCCACTTTTATTTCAACAAAGCCTAGTAACCGACCATAGTCGCACACCCAAGTCTAGCTTTACTATTTTCTAATTTCAGGATGGGGGTGTTGATGCGGTGTTGTTATTTGTGAAATTTGTGGTTGTGCTTCCATGAATTTATTTGCTGGAATTGTGTAAAAGAAAAAGAAGAATTAAGAAGAAAATGTATAAAAAGAAAATTTGAAAAAGAAAGAAAAAGAGAAAGGAAAAGTATAATTGAAAATTTGATTTGAGTTGATATATTTTTTGGAGTAGGCGACACACCCGTATTTTAAAAAATTAGTCTGGGGCTGTGGTGTACCCGCGTGTTTTGTGGGTAGCGGATAGACTCGTTTTGTGTTAGTTTAGTTGGGTTTTGTGCGTAGCCTTCATTTTTATCCTTGATTACCTCTCCTTAACCCAAGCCCCATTACCACCCGAAGTCCTACAGACTTCCGCTTAAAGCAAACTAGTGCCGTGGAGAGAGTGTGAACGGGCAAGCATATGGTCACCGACATTGGTGGATTCCTTTGGAGGTTGTCCCGAATCCCGATCTTTGGCAATAATCGCCTTAGTGGTTAGTCTATTTTCTCCCTACGCGTGACCGAAGGATTCACCGCGATTCTGTTTTTGAGTAGTCATAGAATTTTTGTTACGTAGGCTGAAAAGTATAAATTATTTTGTATGCTTAGAAATTTTCTCTACTATATTTTTACGCCCGCGAGCATGCGACTTTGCATGGTACCCCAGATCATAATTACTGCGTTAGTTAGTTCTTTTTCTAGTTTGCACGGATCTTCTTTGCTAGGGACGCGAAAATAGGTAAGTCTGGGGGTGTGATGAGTCCCGTTTATTTAGGGCTTTGCGGACTCATCTGGGCCGGTTTTCATGACTTTGCACTTCACTTTTCGGTTGTTTTCAATGATATTTCGTTCCTACTGCGTTTCAAGTTTAGTGCACTTTTCTAGCACGTGGGTGCGCAATCACGCATTCGTTTGGTGGGGTATGCACTTGGTGCTCCCCAGGGCTCGTTCCAGTAGTTTTTATTGCATTTTGTTGATTGCTAGAAGGTTCTCCTTTGTGAGTTTTAATTTTGTACAGGTGGTGCTTTTTGCCCCAAGGCAGGAATTCTGTCTGAAGGAAAACGCACGGTCGTGTGTTTCTTTCACGCACGGTTTGCATGATATTGTGCGTTGTAGTCGGCTGGAAGAACGTCGAGCTGAGCTCGACAAATTTCCTCTTGCACGGTTGACTCATGGTTTCTTTGAAACCATGCTCGAAGGAAATGCACGGATTTCATGTTGCTTCCCAGTTTATTTTGTTTTGTGGCTAATCGTGCGTGTTGTTCACGCATGGGCGGCTGCGCTCATGCGTGAGAAAAACACATGGTTTTCCTGTAAGTTTCGATTTTCCAGCACTCTGTCGCTACCCGTGCGATGTCGTTCACGCACGGGCGGAACCGCCTGTGCGCGAAGGAAACGCACGGGTCAACACTTCTTCTTCCTCAATCGTTTTTCTGGATATTAATATTGCACGGTTCACGCATGGTCATGCGCCAGACCGTGCGTGACCATTTTTATAACTTTTACTATTTAAGTCGCAGATTTCTTCTGGACTGGGATATCTCCGTTTTCCCTCGCCATTTCCGCCCCTTTGAGCGGGAACTCGTCCCTCCAGTCGTCATTTCCTCTCTCCTCCTTGGAGGGTTGATTCGGCCACCCATTCTCCTTCAAAGAGCTTGCTAAACCTTTGTCTCCGACCGCCATCGCTATTGCCGACCTCCAAGCTACTGTTTGAGTTCTTAGTTGCAGAACCTGTGAAGCATTTCACTCTGATCCGAATCAGCGACCACAACACGTAGAAGACGAGTGTGAAGAAGGAAGTGACAGCGCTTCGGGATCCCGAATACCTTCCAAAGAACAAGCTAGGACGAGGCTCGACAAACCTCGCTTCCGACAGAGAATCTTGGAGAGCCTTCGAGTGCTTGGTTGTGTTTCACCCCCTCTTTTCTTGGATTTGCTTTGACCTAAACTTGTGCTAGTATACTTGAGGTTTAATAACCATGTTTTGCTTAAGGTCTTGTTGTGGTTTTTTGTGGTGATTTCTTGATCAAGATGTGTGTTGATGAGCTTCATATTTGTTTGAGAAAGTTGTGTTTGATCCATTCTAGCGACTACTAGAAGCACGCGATGCGGAGATGTGTTTATGACCCTCGATAGTTTGTTCGTCTTCACTATTACTCTTTGGAGTAATTCACCCTGGAGATGCGGTGATGGGGACCCACACTAAATAAATGCTGCTTAGTGTAGGAAACCCAAAATCAAACCCCTCATTTTTATTTAGAACTTTCATTCATTTCTCTGAAAGCGGAATCCATGATCCCTACTTGCACTCCACGTGAGATCGATACTTGGGGAAGCTACTCCTCCCTTTTATTACTTGGCCATGAACGGTAATCTTACCGCCAGCGCATCAAGTTTTTTGAGTCGTTGTTGAGCATTGGGTAACTTCTCCCCTAGCTTTCTGTTTTGATTTTCACTGCCATATCATTATTTTGTGATGCTTAGATTAAGTCTGGGGAAGAGCCACACGTTGTTACCCACTCACGTGCACATCTCATTTGCATTCTAGAAGCTTTTGTTGTAATATTTTGATATGTTAACCTACATTGCACACCACAACACCAACTTGAGCGCGTGCTTAAATTGTTGCACATACCGAGCTCATTTATTTCTTGTGCGCAAAGTAAAGAATTCTTTGTTGACTTAGGATTGTGTGGCGGAGTAAAATGTTGACTCCATGAGTGTTCCTAGGCGTGCACTCATGCTCACTTAGAGTTTTGTGTAAGCTAAAATTCTTTGTATGCTTTTAGTTTCTATTTTTTCTATTAGCGTAGATTTTGTTTAATGTACTCTAGTTTTGAGTCCGGTTATGAATCAAATGGTGGCATAGAATTGTGTGTCAGCATTTAGTAGCCTCATATTGCTCGAGTCGGGAGGAAGGTTGATCTTTCTCAGTGACTAAGAACTTGCCCCTAGCTATTCTCGAAGCATGGGTACATGGTTAGTCAAGTGCGCGCGTGATGTAGGTCGTCACTTTGTTCTAGTTTGAGACTTGTACCATTCCCGACATCTTTCCGTTGTAATCCCCGTTGAGCCTATCCCTTCCTTTGCCAATGCTACGCCTCACTACCAAAGCCATATATCCTCCACTACTCGTACACCTGAATGTGAACGCTCGGTTGTTTTGCTGTTTTGTGGTTTTGTTGTGTGCTATGTGGTTGTTGTGTGGAAGCTTCGTACCGCTTGTGGTGTTGCCGTATTTTCGGCTTGTTTTAGTTGTTTGGTTAAAAAAATAATAGAGATGAAAATTTTTTTTCCAATGTGGAATATAAAAAAAAGATACAAAAATAAATAAGTAAATATATTTATAAATTTGTTTAGTTGGTTTTATAGTTGTGAAATTTTGATATATTGTTTTCATTGTGGCTGTGCACGCACCATTAAAAGTCCAAGTCTGGTGGTGCGGTGCATGTGGTTGTTGTTGTGTAGCTGTGTGTATTTTTGATCGGATTCATTTTGGGTGTGCATAGCCATAGTGTCTATCTTTGTATACCCCGCCTACCCCTAAGCCTTCATTATACTCCAAGTCCTGCGGTTTCACACTTGAGTCAAACTAGTGCTGTGGAGAGAGTGTGAACATGCGAGCTTATGGTCATCGACATTGGTGGATTCCTTTAGAGATCCTCCCGAGACCCGGTCTTTGGCAATTCTCACCTCACTGTCCGTCAACTTTCATTTTACGCGCAACCGGATGATTCGCCGTGATTCACATTAGGAGTACAAGTAGTATCTTCTTTACGCTTCTGGAAATTAGAAATTATTGTGTATATTTAGAATTTTCATCTACTATTTTTCTTTGTGCATGAGAGTGCGACTTCTCTTGGTACTCCGTTCGTGCAGTTGCTAAGCCACCTAGTTTTCTTTCTCTCTGCCTAGTGATAATTTGCTCGGGATGAGCAAATATTTAAATCTGGGGTTGTGATGAGTCCGATTTATATAGGGTTTTTCGGACTCATCTATGCTTGTCTTCTTGCATCTACGCTTCATTTTTTGTATGTTACTGCTTAAATTGCACTTATACACCATTATCACATGAAGTGCACATTTTGGCTCATTATTGTGTGCAATTGCGCACTATTTTGTTGGGGGTAAGCACATGGTGCTCGCCAAGTCTCTCTTATAGTTTTTTTCTTTTTGTTCTGTATATTGGTGGCTTGTGCCCCCATTGTGAGGTTTGTTGTGCAGGTGGTCAGAAAGCCATGCCTACAGATTGTTTCCTGTGTAAAATGCACAGTCGTGCGTTTTCTTTATGCACGTTTCAAGCCGATCGTACGCGATCATTTCACAAAATACTCAGTTATGTTTTTCCCTTGCATTTTTCTTCATGCACGGTCTGCGCCCGTGCATTTTGTCCGTGTGTTACGAAAATTCTGCGCGATTTCTATTTAAACCACTATTTTGCAGGGTTTTTGGGACCGGATTTGGCAGTCGTTTTCTTCCGCCGGAAGGGGGTTTTTCCCCGTTCTTCATCCTCAAAGCTAGGGCTTTGCTCCCTATGAAGTTCCCTTGCATCCATGGAGTAAAGAAGTGTGTTACACTCTACGATCTCGGCAAAGTAAGGAAGAAGTGAAGGTTTGACTTGGACAACATAGACCAACGAGAAGACGGGGGCTTAGGAAGCTGTGATAGCCTTCCCCAACCCCGGACAGAACCGATGAGTGGCTCGATGGACACAGATTGACAACCAGTGCTTCCTCCCACGTCTACGGCAAAGACTCGTTTGTTGTTTGTATCTCTACCTTTCTCTTCCACATTTCTAGGTTTTTATATTGGATTTTCATTGTTATTTGATGCAAGAACTTTGATGAACCTTGGGCATAATCCTATTTACTATTGTTCATGCTTGTGAGCAATGCGGTGGTTTGTTGGCTTAAGTAACTTGTGGTGTGAATTATTGTGTTTGCTACACTAGCAAGTGCTAGGTGTGAGCGTAGTGATGAGGTGATTACTACCCTCAATTCCGCAAGCCTTCTCGGCCGTCCATGTTGTGAAGCGGTGCATAGCGGCCCGTGTAATCAACTCACTTGGAGAAGCGGTGTCGGCGACCCGCAATGGTTAAGTTAAATTGTTTTATTTTCTTTTACGCAAGTCATAACCATTCTCCCATCGTTACCTAGACCTTAAGACTTCAATCTCAAGTCCCCTTAAAAAATAAACTCCACCTTGTCGCGTTCCTTGAGAGATCGATACTTGGGGATAACTCCCATATTTTATTACTTGACAGCAACCGGTACACTTGCTGTCCGACGCATCAATACACTCTTGTGATAAATAATGACTTCCCCAAATTTTCTTGTGTTCTTTCTTAAGAAAAAGTCTGAAACCCTTGACATCTTTGTGACCTTTGTTAATCAAATTAAGAATGAAAAGGATAGTTCTATGATCAAAATCAGAAGTGACCATGACATAGAATTTCAAATTGAAAGCGTGACAATGTTCTAGGAAGAGCGGGGTATATATCAGTTGTTTTATTCTCCAAGAATATCCCCAAAAAATGGGACAGCTGAGAGGAAAAATAAGACTCACATAGAGGATGGAAGGATCTTGCTCAGTGACACTTCTCCCCCAGAATAATTCTTGGAAGAGGCATTGAACATTGCTTGTCATGTCCTGAATAGTGCCACTATCAACAAGTACCATAAGAAGACTCCCTATGAGATTATGAAAGGCAGAAAACAAAATCTTGCCTATTTCAAGATCTTTGGAATAAAATGCTTTGTGCTTAACAATGGGAAGTCTTACTTGACAAAGTTTGCTCCCAAATCCTACGAGAGAATTTTCTTGGGTATAGCAACCACAATAAAGCCTATAGAGTGTACAACTTGAAGAATCAAGTTGTATAAGATTCTGCCATTATAGTATTTGATGAGAATTCTATGATTCAGAGTGAGCTACCAAGCTCCTCTAGATTTGCAGGTGAAGAATTTATGTTGGACAAGTTAAGCAACAATCACACACCTCTTACTGAACAGGAAGAGGATCGATGAGTGTGTAATCATTCCAGAAGTTTGTCCAGGTGAATGGGACAAAAATTAAGATCATAAGGCACCAGAAATTGAAGTTTAAGATTTTGTATAAGGAATGCTAACTTCAGTTAGACATCTAAGAGGTCATCCTAGAAACTTGATCATTGGGGATGCAAGCCAAGGTGTCACAACGAGGAGCAGAAAACTTAATGTTGCAATGTATTCAAGCTTTCTGTCTCAAGTTGAACCAAAGAAGTTTAAAGATGCCAACTTACATCCATTTTGGATTGTGGCTATATAAGATGAACTGAAAAAATTCAAGTGGTAAAATGTCTGGAAGCTGGTTCCCAGACCTCTTGGACATAACACCATTGGAACTAAATGGATTTACAGAAACAAGCTTGATGAAATGGTCTTATAATAAAAAATAAAGCTGGACTGGTTGCCAAGGTATATATGCAAGAGGATAGTGTTGATTTTGATCAAACCTTTGCACCAGTTACTAGACTAGAGGCAATAAGACTATTGCTTGCATATGTTGCATATAAAGTATTTATGGTCTACCAAATGGATATTAAGTCAGCTTTTCTAAATGGTGATCTGAAAGAGGAGGTCTATGTTGAGCAACCCTCAGGTTTTGTTAATTCTAACTTTCCTAATTATGTTTTTAATTAAGAAAAGCTTTATATGGGTTGAAGCAGGCCCCTATGGCATGGTATGAAACCCTATTTAGCTTTCTCATTGAGAATAAATTCTGAAGGTGGAAGATAGATAAGACATTATTCCTAAGGGAAGTCTAGGGTAATATAATCCTAGTCCAAATTTAAGTAGATGATATATTTTTTGGGTCTGCTAATGGTCGGCTTTGCAAGAAGTTTGTCAAACTTATGCAAGTGCAGTTTGAGATGAGCAACATGGGTGAACTTAGGTATTTCTTGGGCCTCCAAGTTAGACAGTCAGAGGATGGATTATTCATCTCTCAGTTTAAGTTCACCATGGAGTTAATCAAAAAGTTTGGAATGGAGAGTGCCTCTATAATGAAAACTCCTATCGGGTCAAGTATGTCAATAGACAAGGATGAGACTAGGAAACCTGTTAATGAAATCTTGTATAAAGGCATAATTGGCTCCCTCCTATAATTGACTGCTAGTAGACCCGACATTATGTATGCTACATTTTTTTGTGCTAGGTACTAGGCTTGCCCTAATGAGTCTCATTATTCTAGTACTAAGAAAATTCTGAGATATCTCAAGGGCACACATGATCTTCGTAGGAATACTGATTTTGAACTAATTGGGTATTCAGAAGAAGATTTTGCAAGTTGTAGATGGGATATAAAAAGCATATCTGGCACCTATCAGGTTTTAGGAAGAAGACTAGTATCTTGGAGTAGCAAGAAGTAAAATAGTGTAGTCATTTCCACTGTAGAATCAGAGTACTTTTCATATGCGAGTTATTGTGCACAACTACTATGGATTCAACATACTTCAGGATTATAATCTTCAGCTAAGTAAAACTCCAATCTGTTGTGATTCATCTAGTGCTATCTCAATTGCGAAGAATCTTATCTCTCACATCAGGACCAGGCACATTGAGATTATATATCATTTCATTATAGAAGCTGTTGAGATGGAATACATCATTCTTGAGTTTGTGCCCACAGAAAAACTAGTGTATGATATCTTCATAAGCCACTAGATGAAGCCAAGTTCCATGTAACACCCCAAAGCCCAATTTGGGTTCAGGTTGGGTGACACGTCCTGTGACATGCCCATGTCCCAAGGCATATCGTGCTCGGAGTGATCAGCCTCTCGAGTTCTCGACGAAATACACTCGAGTAGTTTTCAAGAGGGAACATGCCCAGTGACATGGGCGTGTCCAGGGGCATGTTCGAGGCGTATTCGACGAATTTCACTCGAGTAGCTGCGTTCGATGAAATCTCGAGAGAAGGGGCACACGGCCTGTGACACGGGCGTGTCACATGGCCGTGTCCTTCTCTATGTCTACTTGAGTGGGTGTCTCGAGTAGGACCACAATATCTCGAGTTCGGGGTGACACGGTCGTGTCAGCCATATAACACGGGCGTGTCCTGTCCAAGTACTCGAGTAGTTGTCTCGAGTAGGTCTCGAGTGGGTCTCGAGAGGTAGACACGGGCATGTCAGCCATGTGATACGGGCATGTCAGCCATGTGACACAAGCATGTCACATGGCCATGTCCTGTTCAGGATAAGGTGGTTCGTGCATCGCTTAAGGGACACGGCCTGTGACACGAGCGTGTTAGCCATGTGACATGGGCGTGTCACATGGCCATGTCCTATTTTGGATAAGGCGGTTCATGTGTCGCTTAAGGGACACGGCTTGTGACACGGGCGTGTCACAGGGCGTGTCCGAAAGAGTCATTTCAGAGATTTTTGTAGCCGTTCATTTCCTTCCCTTGGGGATCTGATGGCCCAGGATTCTCCTTGCTGATTTAAGGCCGAAAAGGAGAAGATACTCCTCATTTCATCTTTGGCCATTCTCTTTCTAAATTAGAGCTAGATAGAAGGAAGAGCAAGGAGGAAGAAGGAGAAGGACCGGCTACCGGAGGATCGTTAGTGTGTCGAATTGAGATCCGAGTGCGGATTCGTGGAGGAAAGGCCATGGCGGTGATTTCCATCCGGCTAGTTCATGGTTGCAAAGCGATCGTCGAGGGTAACGATCTCCTTCTTAGACAAGCGAATTCCTTTCTTTATGCATATGCATGGAATCCTCCACCAAGAGGTGGAAAGCGTAAGTGATTCCAGGTTGAGTCTGCATTTAGAGCCGGAAGTAGGTAGTACGACATAGGCATGCTGTGTGAAGCCAATCTGGATGGTTAGTTTGGATTGGTGATGGTTATGTGTGAACCGGAGAAGACTCCGTATATTGGATGGATGTGCGTGAATTGTGAATGTAAGCTCCTTTTGTTGTGAGCTCTGTGTGAGCTGTTTGCTAATCTTGGATGCATTGTATAAGCTCCTTATAGTGTGAGCGCAGTGAGCGCTATTTGCTCTGGGAGAGCGAAAAAGCTGAGGCTAATCAGGAGGGAAAGCCGACCAACGTCTAGTGGTGCGCTACTGACGGTTTGAGCACGGGAAAGGCTAACTTGCCCCTGGTTGTTTTGGGAGATCGATTGGTGGCACGGCTTGGGGGATGCGAGATAGACCCAGCTTGCTGCACCACAATGGTGGGTCAATCTGAATTGGAAATGCTCAAGTTTTCCCTGAGGTTAGCACCTCTGAGTGGGTTGGGCGGAATGTAGCCAGCATATATGTTGGTGGACTAGGACCGGCCACCCAACATGTTAAAAACCTCTGCTCGGTGGTGGGCAACTGGTATATCTGATACACCAATAAGGTGCCTTAAGTGCATGGAGCGTCTGGCAGAAGCCGGCATTTGTGGTTCTTTTGTTCCTGAGAGCACTTGTTGTACTTGTTAGATATTACGATTGCAATGCATACAGGGACGAAACCACTGCCCCAGGTAAGGGGTAGGGTCTATATAATTGATCAGCTAATGCTGACTGTTGATTTGTTTCCCGCTCTTGGGGTGGATGACTAATTGCTGGTGCTGATGGGTTGAAATGAATTGAGCGGAACGAAGCCCTTGCTGCTTAAAGGCCCTTGAAGGTTGTGCGAAGAATTCTTGGATTTCATGTGTGGCTGGCCTGCCTGCCGATGTATGAAGTTGTATATTTCGAAAAGACCAACTTGTAAGGCCTTAAGGCCATGAGAGTTTGTATTTGTATACATTCTTGGTTTATGTATAAATGTGGTGTTTATATATTTGGTGGACATTCATCCAATTGAGTTCTTATAACTTAAAATGCTACGCTAGATGCTCTGAGTTAGGATACGAGAAGAACGTGATTTGATATTCACACGTAATTCCGCCGTTTGTCAGTGAAATATGGCGTGGGGCCCCGACCGGTCCCACCATTATATTCCATATGACGACCGGAAGCGTTACAAAGTGGTATCAGAGCCAGGTTTGAGATTTGTGGGAGGGAGAACATAATTGAACGCAAGAATGTCCACTAGGAATGTAATACAAGCACGTGAGGAGCGTGAGCATGTGGAGAATGTGTATTTGTCATTATGGAATGGCTTATAATGGTGTTTTGTACATTGGTAGGTGACGAGAAGTAGTGCTGGGCAGTTTGAGCCCCAGCATTCCGATGAGAGTGCGACACTAGTTGAAGCGCCTACACCTCCCTCGGCGGAGACCATACGTGTGGTGACTGAGACGGTGCTCGCAGTGTTACATGCACAGCCTACTGGGCAGGCAAGGCCTGCAGGGGTGCCAGTATGGCCTGGCGCAAGGCAAGAGCGTGTGAAAACTATGGTGGATGAGCAAGCAACGGGCGAGCAACTGAAGCAGTTTATGGAGTTTCATCCACCTACATTTGGTGGGACTGGTTCCCCAACGTAGGTGGAAGATTGGCTTGCACGAGTGAAGAGGATCTTGACAGCAATCAGGACTACGGAAGCGCAGAAAGTGACTTTAGCCACCTTTCTATTGGAAGGCGATGCAAGGCTTTGGTGGGATGAAGTGGAAGTTCACTACTTGGCAGGTCGAGATCTAGAGAAGATATCAATCGAAGAATTTTCACGATTATTTCTGGCCAAGTATTTGCCAATATCGCAACGAATTGCCATGGAGAAAGAGTTCCAACGTCTAGTGCAGGGTGAGAGTGATATTGATACTTACTTGCATGAGTTTACTCGACTGGGGTGCTATGCGAGATCTACCTTCGCTAAGGAAGTGCAAAAGACGAATCGATTTTATGAGGGACTGCGTGATGAGCTGAGGTTGGCACTCCCGTGTTCGGTGAACTAAGGATTCCAAGCATTGGTAGATACAGCCTGTGCGTTGGAGAAGGATTTGAAATGGGTGCACGATAAGAAGAGCTTGGCGGTGGAGAAGCCGAAATTCAAAGTTCCATAGTCAGAACAGTCGGAGTTTAGGAGACGAGATAAGAAAAGATTCAGTCCTGCCGAACCAACTCCGTCGACTGTTTCTTCGGGAGCAACATCTGGGAAAGGACGTGTTGAGGCACGCACATGTTTTACATGCGGGAAGCATGGACATATAGCCTGTCATTGTTGGAGCGGCCCTCCAAGGAGTAAGAATAAGATAGGTGCGTCTTATGAAGAAGGCGGTAAAGCAGTGGCCGAGTCATCTGCATCTCGGACGCAACCGCGAGTATATAATCTTGAATTGCAAGAGCCTCAAATCTCAATCAGTGAAGTACAACCTCGAGTGTTTAGTTTGGAACTCCAAGAGGCTATCAAATGACTTATGAAAGATGTGCGAGTGAGCGGAAGTAAGAATGGAAGCGTGAACTGTATTACTTTGGTGATGTGACTAAATGTTGTATATAAGGAATGAATATTGAGATGTTTATGTACACCTTACTTTATCCAGGCAATCAGGTTATCAAGGTGTAATAAAGGAATAGTTTTGTTGATGTATGTATATCTGGGACAAAAGCAATGAATATGGTGGATATATGTTTGTTATTTTTGTTATGGATGTATGTATGTTATTGTTTGTTTTGTGCGAAGTCGTGGGGCGAGACAAGAGATGTCGTGGGGCTAGACAAGATGCGGCCTCTGAGCTCTAACCCGGATCATTTTGCTAAGGAACGACGTGGTTAAGTTGATGTCTACAGCTGATCGAAATTTCGGGACGAAAGTTTTTTGAAGTAGGGGAGGGTTGTAACACCCTAAAGCCCAGTTTGGGTTCAGGTTGGGTAACACGGCGTGGGAGATGGCTGTGTCCCGGGGCGTGTCGTGCTCGGGTTAAGCAGCCTCTCGAGTGCTCGATGAAATGCACTCAAGTAGTTTTCGAGAGGGAACACGCCCTGTGACATTGGCGTGTCCAGGGCCATTTCCGAGGCGTGTTCGACGAATTTCACTCGAGTAGCTGCGCTCGACGAAATCTCGAGAGAAGGGGCACACGGCCGGTGACACGGGCGTGTCACATGGATGTGTACTTCTCTGTGTCTACGCGAGTGGGTGTCTCGAGTAGGTCCGCAATGTCTACAGTACGGGGTGACACGGGGGTGTCAGCCATGCGATACGGGCGTGTCCTCTACAACTACTCGAGTAGTTATCTCGAGTAGGTCTCGAGTGGGTCTCGAGAGGTAGACACGGACATGTAAGCCATGTGACACAGGCGTGTCAGCCATGTGACACGGGCGTGTCACATGGCCGTGTCCTGTTATGGACAAGGCGGTTCGTGCGCCGCTTAAGGGACACGGCCTGTGATACGGGCGTGTCAGACCCGAAAGAGCCATTTCAGAGATTTTTGTAGCCGTTCATTTCCTTCCCTTAGGGATCTGTGGGCCTAGGATTCTCCTTGCTGCTTTAAGGCCGAAAAGGTGAATATACTCCTCATTTAATCTTTGGCCATTCTCTTTTTAAAAGAGAGATAGAGAGAAGGAAGAGCAAGGAGGAAGAAGGAGAAGGATCGGCTGTCGGAGGATCGTTAGCATGCCAAATCTAGAGCCGAGTGCGGATTCGTGAGGCAAGCCCGTGGCGGTGATTTCCATCCGGCTAGCTCATGGCTCCAAAGCGATCTTCGAGGGTAGCGATCTCCTTCTTGGACAAGCGAAGTCCTTTATTTAGGCATATGCATGGAATCCTCCACCAAGAGGTGAAAAGCGTAAGTGATTCCAGGTTGAGTCAGCATTTAGAGCCGGAAGTAGGTAGTACGGCATAGGCATGCTGTGTGAAGCCCATCTGGATGGTTAGACTAGATTGGTGATGGTTATGTGTGAAACGGAGAATACTCCGGGTATTGAATGGATGCGCGCGAATTGTGAATATAAGCTCCTGTTATTATGAGATCTGCGTGAGCTATTTGCTAATCTTGGATGTTTTGCGTAAGCTCCTTGTGGTGTGAGCGCGATGAGCGCTATTTGCTCTGAGAGAGCGGAAAAGCTGCGGCTAATCAGGAGGGAAAGTTGACCCGCGTCTAGTGGTGCGCTACTGACGGTTTGAGCACGGGAAAGGCTGACCTACCCCTGGTTTTTTTGGGAGATCAATTGGTGGAAAGTCTTGGGGGACGCGAGACAGACCTGGCTTGCTGCACCACAATGGTGGGTCGATCTGAATTTGAAATGCTCAAGTTTGCCATGAGGTTAACACCTCTGAGTGGGATGGTCGGAATGTCGGCAGCATGCGTGTTGGTGGACTAGGACCGGCCACCCAACATGCTAAAAACCTCTGCTCGGTGGTGGGAAACTGGTATATCTGGTACACCAATAAGGTGCCCTGAGTGTATGGAGCGTCTGGCGAAAGCTAGCGTTTGTGGTTCTGTTGTGCCTGAGAGCACTTGTTGTGCTTGGTAGATATTACGATTGCAATGCATACAGGAAAGGAACCACTGCCCTGGGTAAGGGTTAGGGTCATTATAATTGGTCAGCTAATGCTGACCGTTACTTTGTTTACCGCTCTTGGGTTGGGTGTCTAATTGCAGGTGCTGATGGGTTGAAATGATTTGAGTGGAACGATGCCCTTGCTGCTTAAAGTCCCTTGAAGGCCGTGCGAAGAATTCTTGGATTTTGTGCATGGCCGGCCTGCATGCCAAGAGAGTGTGTATTTGTATACATTCCTGGTTTATGTATAAATGTGGAGTTTATATATTTAGTGGACATTCATGCGATTGAGTTCTTATAAATTAAAATGTTGCGCTAGAATACTCTGAGTTAGGATACGAGTAGAACGTGATTTGATATTTACATGTAATTACGCCATTTAACGGTGAAATATACCGTGGGGCCCCGGCCGGACCCACCGTTATATTAAATATGACGACCGGAGGTGTTACATTCCACACCGTCAAATTTGAGTTGGGTATATTGAACTTGAAGAAGCATTATTATTTTGCATGCATATGTGCCATTGGGGGTATTAAGCTTTTGCATGTAATCAAGAAAGATATGGACTAAATGTCCAGGCTTCGAGAGCATTGAGACAACTCCAGGTATCAAAAGCGTCGAGAGCGTCGAGTGCACTCAACGTAGTTATTCTGGCAGTTAAGATCTCGGATAACTCTAGGGATTAATTTCAAACATTGATTAAATCGTGTAAATCACGATAGGTATGCGCCTCTCCACATTCTCGTCTGTGGGTAACTATAAATAGAAATGTGTGCCTAGAATAATACTCATAGTTTTTGCCCTATTCGACTCTCTGCGTCCATGCCGAAGTTTTAACGAGCAAGCTCTTAAACTCTCCAATATTTCAAATGTTCAATGGAACCTAAAGGAGTAAATTTCCTATTCGAGGGATATGAACTTGTTAGGAATGGTTTTAAGGATGCTCTTGAAGAAATACAACTAGTTTTTCATCTTCTAATTGTCGCCGACCTAGAATTCGTTCTTGCAGAACCAAGCTCACTCTAGAAACGAGAAGTTTTAGAACAATACTCAAATACCAAAGTAGACTCTTCTTGCATTAAGATTAAGACATCAATCAGTTGAAACAGGATTAAGATTTCCTTAAGGAAGTTGAACAAAGCTCTGAAACTGACTAAGCTTGGGCTGACAGATGAGGAAGATGAAATTTTTCTTGACAATGTGTAGTCAGCACGTAAATATTATAGCATGCCAAAGCACACCACTGGTTCTTTAATGAGGAAAGAGATGAATCTGAAGGGGAGGGTTTTGGCTGATGTAATATGCAATGCCTTAATCTACAAAATTCGGTCACATGACAATATTTCAAAAAGATGTTTGAGATAATGACAAGAGTGCTTCTGTCTAATAGGAAAGACTGGGGAAGGATTCTTTTTGAGAGAATAGTGGAGTGCATTACAACACATAACTTCGGTAGAATTCTCTCCATATACCTGTTAAGCTCTACTCTAGGGATACTAAATATGAGGGTAGGATCTTAGATACATCACAAGAGAAAGATGGACTCTAGGATGTTTGAAAGGTGGGATAGAGTCTTGCTCCCACACCAACAACAAGCTGACAAAAAGAGAAAGAAAATAGTCACCATCACAAAAGAGAGCACTGAAAGAAGTTGTTATTAGAGCAAAGGTGAAGAATCTCATGACCCACAGTTATCTTAATCTACTGCTAAGACTAGAAGAGATGTGAGTGCTCAGGTGTCTATATCATCAGAACCTATAGTAATGACTCTACCAAGTAGTGTTTCTCAATCTGAAGACACTCAAACAGGAACTGCTGAGAAACTTGTTGGTGATGTTGTATATAGAATTTATGTAGAGATTGAGGAAGAGACTCTCAGAGGGGATGCTCCTGCCGAGGGGGAGCAAGGTAAATCTTCTGTGAGTATACAAGAAGACATAGACTTATTCCTGGATAAACTACATGAACGAATAAATCAAAATCGAGATAGATTTCAACCATTGCCCTCCTGTGCTAGTATTGAGGGGGAGAAAGTTCCAGAGATAGTGTAAGAAGATGTGACCAACACTACTGCTGAAGATCAACAAATTGATATGGGCATTGGTGAGGTTGAGGGGGAGATTCCTACAGAGATCCATACTCAAGAAACTAAATATATTATTAAGATATGTTAGGCTGATGTGGCTGATGTTAAAATTCATGATCACTCATTTGAGTTTGTAGTGGTTGACTCAGATGCTATGGGAGATATAAAGACTGAGGATGAGGATTTCTGCTTCTAAGGGGCATCTCAACAAGCTGATGCTATGTCTTCCACCTTCCTGGCTCAACTAAAAGGACTTCTAGATGACCAGAGAAGGAAGCTTGAGCACTATTTAGATAACTGTTGGTGTTACCATGGTATCTGTAATTGATCAATCATATTGTCTCACTACCAATGCAATATGAGCCCATGGGATAGCACATAAGAGCGTTTGGGGAATTTGGAGGATTATATTATGTTGGTTTTAATCATATGAGATTAGTGAAGGACTAGACTCAGCCAGGCATTGAGTGCGTCAAGTCTAATCAGCTAGGTGTTGAGTGTGTCGAGACCACTCGACGCTTTCGTTGAGTCAAGTGTTGATTCGTCAAGTTAGTGTTGAGAGCATCGAGACCACTCAACTATTCATCGAGTCAATTGTTGATTCATTTAATAATGGCATTGAGTACGTCAAGACCACTCGATGCCTTCGTCGAGTCAATTGTTGACTTGTTGAATTAGGTGTTGAGTGCATTGAGTTCACCTGACGATTCGTCGAGTCAAGTGTTGATTCGATAAGTAAGGCGTTGATGGCATTGAGTCCACTCGACTGTTCATCGAGTCAAATGTTGATCCGTCGGGTTAGGCATTAAGTGCACTCGACGCTTTATTGAGTCAAATGTTGCTTGGTCAATTCAAGTGTTGAGGCCACTCCCAGGCGTTGAGTGTGTTATGATTACTCGACGATTCTTCTAATGTTACGGGTCTACAGATAGCGACATCCTTCTAATGTTTATCCATTTGGGTATAAATTGGAGATGCTTTAGATTTTTGTGATAGACAACACCAAGCAACAAGAACGGGACTGCCGTACTTTTCTAAACCCGAGAGAATAGGCCCGACAGGAAGCGCTTCTGAAAGTGCTAATTTTGTCTCCGTCGTCGAGCTTATTTTCAGTGAGTGTCGTCACCGCCTCTTCTGGAGCAGACCTAGAAGTCTATGAAGACGCACAGTGCCTTCTTCCAACCTAGATCTTGTGTGATAAGAGTCTAAGGGTTCATCCGTTTGTGTGGATCATCTATAAAGCCGTGGACATTATTCTGCGCTCAAAACTCCAGCCGCTAGTGATCGATAGATTTCTTGGAGCATCTTGGTTGAGTAGTGACTCAATACCGCAAAGGTAAATTTTATTTACAGCGATGTTACTTCTTGATCAATGTTCATCGCAAGATCTATTTCTTGTGAGCTTTTCTTTTTTCCCTCTCCGCTGCGCACAACTGTTGTGACATATATAAAAATCCCAATAGTTGTATTACAGGCAGGTTATGCGATGTTCATTATTTCAGAAGTTGTTAAATCTATTGCGTGTAGATCTGGAAATTTAGAAGTGTTCTAAATACCTAAATCTATTTTTGGAACCCCGCGAACAATGCATGTGATTTCATTATGATATCTTAGTTGATATCTTTCTTACACCTTAATAGTAACTGTCGCTCTTATTTATTTGTGAAACCAAGTGTGTGTTAGATTTTGAATATCACACAGAGATACGATCTTATCTACTATGTAAGTGGAGTTGATGTTGCTCATGTCCAATGCATGTAAATCTAAAGGTTTAGAAGGGTCCTAGATGTTTAGATTTAACCCAGGTCATCAAGTGTTGATGATTTCTCTTCTGCACATCTGGGATGCATTTGGAATATGATTGCTATAAGATTTATTTTATGGATGTGCACGTTGGTTAATTATTGACCATGATGAAGTGTTAATCAAGTATCTTAAATACCTTAAGTAATATTAAGTACTCGGATACCTTCTAATGGATGACACTCTTCCTGCCTCGATCGATGAAGTGTGGGCTTGCCAAAGTAAGGTGCATTAATCTATCTTGGTAAGGGTATGAGCAGATAATTGTGACATCCCACTATCGACATCGGGTCAAACTTAACTGGGTGACCTCAAAGGTTGAGTGCCCAGAGGCATAGGATTGGCATGCACCATATTATGTATACGAATAAAGAGTTATTCACCAACCATACAAGAGTTGTATAGTGATGCAATAGGCAAGCGTTGCCTACCTATATAACTGCATTGTGAGTGAAAAGCCAAAACTGACTCATAATGTTGGTGAAATATGGATCTTGTCAACTAAGAGAGTAACTCGCATAAACTCTACGAATTGATATCGAGGGTTATCAGTTTGATTAAAATAGTTGAAGAATTTTGATTAAAGTCCTAATTGAAATGAAAAAAATGTATTTTGAAATGTAGTACTGAATTTTACTTTGCATAAATTCTTGTAGAATTTCCATGACAAGTGGATCTTAATCCACCCTATCCCTCAGAGCCATCCTTGAGAAGGAGAAACTGAGTGGGGCAAACTATTTGGACTACTTCAGAAACCTGTGAATTGTTCTCTAGCAAGAGCAAAAGTTCTATGTTTTGGAAGAGGAATCCCCTAAAGAGCCAGCCGGAAATGCGTTCTGATCTGACAAATATGCTTATAGGAAGCATCAAGATGACTCCTTGGATATCGAATGCATCATGCTGGCAAGCATGAAATCTAAGTTTTAGAAGCAACATGAGAACATGAGTTGCAAAGAAATTGAAGAGCATCTTAAGAAAATACTTTAAGGGCAGGCTCGCCAAGAGAGGTTTGACACCACCAAGGAGTTGTTTCAGTGTAAGATGGGAGCTTGAGACCTAGTAGGGATTCACATACTCAAAATGATCAAGTATATAGAAAACCTTGAGATGCTATGCTTTCCTCTGGGCCAAGAGTTGGCTATAGACATAATCATGCAATCATTGTCAGATAGTTATGAGTAGTTCGTCCTGAACTATAATATGAATAAAATAGACCAGACACTGCCCGAGCTCCTAGGCATGTTTAGAATTGTCAAATTCAATAGGAAGAAGGTCAAGCCTTCTTGCCCCATTCTGATGGTGCATAAAGGCAAGGGCAAGGCCAAGGGTTTCAAGTAGAGAAAGTTCTGACCTAAGTCATCTCTTGAACCCTTGTCTTTTGCACTGATGAGGAAAGGCTTAGCGAAAGAAGGGAAATGCCACCACTTTGGCAAGTCTGGTCATTGGAGGAGGAATTGTCCTTCTTATATTGAGGGTCAGCAGAAAATGAAGGAGGTGTTGGGTATATTGGACACAATGTTCTTGATTTGAAGAAGCCCTTTCAATTCAATGATATATACAAGTATGTCTTTAATGTATGTTTCAGTTCATGCATGCAGGTTACCTATGTCATAGTGATTGGACAGGTGGTCCAAGTTATATTGACAGGTGGACTAAAGAGAAGCTGGATGGAAAGGCTAAAAATTTCCTAAGTCCAAAAGCGTCGAGTGAAGCAAGTTCACTCAATCCCTTACAACAAAAAGTGTTGAGTGAAGTCAGCATAGTCAACAACTAGCAAGTTGCAATGTAGAAAAATGGCTCAGTACAAAAGTGTCGACACACTTCAACTATGTCGACACCTTTACAAGAGTAGTGTCAAGACAAGTTAGTTATCTCAACACTTTGAAGATCAAGTCAGCACTGTCGAGACAAGTCAAATAACTTGACACCTTAAAACAGTAGTATCGAGACAAGTCAGATATCTCGACACCTTAAGCCAGTAGTGTCAAGACATGTCAAATATCTCGACATAATTTAGAACTAAAGTGCAGACTTAAAGTGTCGACACCCAGTAGATAGTATGGTCGAGACAAATCAACTATCTCGACACAGTGAAGAACAAAAACAAGTGCGACACTCAACAGACTGTAGTTTCAAGAAAATTCAACTATCTTGACACAATGAAGAATTATAACAAGAGTCAACACCCAGCAGACAGTAGTGTTGAGACAACTCAACTGTCTCGACATAGTGCAGATTCAAAGATGTCAACACAAACGACAGTTATCTCGAGACAAGTCAACTGTCTCGACACCTTCAAGTTCAGACTGAAAATTCTACTACGTAAAATTGAATTGAGACTGCTAAGATGTCTCGACACCTTCTAAGAACACTTAAGAAAAATAGTGTCGAGATACTTTGGACATCTCGATACTTATGATTCTGAAGGTGTACAGAGTCAACATAGAAGTGTCAAGTCAAGTCAGAAATATCTCATCAGCTATAGTATCATGATATCTCATCAGAAACTGTTTGAAGGAAGAATTAGATTATGGTGGCATAATGATGACGTCAACAATCAGAAGCTAACAACCCATGAAGGCTATAAATAGTTGGGCTGTCTACACAGAAAATGAGGATTAGAACAATCAGTATTTCAACAAATCAATTCTCATTCAAATTTCTTCCAAGTCCGGAGAGGACGACAACCCTAAGAAGAAGGAAGACGAAGGTCTTCACGAAAATCTACTGATCCTTTCGACAAGTTGATCAGTGGATTGAGGTGGATCTATTCTACAAATTCTTCAAGGAAATCAAGCCGATCATAAACAAGAAGATTGTAGATCCAGAGAAGTATCTTTTCAGTCAATCTGTTAATCAAGAACTTATACTTTGCTACGGAATCGTAGAATTATAATTCTCAGATAAGTCAGATTACAGGATTACTGATTTCTGAGATTATTATCAATCTTATTTACCTCTTTATTTTGTAAGATCTCTTTGAGATTCGAATGGGTAGGAGATTAATTCTCTGAGTTGTAAGCCTAATTTATAAAGGATGAGGTAGGGTTCTCGAGGGACCTGAGGTATGTGATTTGTGTGGGATCACTGAGGTGTAAGCCTTTGTTATAAAGGATGAGGTAGGGTTTTTAAGGGACTTGAGGTAGGAGATTGGGTGAATCTCTGAGGTAGGACCTGTTGTTCTGAGTGTAGGTTTCTTAACAGAAGTTGAGCCTGTAAGATCTTTTTATCTGAGTTGAAGAGGAGTAGATATAACCTTATGTAGCACATTGCTAGAAAGGAAGAAGGGGGAAGTGGATGTACCTTAGATATGGGAACCACTATAATATTTTTGTGAACTGTGGATTGATTATACTGTGTTCTGTGGATTGCTTGTGTAGTGTTCAGAGGATTTCTTGTACTGTGTACTTGTGAAGTTTTCTTTTTAAATATCAACTGAACATATAATATAGGTGACAAAGAATTTCAAAAGACACTTATTCACCCCCCTATAAGTGACTAACTACCCATAGAATTATCTTTCAAGTTGTATCAGAGCCAGGTTCATCAAAGAAAGATCTAACAGTTTAAAAAAGATCCTATGGGTGGTTGAAAAATATCAGATCTAATGGCTTCTGAATCTCATAGAGAACTTAGTTATATGAAGCTTGCTATATATACTAAGGATAACTTTGCTATTTTGAAGCATGGAGTGAGATTGTTCATCAAGGCTTCAAATCCAAGAATCTTTGTCACTGTACAAGAAAGACCATATATTCCCATGAAGATATCAGTCTTAGATGCAAATGTTCAAACCCCTAAGAAATTATCTGAGGTGACAAAGGATGAGGTGTTTCTTGCCACCATGGATAAAAGAGCACAAAATATAATTGTCAGTGTAATAGATAATTAAACCTTTCAAAATTTGGTCCACTATAATACATCCAAGGAGATGTGGGACACTCTCATAGTCTATATGGAAGGCACAAAAGAAGTAAGAGTTGATAGAAAGTCTGTACTCAACTAGCAGTATGAAGCATTCAGGCAAGGGAAGACTGATTCTATAGAACTATGTTATGAAAAGTTTTTTAGAATAGTCAATGACTTAAAGAAATACGGCAAAGAATTCTCAAACTATGAGCTTAATAACAAGTTTTTGAGATCCATAAATAAAGAATGGGACATAAAGATTTGTGTTGTAAGAGAAATGTGGAATCTGAGAAACATGTTACCTCAAGATTTGTATGGGAAGCTATTATCACATGAGCTTCAGTTAAACTCTAGAAATACTGGAGCTGAATCTGCCAGAAATTCAAATCAAACTAGATCTATGGCCTTCAAAGCAGACACATCAAAGAAGGCTATAAGAGAGATTCCATCATCACCAAGAAGGGATGAAGATACAGCTAGCACTGGAACCAGTTCTTCTTTCAAAGAATTATCAGATGATGAATTGGCACTGTTCACCATCGAAGAATTATCAGATGAAGAATTATCAGATGTGTTTGTATATGGATCCACCATAGGTGGTGACATGTGACGGTTATGTAGTATGGTATGCATACCACCATCGCATAGATGCCCATTAGCACGTTTTAACTTTTTCGTTACATACAATATTATGTAGTATGGGATGCATAACATTGTATGTGTAAGCCGCTCATACATGTATTAAGGCTTTTCTTTAGAATGCATAACACTGCATATATATCATATCATTGCATAAGCATACGTGCCAAGTTAAATATCTACAGGATGACATATGTACACACATGATTTGAAAAAAAAGTAATCATTCATGCACTCATATAATAGGCATAAGAGTCATAAGGATGAGGGTGTTTCCCCCTAAGTAGGACATGTCATCATTTATTTTAAATCCTAGAGCAAGCTAGCAGCATGAGCAAGTATCTAAGGTTTTATGTCAGAGCTAAGTTGTAAGTCTAGCATGTTACGCTAGGTGTTGATAGATCGTTTATTGATTATTTAGAATGCCGCCTAAGCATCCGGTGACGAGGGCTACTCCCCAGTCGGAGGGAGAATCTTTTGGTGCCCAGAGTGAGGCCGTGATAGAGGGATTGCGACAGAGCAATGAGGCCCTGTCGAGGCAGATGCTGGAGATGCAATCGCAGATTCAGTCGTTGTTGTCAGTCGTGGCGCGTCAACCGCAGAGGGCGTAAGAGCCCACCGTGGATCTAGCTGTTCCCGTTCCCCCCGCTTCTCTGGTGCCCCCGGCGGTGTTGCCACCAGAGATGACTTTCATTTCGCACTTTCAAAGGTTAGGGCCCCCTACGTATGATGGCAAGGTAGATTTTATGGCATTAGATAACTGGATGATTTCCATTGAGGAGATGTTCACCTACTCTGGTATATCTGCGGACCAGAGAGTGATGGTTACTGCTAATAAACTCAATAGCATGGCCAAGAGTTGGTGGTTGAGGCAAAAAGAAAGCTCGAAGGATGGATTCTCGTGGGAGTCCTTCAAGGAGTTATTATTGAAGAAGTTCTTGCCGTCTGTGGAAAGAGACCAGTTGATGAATGACTTCCTTCACTTAAAGAAGAGGCAGCTTACTGTCAGTGAATACGATGTGGAGTTCAGTAAGCTGAGCCGCTTTGCTCCTGACTTGGTGTCTTTAGAATCCAACCGAGTCAAACGATTTCTGGGTGGTCTTCGTAATGACATCCAGCAGCTTACCAGTGCATACGGATCCAAGACTTATTCTGAGGCGGTAGAGGCTGCTCTGAAGGTGGAATCCATTGACAATGCCAAGGTCAGAGGGCAGCAGATGAGGAAGTATAAGAGGAAGTCTGTTGAAGGTAAGGCATCACAGGAATCCGACACTATGGGGAAGAAAAGAGGCAAGGAAGTGTGCAGTTTTTATAGTTAGGCAGGCCACCCGTTCGAGAGATGTTACCAGAGACTGGGAGTTCGGAAGCAAGAGCAGGTGCTCGCGATTCAGGGCGCCCCCAAAGAGAGATTAGTTTGTTCCAATTGCAACAAGACGGGGCATGATGCAGCCTATTGCTGGAAGGACAAGACCTGTTATCTATGTGGACGGAAGGGGCATGTCAAGACCCGTTTCCCGCAAGCTCAATCCCCGTTGCAGCTAGTGCCACTTCAGGCCTTGCCACCACCGCAACTCTTGGACAAAGGGAAGGGCAAGTTGAATGTGGTGTCCGCGGATGAAGCTCAGACGTCGACCAAAGTTATTTCAGGTTAGATCTTAACCATGTTTTGTTTTCTATATATGATCTTAATGTCAATGTTTTTTTCCCTTAGTCGTATATTTAAACTTATAGGAAACTTTAAGGTAAGTAACCGCTGGGCGTGTGTCCTTTTCGATTCCGGTGCTACCCACTCATTCGTGGCTAGATCTTTTGTAGAGCATCACCGTTTGACCCTCAATCCGGTTGGCGACCCATTCTGTGTCAAGTTCCCCTCAGGTGATTTCATTGTGTCAGATCAGGGAATTCAGGGTTGTCCAATCCAGTTGGGAGATTTTCTCGTGGTTGCAGATCTTAAAGTTATAGACCTAGAAGATTTTGATGTAATCTTGGGCATGGATTGGCTATCGAAGTATGATGCAGTAATCCAGTGCAAGGTC
The DNA here is from genome assembly GCA_039583875.1 of Platanthera guangdongensis. Lineage (NCBI taxonomy): Eukaryota > Viridiplantae > Streptophyta > Magnoliopsida > Asparagales > Orchidaceae > Platanthera > Platanthera guangdongensis. Next base: position 132,741,002 of record CM077153.1, on the reverse strand, counting down.
AGGCGTTTGGACTTCAAGATGGATGACGGTCAACGCAGGAGAGTTTATGGTTATTCGCGCTAAGATTCTCCGGTCATTTTCACGGTAAGTGCTCGAAAGCCTTTGAATTCAGGATGCTTTGCCTGTTTGGTTTCAATGTTGGCAACCATTGTTAGTTTGCCGCTTGTGGAGGAGATTGTGGTAGTGCGCGAGTTTCCTGACGTGTTTCCTGATAATCTTCCTAGTCTTCTGCCTGAGAGAGATGTTGAGTTTGTCACAGATTTAGAACCGGGTACCCGTCCTATCGCTAAGGCTCCGTACTGTATGACTCCGTGTGAGCTAGGAGAGCTGCGTACCCAGTTAAACGAGCTGTTACAGAACGGTTTCATTAGGCCAAGTTTGTGGCCGTGGGGTGCTCCCGTTCTGTTTGTAAAGAAAAAAGATGGATTAATGAGGCTGTGTATAGATTACAGAGAATTGAATAAAGTGACCATCAAGAACAGATATCCCTGGCCGAGAATCAATGATTTGTTTGACCAGCTGCTTGGTAGCTCTGTATTTTCCAAGATTGACCTGCGTTCGGGTTATCATCAGTTGAGGATTCGTGAGGCAGACATTCCACGAACTGCTTTTCGTTCGCGGCATGGACATTTAGAGTTCTTGGTAATGTATTTTAGATTCACTAATACACCCGCCGCATTCATGGATTTGATGAACAGAGTATTCAAGGACTTCCTAGATCATTTTGTCATTGTGTTCATAGATGACATTCTAGTCTACTCCCGAAATGTTGAAGAGCATGCACAGCACTTGCGATTGGTTTTGTCAACTTTGAGAGAGCATAAGTTGTATGCTAAGTTGAGCAAGTACGAGTTGTGGTTACCTCAAGTCTCCTTCTTGGGCCATGTGGTGAATAAATATGGGATAAAGGTTGATCCGGAGAAGATAGCTGCAGTATTGGACTAGAGTAGGCCTACCACTCCCAAGGAAATAAGAAGTTTTCTAGGGCTGGCAAGCTACTATAGAAGGTTTGTGGAGGGATTCTCTACATTATTAGCGCCTTTGACAAAGTTAACGCAGAAGCATGTAGCCTTTATTTTGAGTGATAAGTGTGAAAAGGCATTCCAGGAGCTGAAGAGCAGATTATGCACTGCACTAGTTTTGACCCTGCCTATTGAAGGACTGGAGTATGCCGTGTATGTGGATGCATCACATGTTGGGCTCGGATGCATGTTGATGCAGGAGGGCAAGGTGATTGCATATGGGTCTAGGAAGCTAAAGTTTCAGGAACGGAATTACCCTACGCATGACCTGGAATTTGCAGCAGTGATCTATGCCCTCAAGTTATGGAGACATCTGTTGTATGGCGATATATGCAAGATTTATACTGATCATAAAAGTTTGAAATACGTCTTCACACAGAAGGAACTGAATTTGCACCAACGTAGATGGCTGGAGTATATGGCAGACTATGATGTTGAGATCCAGTACCACCGCGCAAACTAACATGGTACCCGACGCCCTGAGCAGAAAGACAGTTAAAATTTTTAACCTTTCGGTGGATTCACTGGTGGAAGAATTTCTAATGATGGGAATTTCAGTGGGAAGTGGAAGCTAGACTAGTGAATTAGAAGTGTTAGAGCCTTCATGGCTTACGCTTACTAGATTGCATCAAAAGGAGGATACAGATCTGTTGCATCTTTATAGTAGAGCTGTGAAGGGTGAGTTACCAGAGTTTTCTATTGATGATATGGGAACCCTGAGATACCGTGGAAGGCTTTGCATTCCCGCTGCTAAGGATATTAGGTATCAGTTGTGCAAGGAGGCACATGGTTCTAATGCGGCCTACCACCCCGGTTTGACCAAGATGTACCAGGATAAAAAATAGATTATTTGGTGGATGGGTATGAAGGGTGATATAGCAAGGTTTGTATCTAAATGTTTCATATGTAAGCGAGTTAAGGCTGATCATGGAAGGCCTGGAGGCAAGTTAACACCTTTGGAGATCCCGAGTTGGAAATGGGAGAGTATCTCGATGGATTTTATTACTGGATTGTCGAGATGTCCCAGAGGGCATGACTCAGTTTGGGTGATTGTGGATAGACTGACGAAGAGTGATCACTTCGTGCCATTCAAGATTGACCACTCCATGAAGAAAATAGCTGAATTGTATTTGGACGAGGTCATCAGGTTGCATGGAGTACCTTTCAGTATTGTATCTGATCGAGACTCTAGGTTCAAGTCCCGTTTCTGGAAGAGCTTGCAGGAGGGGTAGGGTACCGACTTGAGTTATTCCACTGCCTACCATCCGCAGACGAATGGAAAAACAGAAAGAGTAAATCAGATCGTGGAGGACATGATTAGATGTTACATTTTGGACCACGATGGAGCGTGGGATGAGCGTCTAAGGCTAATGGAGTTTGCCTACCATAATAGCTAGCAGGAGAGCTTGCAAATGGCTCCATTTGAAGCTTTATATGGGAGACGTTGCAGGACTCCTTTATTTTTGGTTGAGGTTGGTGACAGACCGTTGCTAGGTCCAGAAGCCCTTGAAGAGATGGAAATTTCTGTTAGGCTCATCCGAGAGAAGCTTCGGGTATCCCAGGAGCCCTACGAAAAGATTGCTAATCGGCGCAGGACCGATTTGGAATTTACCGTCGATGATATGGTTTTCCTAAAAGTGTCCCCGATATCTGGTGTGGAGCGATTTGGTAAAAATCATAAGTTGGACCCGAGATATGTGGGACCCTTCCGAATTGTTGAGCTGATTGGTGTTTCAGCTTATAGGCTCGACCTACCGACAAATTTTCCCGGAGTGCACAATGTTTTCCATGTGAGTCAGCTGCGGAAGTGAGTGTTGAGCGACAGGCAGATTCTCGATGTTGTGCCCCAGTTGGAGCCAAAGCTTTCTTTTGTGGAGGTGCCTGTTCGTATTTTGGAGTCTCAGGATCGAGTGCTGCGGAGAAAGACAATCCCCATGGTCAAGGTTCTTTGGAGAAATAAAGATGTCGAGAGTGCGATGTGGAAATTGGAGTCAGCGATGAGGAAATATCATCCGCATCTTTTCCCTTAGTTTTGGTAAGTCTCCTTGTTTTTGCGATGTTTGATTCTATCATTTGGATTGGTTTTGGTGTTGTATTTAGTTCCGGGGCGAAACTTCTTTTTAGTGGGAGTGACTGTAACGCCCCCAATTTTTTTCGATGATTTTATTTGATTTGATATCGTAATATTTATGACTTCAGGGCGTTACCATTTTTACGTCATGTTGTCGGCGCTGTACCATTAGTGCGTTTTCGCGTCCGTTTGGTCTGATTGACCAGATTTTTGGGGTTTTCGACGAAACTGAAAATTTTCGAGTTGATAAGTTAAGTTTTGTGGTTTTGACTTTGCCGTTAAATTTGTAGCGTCAATGTTCACCTTCGGTGAAAGTTTCGTTTAATTCGGCGCACGTTTGGGCCTTCGTTCTGAGTCTTCTCGAGTACCTATGGCTCTACTCGAATAGCCCGTTTCAGATTTTTCTCGGACGTCGTTTTGAGTGTCAAAACGACATTGAATCAAAAAACGGCTAACATGTAATTTGTTCGTATCGGCGAGATCTACAACGTTTATGTTGACCACTTTTTGATTTGAAGCCGTTTTGAACCCCTAATTTTGTTTTTTCTGCTAGAACTCGAGTGTTGAGCTCCTACTCGAGTATGTTATGCTACAACTCGATTAATGCATGTTGGAACTTGAGTAATGAGCTTCTACTCGAGTATATTATGCTACTACTTGAGTAGGTATGCTACTACTCGAGTATGTATGTTGTTAATTCAGTAGGTATGCTGCTACTCGAGTAGTTATGTTGGAACTCGAGTGGTTCATGCTGCCACTCGAGTAGGTCATTCCTGTCTGCGTTCGGGCGCTGTTTTGAGGGTCAAAACGGTGTCGTATCAAAACATGGTTAACATAAAATTTGTTCGTCGCGACGAGAGCTACAACTTTTATGTTGACCATGTTTTGATTTGAAGCCGTTTTGAACCCCAAATTTCATTTTTTCTATTGAAACTCAAGTGTTGAGCTGCTACTCGAGTATGTTATGCTACTACTCGAGTAATGCATGTTGGAACTCGAGTAATGAGCTTCTACTCGAGTATATTATGCTAGTACTCAATTAAGTATGCTGCTACTCGAGTAGGTATGTTGTTACTCGAGTAGGTATGCTGCTACTCGAGTTGTTATGTTGGAACTCGACTGGTTCATGCTGCCACTCGAGTAGGTCATTACTGTCTGCGTTCGGGCACCATTTTGTGGGTCAAAACGGCATTGTATCAAAAAATGGTTAACATAAAATTTGTTCGTCTCGATGAAATCTACAATGTTTATGTTGGCCACTTTGCGATTTGAAGCTGTTGTAAACCTCTAATTTCATTCTTTGTGCACCTCCTCGTAAATAGTACATTTTAGGGAAAACGTTTCTTAAATACCTATATATATATATATATATACTTAGAATTAGAACCGGTCCCACTCTTTATTTAGGACTTCTTCTTCTTCTTCACTGAACCGAACCAGAGCTGAAGAAACGTGAGGACGGTGATGGCGGAGCGTGAGATTTCGTGAACCTTCCGGTCGGCGCCGACAGAGTTCCGGTGCTTGAAATCTTCATTCGAGCATAGATTTGAAAAGCTTTCGGCGAGATCTTCGTCGCCGTGGTAATTTTTTTCCATTTCTTGAGATTTCTCGTTAGGGGTTTTTGGCCCTAAGTTCTATTTCATCCACTCTTGTCCAGATTTCGGCTTCTCTCGTCTCCCTTAGTCCCGATCTGCGACGAGGTGTGATTTGGAGGCTTTCTTTGATAAAGCCAAGGAAAGTGGCTCTTTTCCTCTCCTTTTCCTTAAGTTCTTATGGTAAGACTTTCACCTTATATTAATGTTCCTGGTTCCTTTAGAGTATAAGATGTTTAAATGTTTTTTAGGGTTTATGCTTAGGGAAAATATTTCGATGTCGTTGAGCGTAGGATGCGTTGCGCTTAGTATAGCTCGATTGTAAGTTGTGGTCTTTGATTTAGTGTTGTAATACTTAGGTGTTGTGCCAACTTTGAGAAGGTGATGTTGGGGGTATGAGTGTTGGTTCTGGTTAGCATACCACCCAACCGGGAGGCCCCTTCTTTCTGTGGATCATCACAGTGGGGGTATGCTTAGTTTCTCCTTTCTTAGACTGTTGGGTTCTGTTTAGCCCGGTTTGTCATGTTTGTGGACCACAGTACCGACTGTGAGATGGTTGAGGATCCGGATTTGGGCTTAGGGTGCTTGAGGTCGTCGCCCTCTCCAGCCTGCAACGCAGTCATACCACGTGTTGATGATCCACCCTCTTCCGAGCTGTATTGTGATCAGTTGTTTTTTTTTTGTGGTTTATGCCACAGTTCTGCTAAATTTTGCTGGTTATGCCCAGACTTGTTCACCTTCTCATTTGGTGCATTCTTTTTAAATTTAGAGGTTATTATAATGGCTAACCTTCCTCTATATATTCTATTTATCTAATTGTTGTTGTTTTCTTTTGCATTCTTCCTCCTTTAGTTAGGTTTGGTACACCCTCCTTTGTTTGGCTTACTCACTTGCTTACCTATTCTTTTGCCACTTTTTCTTTGTTCTGCTTGCTGAGGTGTTCTTCTCTTGAATGCCTCAGGTTCAGGGTTGTAGCCAGTGGTGCGGCTGAGTAGTTTTGTTACTGGGTTTGCTGAGGGTGACTCGAGGTTGTGATGTAGCTTTTGTTCTTTTGTAGTATACTTCAGACTTGTGAACTTTTATTAGGTTCGTGTCAGGTGTTTGACGCCCACTGATTATTTATTGTTGTTCTTGGATATTTGGCTAGTTGCTAGTGTCTACTTTTGTGTTAGTAGTTCTTGCTCTCTGGGAAAGATTTATGCTAGGATGCCTATAGGTATTTTCAACTATAAAACCAACTAATATTACTTTATCATGCATATTATATTTTAAAACTCTAAATCACTATATTTAAATACCGTATAAACTATTTCGATATTACAAATTTAAGGTAATGCATGCCATGAGTTTTTTTTGGGATGCTAGACTCGTGTAGGATGTCTAACTTGTTTACTATAGTATTTTCCGCTGCGTATAATTACTTTCCTTCTGGTGGACTCGTGAGCCACTAAGCCGAGGGATACGACTAATTACATAACTTAAAATAAACTCCTTCAATAAAACATTTAAATCATATTTTTTGTATTGAGTTAGAGTGTTGTCTGAGCGTCTGCAGTTATCCCCTGCTGATGTGGCATCATGATGCGCATTTTCCCTTACTCTGATATTTCATCATTGTGGTGAAAATGCGGGGTGTGACAGGTTGACCTAGGTCATCTTAACCACTTTGACTGCCCACAGTGGGTCCTTAGTCGCCCTATGGACTACCTAAGTTGTTAGGGGTGTTGTGGTAGGGTCATGGGATCAAGTTGTAGCCCTGAGGTCATCCTAAATTATTGTTTAGAATTCTACTATTTGCAGACCATGGTGGCCTTCACCTTCCTACCTAAGTTCACCTAGTCTACTTGGACTTCCTAGGATTTTGTCATGGCCTAGTCATGACAAAAACACTCTTACAGGTCTAGTTATTTGAGGGATGTTACAGGTCGTTGGCCGTATCATCTGACACGGGTATGGACACACCCGTGTTGTTCATCGTGTTCTTCGCACATGGGTTGGTTGGTAGCAGAAGTTGAATTTATCCCGGCGTGTTCCCACCCGTATGGTGCTCTGTCTTTTTCTTCAGTTCTTTTGTTCCATCTCGGATAGGACACGGGTAGGGAACACGGGCTTTTGCCTACCCATGTGCGCCCAATTCTTGTCCTGCCATCATCCATGTTGAATTCGTGAACTCCTTTGTTTGCTCCAAGACTTTTAATTCCACTGGTTAGCAATACCTGCATTAGGAAAATGAAGGAATTAATAAATAGCTTAATACATGGAATAATAGAAACTCCTAACAGTGCTTTTCTATTCATGATAAAGCAAATACTTAACTATTCTTGTGAAATTACTATATAGGGAGGTAGAAAATAGTGAATATGATTACAATTATGATAGTAAAAAGCCCATCATAATTGTACTCATCAAATACCCCTAGACTTAGATGTTTGTTTGTCCCTAAGCAAACTAATTCAAACATTTGGGTTACTCATAAATAATTTTGCTTCTGCACACTGGTTGCTATGAATTTAAAGAGAACTTTGATGATGTAATTGTATAGGAAATAGTAGAGCAGACTTTTCTAAATATAACCTTATCTTAAAATTCCTCCAATATATCTTCTAACTATCATTCACTCTTTCTTAGAAATAGAAGTATAGTCATCCATAACAATTGTGAGGAGAAAATAACAATCTCAATAAGATATGTATTAGTATTTCAAAAATTATAAGTACCAATATTGATAGTCACGAGCTTACCTTTTCACACCCACTCCACGACACTAGTTAGAATTCGTGAGGTTGGATCCTTAGGACTTGTATTATGGTGTAACCTTTTTGGCTTAGGATAGAAGATTATAGGTAGGGTAATCAAAGATAAATTCGATAGTTTTTTTATCACACCTAGATCACGATTGAGCCTCTTGCTTTGTAAATACCTTGACATATATCAACGTTATAAAGACTTTACAATCATTATACTTTCCATGTTTTTGATGATACTCTATATTTTTATTTCTCTTAACCAAGGGACCATAGTAGGGATCATTTCAAGTGGGTGCAAGTATACACGCACTCAGGGCACATATCACTATGTTTTTTTCAAGGGTTCATAGTTAGGATCATTCCAAGTGGGTGCAAGTATTACACGCACTCATGACATCACCAAGTGGTCCCTAATCAGAAGGATGGCGCCTTCTGTCCGCTTCTGTGACTCCTTTATATGCTGCAAGCGCGGTGAGAGCTTGGTCTCAAAGAAGTGCTGGAAGTCATGCAAATACTGCGAGCGTGATCGAGGAGGAGGTGCAGAAGACTCTCCCTGAGCATAAGTAGAGCAGGGCGGAGGCACCTGAGGATCATCGAGGTCAGGATCTACCTCAGCGTCATCGTCGTCATTCGTGTGTGGTCAATGCCTCGCAAGAGAATATATAATGCCACCCCGTCCCTGACGAGCGGTGACGAGGCAGAGGGATCGAAGACAGGCCATAGTGATAGGCACAGTCTTCACGACCAATGTCATCGTCGTCATTCGCGTGTGAGTTGTCAGCCGGGTGAAGGATGAACTGTGCGAGCATATACCCTAGATGGATGGGGTAATGTGACGACATGCTATAAAGATATAGCACATCCTGCCTACTAACAACGCCAGAGCTTTCGCCCCGGCCGTTCAAAGTGTGACTCAGAAAATTATGTAGGTAGTCGAGGGCGGGAGAATGCAACTTGGATGCCTTAGACCTCTTGGCCTCATATGGACTAAAGTCAAAAGAAAGCTGGGCCCAGATGTTGCTGGCATGGTCGCGAGTGGGGAGGTCAAAATGAAGCTCGGTGTAGGCAACAATAAAGAGGAACGAGTCCTCATACACCACTAAGTATTGGGTGAATTGTAGAAGGGAGAGTGTATAAGTAGTGCCCGCTACTCGAAAAGAGATGACCCCCTCTTGCGCGTTTGCGTGCTCAGTGAGAGTAGGTCTAAGATTTAAATAAAACGATGACATGAACTCTAATGTGAGTTCCTTAAATCCTAACTCCTCGATAGTAAAAAACTGCTACCACCCCACTACAGATATTAACTCTCTAACATCTCTCACTAGATTTATTTCCTCTAGGATGCTCCAGTCAATCGATCGAATGTCTTGATATTTTTTCGACTGGAGGTGGCTGTAGCGGTTGACGTGTACTGGATCCGTGAATTCCAGCGGCGCAGTGGCGTCACGCCTTTCCGTAGACAATGCTCGGGGCTCCGGACGACGACGGCGACCGCCTTGGGCTCATCCTGAAGACATGATCTGTGGACAAATACAAGGATTTTATTTTTCTAAAATGATTAATAAGAAAAAAGAGAGGAAAAATGAGAGGAGGAGAACAAGAAGAAGGAGAAGAGAGTGGAGAGAAAGAAGAAGTTGAATAAAAACATAAACCAAATATTATTACCTAGTAGTACAGATGGCTACGAGAGGAAGCGAATCCACGCACGTTGAAGGCTAAAACCTCAGCCGGCTCTGGAGACAATGGGTATAGGAAGGCGAGCACGGGTTCGCAAAAGGTCGTGTGTGCACCCGTGTTAAGGAATCTTACACGCGTGGAACACGGGTATCGACGGGACGTGTGCTCAAACTTCACGGGAAAGCAGCGTATTAGGTGGACACGGTCACCGACACGGGCGTGTATCGACCCGTGTCCTGCTCGGGCACAGTGCATTAAAATGCACACATGTAATGACATGGCTGGGTGGGTACTCGTGTCCTTCTTGGGCAACACTTCGTCGAACAGCGACATAGGTTTGAACATGGCCGGGTATCAAGTCGCGTCCTTCTCGGGATGAACATCGTTGAATAGCGACATGGCGCAGAACACAAACGGGTGACTACCCGTGTCCTTCTCGGGAAAGACTTCGTAGAACAACTACAGGGGTTTGAACATGGCCATGTGACCACCCGTGTAGAGGCACACGAGCATTAATACGGGTGTGTGTTTACCCGTGTCCTGCTCGAGCGCTTATGGGCAAAAATGATGGCCAACGACACGGCCACACACACGAGTGTGTGTGCACCCGTGTGGTGCTCAGGATGGAAGCTGCATACTCCTGGTTTTATATGGGACACGGCTGGGCCCAAGGGTGTGTTATGGACACGACAATGAACATAGTCTGGAATTAAAAAGGAGGACTTGGTCACCTTTTGGAATGTCTTAGGTTTGTGAAGGTGACGGTCATGGAATAGCTTGATCTTTTCCTTATAAATCCGGGAGTTTTCGTAAGCCATGTTTCTCCACTAATCTAACTCGTTAAGCTGAAGTTTTCATTTCTCCCCTATAGAATTAGTGTCAAAATTCAAAGAGCGTATTGCCCAATATGACTTGTGTTCTAATTCTATAGGCAGGTGATAAGATTTACCATAGACTAATCTAAAGTGGGTGGTTCCTATAGGTGTTTTGAAGGCGATCCTATATGCCCACAAACAATCATTTAGTTTCACAGACAATTGCTTCCTATTCCCTTCTATAGATTTTTCTATGATTCTCTTAAGTTCTCTATTTGAAAATTCAACTTGACCACTACTTTGTGTATGATAAGGAGTGGTTATCCTATGTGTAACACCATATTTTTGTAATACTTTATATAGCTGTAGATTACAAAAATGTGAACCCCTATCGCTAATAAGTGCACGTGATGTGCCAAATCATGTGAATAAGGTTTTCAAAAATCGGATTACTACTCTACTATCATTAGTAGGCAAAGCTTGTGCTTCAACCCACTTTGATATATAATCTACAACTACCAAAATATATTTATTCCCGTAAGAAACTAGAAACGGTCCCATAAAGTCAATCCCCCACACATCGAATACTTCACATTCAAGAATAAATTTTTGTAGCATTTCATTTAATTTAGAAATATTACCTGATGTTTGATAAGAATCACATGAAAGCGCATACCTTTGGGCATCCCTGAATAGAAGGGGCAATAAAAACCACAATCAAGAACCTTTTTGGCTGAGCGATTTGCTCCATAGTGACCACTAGCAGGACCTAAATGACACTACTTTAGGATTTTCCAACCCTTCTCCACTGATACACAACTTCGTATAACGGAATCTGAACATATCTGAAAAAGAAAGGGGTCCTCCCAGAAGTAATACTTCAAGTCAGAGTAAAATTTCTTTTTCTGCTGATATGAAAATTCTTTTGGAAGGACCTTAGCCACAAGATAGTTTGCATAATCAGCAAACCATGGATAATCAGGATTTATATTTGTAGATAACACAAATAACGATTCCTCAGGGAATGTATCAGAAATCTCAGATTCATCTAACATTGCTCGTAGTGGATTTTCTAAATGTAAGAGATGGTATGACGCTAAGTTTTCTTCTCCTCATTTATCCCTAATTTCCAAATCAAATTCTTGTAATAAAAGAACCCAACGGATTAAACGAGGCTTTGCTTCCGCTTTGGCTAGCAAATATCTAAGGGCAGAGTGATCTGTGTGTACTACCACCTTAGACAATGTTAAATAGGATCTAAATTTATCAAAGGCAAATACCACTGCTAGAAGTTCTTTTTTTGTAGTTGTATAATTCTCCTGCGCATTATTAAGTGTTTTGCTAGCATAATATATAGGGTGAAAGTGTGTTTTGGCGTTGTCCTAAAACAGCTCCTACTACAAAACTGCTAGCGTCACACATGATCTCAAACGACAGAGTAAAATCGGGTGCGATCATAATAGGAGAATTAATTAATCTTTTTTTTAAGAACTCAAAGGCATGTAGACACTCTTATTCAAAAATAAAAAATGTGTCTTTTTCTAAAAGCGTAGTAAGTGGTTTAGCGATTTTAGAGAAGTCTTTAATAAACCAGCGGTAAAATCTAGCGTGTCCTATGAAATTTCTCACTGCCTTAACGGAGGTTGGTGGTGGTAACTTTTCTATGTTTCAATTTTCTCTCTATCTACTTGAATTCCTTAGTTTGAGATTTTATGGCCAAGTACTAACCCTTCTTGCACCATGAAATGACACTTCTCTCAACTAAGCACTAGGTTTGTTTCCTCCCACCTCCTAAGATCTTTTTCTAAATTATTCAAACACAAATCAAACGAGTCACCAAAAACAGAGAAATCATCCATAAACCCTTCCATAATATCTTCAACATATTCATTAAAGATGGCTAACATGCACCTTTGGAAAGTGGCGGGTGCATTACATAAACTGAATGGCATACGTCTATATGCAAAGATACCAAAAGGGCAAGTGAATGTTATTTTCTCCTGGTCTTCTGGTGCTATAGGAATTTGGAAATATCTAGAAAGTCCATCTAGAAAACAATAATAAGAATGTCCTGATAAACGTTCTAATATTTGGTCAATGAAAGGAAGAGGGAAATGGTCTTTCGTAGTGGCATCTCTTAGCTTCCTATATTCAATACAGACACGCCAACCTGTTATCGTTCGCGTTGGAGTTAATTCATTCTCATCATTTGCTAGCACTGTTAGACCGCCCTTCTTAGGAATGACTGGTACATGACTAACCTATGAACTATCCGAAATAGGGTATATCATACCAGCATCTAACAACTTAACAATCTCATCCTTAACTACCTCTTTCATATTTGGGTTTAGCCTACGTTGCGGTTGAATAGAAGGTTTATAGTTTTTTTCCAAAAGGATCTTGTGAGTGAAAAAAGTAGGATTAATACCTTTTATATCAGATATTTACCATGCTATTGCACCTTTACATTTCTTCAGCACAGTTATTAATTTAGCTTCTTCAGTATTAGAAAGATTAGAGGAGATAATAACTGGGTAAGAAGAATTAGTTCCTAAGAATGCATACTCAAGATGATCCGGCAATTTTTTTAGTTCTACTATCGGTGGATCCTTAGTATTATTCTTAAGTCCTTCACGATCTCCTTGTGTAATCAAACTATACTCAGTCGTTCTATTCATCGAAATGCAATTATCTAGAAAAAATGAATGTTCAACAATATCTTCATTTTTTTCATCTTCTAGATAACAGTTAATGATGAAAATTTCTAAAGGATCTCTATAATATAAATTAGAATTCATAGAAGTCATAAAATTATCAACAACATGAGAAAAATAGCAATAATCATCATTATCTACCGATTGTTTCATTGTATTGCCAATTTGAAAAGTGACTTCATCTTTCTCTACTCGCAAAACTAACTTACCATCAAAAACATCAATAAGATCTCTAGATGTAGCTAAGAATGGACGACTTAGTATGAGTGGCACTTCGATATTTTCGTCCATATCTAGAATAACAAAATCGGCAGGAAATATGAATTTATCTACCTTAACCAATACATCCTCTACTATTCCTCTAGGGTACTTAACCGATCGATCTGCTAGTTGAATACTCATTCTAGTTGGGCTAAGTTCTCCTAGACTTAATTTCAAATATAGTTTATAAGGCATTAAGTTTATACTAACTCCTAAGTCCGCTAAAGCTTTATTTACTTGTAAATCACCGATTAAACATGGAATTGAAAATGAACCGGTATCCTTAAGTTTTTGTGGTAATTTGTTTTGCAAAATAGCGGAACATTCTTCACTAAGTGTTACTAAAGATAATTCTTCTATTTTCCTTTTATTTGAGATTAAATCCTTAAGAAATTTAGCATACTTAGGCATTTGAATGATTTTAGAAAAAGGTAAATTGACATGTAATTGTTTAAACATAGATACGAATTTACCATATTGCACATCCATGCTCTCCTTGTTAAGCTTTGCTGGATATGGTATTGCTGGTTGATACTCCATTGGTTGCACGTTCATCTCGCTCGGCCCTTCGCCACTAGACTCCTCTTGGGGCGCTTCCTTCGTAGTCCTTTGGTATTGTAACTCATTTCCGCTCCTCAATTGGATGGATTTTGCATGCTCCCCCGGGTTTGTCTCAGTATTACCTGGAAGTGTTCCTTGTTGCCTTTCATATACCATCCTTGCAAGCTGACCAATCTAGTTCTCCAAATTACAAATTGAGTCCTCTTGATTCTGGAAGGCTACATCAGTAGTTTGCATGAACTTGGTAAGTACATCTTCCAATGTTGGCTTCCTTGGTTCCGGTTGTTGTGGTTGTTCAAACACAGGTTGCTTGCCTTGATTTCCTTATCCTCCCCAAGAGAAAATGGGGTGGTTCCTCCATCTAAGATTGTATGTAGAACTATATGAGTTGTTTTCTTGGTTGAAAGGAGGTCTAATGTTGTTGCCCATATAGTCAACATGTTCCTGCACTTCAGATTCACAACCAGGCATTCCACTAAATGAAGGGTCCCATTGTTGAGGTAACATCGAGTGTGATGCTAAGGAAAGGTTATCCATCTTCTGGTGAAGCTTCTCCACTTGAATGGCTAAGGCAGTGATAGCATCCACTTCATACATTCCTGTAGGCTTATTAGGCTTTTGTCTCACGGTAGTCCATTGATAGTTGTTCATTGCCATGTCATCTATCAACTGAGAACCGCTTCAGGTGTCTTATTGTTCAAGGTTCCACCACTAGCCGCATCGATCAACTGTTTAGTGGCTGGATTGAAACCATTATAAAAAGTCTGAATCTGAAGCCATGAAGGTAGTGCGTGATGGGAACATCTCCTTAAAAGATCCTTGAATCGTTCCCATGTGTCGTACAACGATTCAGATTCCAATTGAACATATGTAGATATATCATTCCTTAGCTTTGCAGTCTTCGCCGGTGGAAAATTCTTCATTAAAAACTTCTCAACCATCATATCCCATGTAGTAATCGACCCTCTAGGTAATGAGTTGAGCCACTGATTCGCCTTATGCCTTAGTGAGAACGGAAACAACCTCAATCAAATGGCATCATTGGAAATGCCATTGATCTTGAATGTATCACATATCTCCAAGAATCCGGCTAAGTGTGTGTTAGGATCTTCATCTTGCAGGCCATCATATTGGACATATTGTTGAACCATCTGTATAACACTAAGCTTCAATTCGAAATTGTTAGTGACTATTGGTGGTCTAACGATGCTTGACCTAGTTCCCTGAAGATTAGGTCTAGCAAAGTAAGACATGGTTTGCTCGTTTTTGTTTGACATGTTATCCAGATATTCCGGATGATGCTCTCCTTGGTTTACTGTTTCCTCTTCTGAAAGTTCATTTGAAATATCTGTGGTATTAGTTCCCATATCCCTTTGGTTAGTGTTGTGAATAATTCGCTCTGGGTCAGGATGAAATGGTGCTAGCCCAGAATTTCTCCCCTGGTCATAGACTAACAGACTACATAACAGAGATTAAGCAATATAATTATTCCATAAACTAATTTATAGTTATTTGTTAATTAACAAAAATTGGTAGATTAATAAAGTTTAAGCTTTCAAAATATTGAAAAAGTTCCCCGGCAACGGCGCCAAAAACTTGATGGTTATTTTTTAACAAGTAATAACTTGATGCAGATTCATTCTAAACTCTAGTATAAACTATATAGATGGGCATAAGCTAGATTGATTTAACTTTCAAGCTAGTGCACCTATAATTCATAGTATAGGAGAAACCTACATCTCGTGTCGTATTCCACGGGGTCTTTTCAAATACTCGTACTCACCCTCACTCTATTATCATACCTATAATTAAAACTGATTTTTAACCTAACTATGACTACTTGGATAAATAAACATTGAAGGATTAAAGATGATAAAAAGCCGAAAGTGTAAGAGCATTCACATGAAAAAAACCACTCATTAACTCAATTCTATATAATCAGGCAATAATAAGATTATCAAATTCGTTGTATTATAAGGGTTAAACATTTATCAAATTCTCTCTCGAGCAATTCAAAATCCAAACCTAAGTTAGTAAATTTTCTCTCGAACAATTTACAACCCTCAAATTTTCATTAAAATAAAGTACCCTATCTAATACATAAATTCATGAAATCGTATCTCTAAAATACCATGAATCCATTTATTTGTATTATAATTATCCAATCAACATATCTCTCGGTCATGCAAATTGAAATGCAAAGCAAAATAACACCTAAATATGAACATATAAACATCATCACAACCTTACAATTTCTCAATCTAAAAAGTTGGAATTCATATAAAACAAATAATAAATTCATAACTAGGATAAATCTCTTTGTTTGAATGCCTACATACGAATAAAATACCATAAATTTGATGAAAACAATAACATACATGAAAGTCCACCTAGTGTCGGCTATGTGCACCTATGGGGGGGGGGGGAATAGGTGACGTATGGTTCTTTTGCGGAATTCACAGATGTACCTGCACAATAAAAGCAACAAACACAGAACACAGAATACACAGCAAATTTATAGTGGTTCCCCGACTTGGGTACATCCACTTTCCCCCTTCGACCTATCTCCCCAACAAGGGACGACTCGGTCAATTCTCCAACGGGATTGAAATCCAATCCCTTCACTAACGGAAGGAGCCCTTCCACACGTGAGAGTCAACACTCCCACAAATCGGGTTGCACCCAACCCTTACACCACGGAACAAAAGTTCCTTTACAACACAAGTAAATATGGAATGTATATGAAATACAAACTTCTTTTGGAGACTTCGGTGTTCCTCTTTGTTCGACGACGTGTTCTTGAAGTCGATGAAGAGTCTACGACCTTGGTCTCTCTTGGAGAAGATCTCCCCGGAACCGGCGGCGGCACACGAGCGGCGGCTAGCTTCGGGATTGGCGGCTACGATGAAGAGTGGCTGCAGAACTTGGAGATCTAAACTTCGTAGCGAAGCAAGCTAGGTCTACCAACGGTCACTCTAGGATCAGTCGTCTCGATCGATTCGGACGGGGGAGTTTTTCCCGGTCAACGAATCGAGAGACAAGAGATCTCCGGATAGACGCGTGAGACACAAGCCTTGCTAAGCTTCTGTCACCGGAGATCGGGAAGAAGATCTATCGGTGGCGACGGACTTGCGCGAGCGGCGACGGAGGCGGCGGAAGGATTTCGCGATTTTAGGGTTTCCGTGAGCTCGCGTATTTTTCTGTCTTCGCACTGTTCAAAATACCCATGTATTTATACTGTAGCTACCCCTAATAAGACCGTTTGAGGGACCCACAGAGATACCCCCCAAGACCCGGTCCAGATAGTAAACTGCGGCAGAATCCGGTTCAGGAAATTAGCTGAGACAGAATCCGGTTCAGGAAATTAACTGAGAAAACGCCAAGGAAAAATCGGCGAGAATCGCAGACGATTCTCGACGAATCGGCGAGAATCACCAAGTGATTCTCGTCGATTCGTCGAGAATCGTTTGTGATTCTCGTCGAATCACTTGCCGATTCTCAACGACTTGGACTTGGTATTCATGGGCTGCATGACCACTGGTTCGGCGGGAATTACAAGTGATTCTCGCCGAATCTTGCTTGGCACCATATTGAGATGGCCAGAAGGAGTCGGCGAGAATCACTGATGATTCTCGTCGATTCGGCGAGAATCACCAAGTGATTCTCGCCGATTCGGCGAGAATCACTTGGTGATTCTCGTCGAATTTGCCTTGGACGATTTTTCGTCTTCCACCTAGGAGCTGCTCCTTGATCCTCCAATGCTCCTTGTCTTCTCTTGCATATGAGCGGTCCTGTACTTGAAAGTAAGTGCACTCCAATAGAGAGAGTACACATAGGCCAACACACTGATCTGCTCAACGAGGGATTACGTCGTGCAGACCCGTGTATATTGACCTACTGCACCCTGACATTGGTGTGCACTTAGCGTGGAGAAACTGCAAGTACAACTTGAAATGTTTCATCAAATACATTGTGAATTCATCTTAGCTTGACAGGGGGCTTCCTCAAATCTAGGTAATCGTGGATACAATACCCAACAATCTCCCCCTATTTGACGAAGCCAAAACCCTACTAGCTAAGATGAATAACACCTATCAAATAATAATTATAGCATTTAAAAATTAATTATGCAACACAAGGTAATAAATGCAATCAGAACAGGACTTGAGTCATTCACACATTCAAGAATATATATATATATATACCAAGAGAAATATATTCACATATAAGTCAGAATTGTTCACACGACAGTAATAATTGTTAAATGTTCTTAATACACCGTGACCAGCTATAAGATAGTGACTATTTGTCCTTAGCTCCGTCACCCTTAAGAGTTTGCGCCAAGTACTTTTTGCTCTGCCTTTCCATGTATTCCTTGGGCTTCGGATAGTACCTAGGAGGAGCAACTTTGTCTGGATCTTTGTTGTTTCTGAAGAAAATGTTGCGTTTCGCTTCAAATGCTTTGTGCGTCTCCCATTCATACTAACTATATGCTTCATTTCGATTTATCTCTCCTCTTTCTTGTAGCAGGAAGGTGTCTAGGATGATGCTCCTTGAGACTGGGCTCCACCTTTCGTTTCTTACCTCCTCCTCACTTAGTCTGATCCTCTTTTGAGTTGGTGTCTCCTTTGATGTCCCTTCCTGAATTTTCCTCTTTCCCCTTGCTTTAGCTAAGGCCTCCTGGTCAAACATGCTTCTCAGCTTAGATTTGGAGATGGCCCTAGCGTCAGCTTCATCAGTGAAAATATCAGTAGCACTTGTACTTACATTCTCAGCAATATGTACTTCCTCGGCAGCCGTAGAAGTCTCAGGAGCCTGAGCACCGGCAGGTTGGTCAGGTAGGACGACTCCTAACGTGCCCAGTGCCTGTTGTAGCATCCACCAGCAACTCTCATAGACGTAGTTGCTTGATTTCACAAAGTTTGCATCCATGCTTTTCTGGAGCTCAGCCATCTTAGCGATATACTCCTTCTCCCCCTTTTTGGCTTCTTCAGCTATGCAATTGGCATATGAGTGCAAGGAGTCATCAATGTGCTTAGTTGTCTTGCTGAATTCAGTGACTAGGGCCTGCTGATTTGCATTTAAAGTGACCATGTTGCCATCAAATTTCTGAATATTGTTGGCCACAACGTGTGTGTTCTGATTGACAACAGCCAGATTGTCAGTAGTCTTTTTCAAGCCGGCCATTAACAGTGTGACAGCTTCGCCGGCCGCAGTATACTTTTCTTCAAACTTCTTCTCCATCATATCCAGTTTGTGGTTGATGGCCACCATATTCTTCAGCATGAGATCTTCAGAAGTCTTAATCTCTTGCAGTATTGTTTTCTGAGTTTTATCAAAAGAGGTTTTAAGCTCATTCACGATGCCCTGAATTATATGTACAGTGTGAATGGCTAGGTCATCTCGTAGTGGAATACCCGGAGGCACTTCTTGGCCTTGTTCTGGCTCGGCCGCAGAAGCATCAGTAGAGTTGGATACAATCACAGCCTCTATGGGAGGAATGTTGGTGGCCTCATTTACCTCCCCCTCCACTGGTGCAGGCTTAGCAGTAGGAGGTTCATCAGTATCTGGAGATTCAACCACTTCATGGCCCTCACTGACCTCGTCCTTTCCATCCTCATCCAAAAACTCATCCATATCAGCATCTTCTTCCACTTCTTGATCAGCAGAGTCCAGTGTTTCAGCTTCAGTTCCGAGGGTGTTTCTGTTCAGGACCTCCTCATCCTCCAACCCAGGTTCACCTTCTGCATGAACTTCTGCCACCGCATCCCTTGCCACCTGGGCGATTTCAGATATTATATCCAGATGAGTGGGTAGAGTCTCCCCCTCGATTCCTGCAGTCACAGTATCAGGAATTTCACGGGGGGAGGATGCTGGAGATACTTCCTCTTGCTCTTCCACAGCCGGTTGCCCGATGCGCCGCTCCCATCGATCAAATACAGTAGCATCCATCTTTTTCAAGTAATGTAGAGGAACTCCTTTGCTCATGTCGAATTTATCTCCGTTGAGCTGGTTGAGATATAGACTGATGATGCGGCCGAAGCTCGGAGTGCCCAGAGTGTCCTTGATCTTTTGAAACATCAACTCTCCCCAGTTGAACCTCTTTCTGCAGACCACGGCTATGAGAATTTTGAACATATCTCCGGAGATATGATCATGGGAGCCTGGCTTACAGATGAGTACTTTTCCTATGATGTCGGATAGGAGCTTCCCTTCTTCATTCATCTCTTTTCGTTTTACTGATCGTGTGCCTCTGGGTAGACCGCAGAACAGGAGGGTTCTGGCTTTGTCCTCGTCCTCCAAATAGTCTTCCTGCTCCGCACTTGAGAGCTGCAGGTAGCGTGTTAGCTTACTGGCAGACATCTTTACTTTAGTCCCCGCCACCTTGCTCTTGATGATGGAGTCTTGGTTTCGAAGCCTTGCTGTAGAAAAGAACTCCAGCACTTCTTTATCTAAGACTTTGCAAGGATGCTCCAATATGAAGGTTAGCCCGGCTTCTTCCAGCATGAGAACGATGTTCCGGAACTCGTCCGAGGCATGAGAAAAACTAGTGCGAACCAGTTCGCAACCAGAAATCAAACCTGCGGTCGTCCTTGGGGCCATTGAGGATCTAGAAAGAAGCCCGACTCCAAGCATTAGTGTACATTCAAAACGAAGGCATCACATGGGGTTCGGCCTTGGAGCCAGTAAGGAGGAGGTTACCTAAGGGCTTCGGTGGTAGAGAGTTGGTGAGCTTCGGGAAGAGCTTCGGTGGAGGGAAGAGTATCCCGTGGGATGCGACCTAGTTAGAATCTCACGGGAGCTTCGGGAGTTGGTGAGCTTCGGGAGAGGAAGATCACGCACAGAAGCGATTCGACGGCGTCGACGAGAGCGTCGGAGGGCTGCGGGTGTCGGCGAGTTCGCGGAAGTGCACTTGCGCGAGGAAGGCGAGGATCGTCCAGAGGTCTCCTGCGCGAGTCGTGAGGAAGGTGAACAGGCGGAGATTCTTTCGGCGGGATTTATAGGGGTCGTCGGGATTCGGGGGAAGCCGAGCGGTCTGCGAGTTTCTTGGACGGGATTCGGCGAGATTTGTCTAATTTGGTTTCTAATACCGTTTGTCGAATCGGCGAGATATAAAATGGGTCGGCGGGATTTGGAATATATATATTGAAGTTTGTCTTGAAACTTTGGGAAGCATTGCACAATTTTCAAATTCTTCGAGTGTCAAGTTAACACAAGATTAATGAATACATATTTATTATAATGACAATCTATTTGGATTTGAACGACGCTTCTCCAGACACTTTTTGATGTCAATTGTGATTTGTCGAAATTCGCAATGACATATCTTGGTTGACTTTTTATTGATGTGTAATGATTTGCATGCCTCGAGGTAATCTTTCCTTAAAGGTGCACACATATATGATGAGCATACGTATACTTATACACAAGGATAACAATATATATACATTTACTTTGAATGAGGATGCATCATGACACAAGTCCTTGAGCTGAACAAAATTACCTGGGATATGGAGAGTCATCGTCTTAGTCCCACAGGTAGTACATATCAGTAGCTTAAAGTGATTATGCTCAACAGGTAGCACGTCTGTTATTGCAGACGCTTGATCCAAGCTAGCCTTGAGCCACGTACTGTCTAGTTCCCAAGTATTCACGGGGACCTAGACTACCCTGCAAAACAGAATTACTTGACCTTAGGAACCCAAATCATATTGGGTCCTAGGTTTCTATTAGCATGAACACGCAACTGCCTTCCTTGAGAAAACCTGTCTGGAAGACTGCCTCTGTCCCTATAATGTGGAGAAGCCCTTGCTGTGGGCACAGAGAGGTTGTGCCAACAGTCAATGGCAAAGTGTCCCACTTTGCCGCAGCACCAACAAGAGTGAATGTTGTATCGCCGTTTTTGACCTGATCTAGTGACTGATGTAGTCACGGTCCTAGGTCTCAAAGGGATAGGGCATGTTCTTGTTGCACAAATTCCTCTTCCATCGAGGCATGATGAAGGGTGGAATGAATGCATGACATGAGCGTTATGAGGCCGAGAAGGTGGTGCCAATCTTTCAGGCATCTTCCTTGCTGAGGCTCCATGACGCCTGACATCATGACTTCTATTTTCCCTATCCCGTGTCCTTGAATGGAGAGAGTTCTTCTGTGAACCAGGACCTGCAGGTCCACACTTTGTTGTGGCAGTGGCCGTGAATACAAAGGGCTCAGAATGAGCCTTAGGTATTTCTTCATGGGTGGCCATGATGCCTCTTGCACTATGGACATTTCCACATGGGGACAACTCACCCTTACAGTGACCACGATTATTCCTGTGGTCATACCTGAAGGCATGATGAGTTGCCTTCCCGCTTGGAGTGGGAGGTCGGAACACCGTTTCCCCATTTCTCCATCCCTGGATAATCCGGGAGATCCACCCGGTTTCTTGTTTTCTCTTTATAGCATCAACTTTGGAGAAGTTGGATACTATACGTTTCTCATTTTCTAGACTATTCTCTAGAGCTGAGATCTTAGAGTCCTTGACCTTGTTGGACGCCAATTGGAGAACCAACAAGATCTTCAGTTGAGCAATCTCTCGAGCTTGCTCCTCAGCAAGTAGATTGCTTTCCTGAAGGGCTCTCTTCAGGGAATCAGTATTTTCTGGAGGAGAGCAGTTTCTGTCTTCAGAAAAGTCAAAAGATGTGGGACAGGATGAAGATGATACCTGCTCATCTGGGTTATTGTCATTAGAATCAGTGACCAATGTTTCGTCCTCGTCGGAGCTGCTTTCCTCACTATCTTCTTCAGTCTCTGACAAGGATACTGGAGCTCTGATGCAATCCGAAGGATCCTTGCAGTCATCTTCAGAAGTGAGGACCCCCACATACGCTTCATCCTCTGATTGGCAGCATATTTCAGCATTCTCTGACCCCCCCCATCAGCTCTGAGATCATCATCCACAGAGATTTAGCTGTTTTACATTTTTCCAACCTGGAGCGAGAGGCTCCAGACCAGACATCCATGATAATTTGTCGAATCCTCTGGTCCAGTTGGAAAAATGAGAGTTCCATCTCTGTCATCTCAGCACTGCACATGGTCACTTGGATCCCCGAGTCGGTGGTCTTCAAAGGGATAAATGGACCCTCTTCCAGGATGAGGGAAGCTCGTGGATCGATGGCATCCAGGTGAAATAACACTCTCATCCTCCAGATAGGATAATAATCCTTTGTGCATGTAGGGAGTTTGAGTGGCAATACGTCATAATCCAGATCCATGCTTCTGACACTGGTGGCAGGATTCACCTCAAGGTGTTAGCCTTTTTGTTGAGGAACCTCGCTTTGATACCACTTGAAAGTCCACCTAGTGTCGGCTATGTGCACCTATGGGGGGGGGGGGGAATAGGTGACGTATGGTTCTTTTGCGGAATTCACAGATGTACCTGCACAATAAAAGCAACAAACACAGAACACAGAATACACAGCAAATTTATATTGGTTCCCCGACTTGGGTACATCCACTTTCCCCCTTCGACCTATCTCCCCAACAAGGGACGACTCGGTCAATTCTCCAACGGGATTGAAATCCAATCCCTTCACTAACGGAAGGAGCCCTTCCACACGTGAGAGTCAACACTCCCACAAATCGGGTTGCACCCAACCCTTACACCACGGAACAAAAGTTCCTTTACAACACAAGTAAATATGGAATGTATATGAAATACAAACTTCTTTTGGAGACTTCGTTGTTCCTCTTTGTTCGACGACGTGTTCTTGAAGTCGATGAAGAGTCTACGACCTTGGTCTCTCTTGGAGAAGATCTCCCCGGAACCGGCGGCGGCACACGAGCAGCGGCTAGCTTCGGGATTGGCGGCTACGATGAAGAGTGGCTGCAGAACTTGGAGATCTAAACTTCGTAGCGAAGCAAGCTAGGTCTACCAACGGTCACTCTAGGATCAGTCGTCTCGATCGATTCGGACGGGGGAGTTTTTCCCGGTCAACGAATCGAGAGACAAGAGATCTCCGGATAGACGCGTGAGACACAAGCCTTGCTAAGCTTCTGTCACCGGAGATCGGGAAGAAGATCTATCGGTGGCGACGGACTTGCGCGAGCGGCGACGGAGGCGGCGGAAGGATTTCGCGATTTTAGGGTTTCCGTGAGCTCGCGTATTTTTCTGTCTTCGCACTGTTCAAAATACCCATGTATTTATACTGTAGCTACCCCTAATAAGACCGTTTGAGGGACCCACAGAGATACCCCCCAAGTCCCGGTCCAGATAGTAAACTGCGGCAGAATCCGGTTCAGGAAATTAGCTGAGACAGAATCCGGTTCAGGAAATTAACTGAGAAAACGCCAAGGAAAAATCGGCGAGAATCGCAGACGATTCTCGACGAATCGGCGAGAATCACCAAGTGATTCTCGTCGATTCGTCGAGAATCGTTTGTGATTCTCGTCGAATCACTTGCCGATTCTCAACGACTTGGACTTGGTATTCATGGGCTGCATGACCACTGGTTCGGCGGGAATTACAAGTGATTCTCGCCGAATCTTGCTTGGCACCATATTGAGATGGCCAGAAGGAGTCGGCGAGAATCACTGATGATTCTCGTCGATTCGGCGAGAATCACCAAGTGATTCTCGCCGATTCGGCGAGAATCACTTGGTGATTCTCGTCGAATTTGCCTTGGATGATTTTTCGTCTTCCACCTAGGAGCTGCTCCTTGATCCTCCATGCTCCTTGTCTTCTCTTGCATATGAGCGGTCCTGTACTTGAAAGTAAGTGCACTCCAATAGAGAGAGTACACATAGGCCAACACACTGATCTGCTCAACGAGGGATTACGTCGTGCAGACCCGTGTATATTGACCTACTGCACCCTGACATTGGTGTGCACTTAGCGTGGAGAAACTGCAAGTACAACTTGAAATGTTTCATCAAATACATTGTGAATTCATCTTAGCTTGACAGGGGGCTTCCTCAAATCTAGGTAATCGTGGATACAATACCCAACAATACATGATTACCAAATTATTCAAATAAAAGTTTCATGCGAAATAAAAAATAAATGAAGTTAGATCACCAAGAGAAATGAAAGATTAAAAGAGATACATAAAAGATCAAAGGCATACGAAATTCCACTTCAATTCCTCCTTCTCTTGGGTGCTCCACTTTCGTTCTCTAGAAGTTCTCCAAATGAAAATGATCCAAAAGTCCCATTCTAATTTTCCTACAAGTTTTTATAATCTCCTTGCAAACAGGGTCGGACACGGGTTCCAACACGGCCGTATTACAGACCGTGTTGACGGTTCAAATGCGGTTCCACATGAGTAGGCGTGTCTGGTCGTGGGCTGTGTCATCTAATATGGGTACAAACATGGCTGTGTTGTTCATCGTGTTCTTCGCACATAGGTTGGTTGGCAGCAGAAGTTGAATTTATCCCGAAAAGGACATGGGTAGGAACACGGGCATGTTCCCACCAGTGTGGTGCTCTGTTGTTTTCTTCCAGTTCTTATATTCCATCCCGGATAGGACATGGGTAGGGAACACGGGCGTGTGCCTACCCGTGTGTGCCCAATTCTTGTCATGTCATCAGCCATGTTGAATTCCTGAACTCCTCTGTTTGCTCTAAGACTTTTAATTCCACTGGTTAGCAATACCTGCATTAGGAAAATGAAGAAATAAATAAATAGCTTAATACATGGAATAATAGAAACTCCTAACTGTACTCTTCTATTCATGATAAAGCAAATACTTAACTATTCTCGCGAAATTACTATATAGGGAGGTAGAAAATAGTGGACATGATTACAATTGTGATAGTAAAAAGCCTATCATAATTGTACTCATCACTCAGCATAGATTTCAGCTCTATAAGCACATGCCAATTGTTGGACATTGCTTCTTAATCCTCCGAGAAAGCGCTTCGCTCTCACTGCCTCCGAAGTTACCATATCAGGAGAAAATCTGCTCAACTTACTAAACTTGGTCTCATATTCTCTCACCGTGAGCTGTCTCTACTTCAAATGTAGGAAATTGTTCATCAAACGTTCCTGCTCGACCGAGGGTAAGAACTTCTTAAGCAACATCTTCTTGAAGGACTCCGATGAGCATCCTTCCTTCAAACCTTCCATTTCTTGAATCCACCAAGTCTTTGCCCGACCTTTCAGCTGGTAGGCCACAATCATTACCTTGTCAGCTTCAGCAATCCCCGAATATCTGAACATCTCATCGATAGTGATGATCTAGTTATCCAAAAACATAACTTTAGCACTCCCATCATAAGTGGGAGGTCTTAATCATTGGAAATACGATATAAGGTTCATATCCGGTGGTAGCGTCACTAGGGGTACCATAGGAGCAGGATTAGTAGGTACGGCTTGAACCGCGATAGAATCTTGCGCTAAGGGTTGCTGCGCGGGAGTGGCAGACAATAATGACTGAGTCTGCGACTACATTGCAATAAAATGCCTCAATAGAGCCTCATTACTATGACGTAAACTCTCAATCAACGCATCACTCTGCGCACCTGACAACTCACCCGCTGACTGGGGAGTCGACCTCGTCGCAGGACGCTTTGGCGGCATCTCTTAAAAAAGTAACGAATGACCCTTCAAAAATCCTAGATTACAACTAGGCCACATAACTAGTTTAGCCCATACTTAAGACACTTGCTTATGCTGTAACTAGCTCTAGGATTTTATAATGATGTTATGTCCTACTTAAGATGATATCCTGTCATCCTATTTACTCATGTGCTTATGATATGAATGCATGAATTATTTATTCTTCTTTAAAATCATGTGTGTACATGTGTCATCATGTAAACCGTAACTTAGAACGCGTGCATATGTGATGATATGTTATGCATGGAGTGTTATGCATTCTAAAAATGCCTTAATGCATGCATGAGCGGCGTACACATTAAATGCTATACATCCGATACTACGTAATATCGCATGCAACGAAAAAAGAAAACGTGCTAAGGGGCACCCATGTGACGATGGTTATGCATCACATACTACATAACCGTCACATATTGCCTCCTATGATGGATCCATATACAAACACATATTATGCATCACATACTACATCATATGCCCAATATACTTCTTATCATGTTATGAGTGTAGTGACTATGCTTTGGTTAAGACATACTTATGACACATCGGTGTGTATATGCAAATGAATGATGGGAAACGAGTTAAACATGATTGGCTAGTTCGACCAACTTCTCAAACCAACCTCCCTTTGATACCAACTATCACAACCCGTATTTTTCACTGTCAATAAAGGTGTATCATAGTAAGGGAAAAATGCGGGTCATGATGCCACATCAGCAGGGGATAACTGCGGACGCTAAGGCAAAACACCTTATCAATCATGAAAATTAAGATATTTAAAGGTAAAAATTAGTTTAAGTAAGGTAGTTAGCCATATCCCTCGGCTTAGTGACTCATCTAGTCCACGAGAAAAGTGGTTATATGCTGCGGAAATTACTTCTTTTACATAATTAGATGCCCTATATGAGTTTAGAGGTTCCCAGAGGACACCCCAAAGTGTGCAAGTTCTAAATTTATAATAGCAAAAAAGTGGATTTTTACGGTCGTTAAATATAGTGTTTTAACATTTTAAAAATGTGCAATGCATGAGGTAATATTAGTAGTTTTATATACTTGAAAATACCTACCATGAAATCATAACATAAAACATCCTACAGAACAAGTAATCATAAACACAAAAGAAAAACTAGCAGCTAGCAAGTATCCAAAATCAACAATTTTGTGGGCGTCAACAACTGACATGAACCCACATAAAACAAAGCATGTCTGAACTAACAAAGAAAACAATACAACAAACTACCTCGCTACGGCTAGGCAAAACCACAGCCAAGACAGCTACCCAGGAACTCCAAAACTTGCACGGCTATCAGCTACAGCTCTAAACCTGAGGCATTCAAAAGACAGAATACCTCAGCAAGAAAGTATAAGAGATGGCAGAAAGTGAGCCAAAAGTAAACAAATTCAAGGGGTACCAACCCAAGACCAAGGAAAAAATACTTACATAAACTACAACAGTCAGGTATAAAGGTAAATAGGGAACACTTACGTAAACCGTCACGTAAAACCACAACACCCCAATTGCATAAGACTATAAGGGGAAAAGGTCAAAATTAAACCATCAGGAGAGAGACAAACCCCTATTAGCCACCTGTGGTCAATTCCACCAAAAACCAAAACGGGCGGGGTGGCCAACCCTAAAGATAATTTATCCATCTAATTGCGGGCGAGACTGGATACTCCACCATTCACCACAAATGCCCAAACACTCGGTAGAGCCCCACAAAGTACTAATAGTTAGAACAAATGTTGCGGCGGTGGTTTCGTACACAAATAACCCCCGCAACAAAGGAAACCCGGAATGAAACTCTGCCAAAACGAGAGGACTATGGAAGGTGCCTTATCAAGGAATCATGGGTTCGAATCCCCGCGTTTGCAAAAACCTGCCGTGTTGAGGAACAGGCCGGAAATGGGTTTGGGTGTTACGGACTGCAGTCCTGTAGCGGGGCACCGGGGCAAGACAAGCTTCACGATTACGCCGTGGGCCTCTGAGCTCTAAACCGGGATGTTACAAGCACGTAAGGAGCACAAATGTGTTTTGAGAGAGCAGAGGCATTCTGAGCATGGAGGCGTTGGGAGCACGTTGATAGCGTAGAGGTGGTCTGAGATCATAGTGAGCGCGGAGGCGGTCTGAGGGAGTCTTGTGCGGGAAGGCGTTTGACATTCACCATGAGCGTGAAGGCGTTGAAAGTGCACAATGTGCCTGGAGATGTCTGGAGTGCATCGTGAGTGTGGATGTGTTCTGAGTGCACAGTGAACGTGCAGGAGTTCCGAGAGCATTGTGTGCACGAAGACATTGACGTGTTGTGAGCACTAAGGTGATCGACGCACGTCGTGTGCGCGGTGGGGTGTTAATCTTGGAGATGAAGGTCTGGTGAAGCACATTGTGGAGAGTGTGGAGTCGAGAGGCACAAACAATGGTGCCCAAGAAGTGTGCAGGGATGCACTGTAATTAAATGTTGTGCGACCCCCGACAGTAGGCGCCACTCAACATCCAAATTGGGGAGTGCTGATTGGGCCTAACTCCCCAATTCGGTTGTTAACCCACTTCCCAATTGGGGATTGGCATGAATCTCACAACTCCCCATTTGGGGACGGCGGGGAACACCGCAATTAGGGTGATCCACATGGTGGGGCTGACCAAGCCAGCCCACAAGTTAGGCACTGAGTTGGTCAACATCATATTTGGGAAGAGGGGTGCCATTTGTCGTGTCTCACCCGGTAGGTCACACATAGTGGTGCAATGTTGTCTGCACCTAGGGAGTTGCGGCCTTGGCCGAACTAAGGAGGTGCGGCCATGGCCGCACCTGAGAGGTGGGGTGGGCACCTCACCACCATGTTGCGTCTTGCATTGTGCGGCCAAGGTGATGACGTAGTTGTACAACTGTGGTTGGGTACTCTTGTGCGCTCTCGGTCGTGGAGTTGTTGAGCAAAGTGGCGCTTTGGTAGTGGGCGGTTCAGGCATTTTTCCTCTTCTCCCACTATGGGAGCAGGGTTCTCTCTACTTCGAGAGTGGGGGTTGCCCCCTCCCTGCGACACGTGGTGTGGTTAGTGTTTATTATTATACGCTCATTCTAACATCCGTTTGGAAGACCAAATGGACTCAAATTACGCGAGATTGGCCCATTGGAATTATACCCGTGAGCCGGTCGAGGTCGTGACAAAAAATATCCAATTTGATTGAACCCATTTTAGTGAACCCCGTCAAATTTCCCAAATATTCAGAGGTCGTTTTTTTATAGAAAATGAGAGTGAATGTTTTCTGACAAATGTACATCTTCATGTTTGCATTTAGGTTAGTTGTTATGACATCAGTTATGAGTTTGTCATTATAATAATGTGCAGAATCTGTTGCATGGCTCTAGTATAGAGGGACTTATGTCTTGTCCACATCAGTTGCGAGTGAGCTTGTTGCTCGGGACTAACACCGAAGTCAATGCAGTGAGTGAAATTGAGCGCATTGCTTGGAAACAGTTACTATAAATGAGCAATGTGTCTGTACGCAATTGTTGTAAATGAGAACGCCACTCGGAGACAGTTGCTGTAAATATGAATGCATTGCTTGGAGGCAATTGTTGTAAAGGTGAATGAACTGCTTGGAGGTAGTTGTTTTAAATAAGCATGCTATATAGAGGCATATATTGTACAAGAGCGCGTTGCATGGAGGTAATTACTATAAATGTGAGTGCACTGCTCGAAGGCAGTTGTTATAAATGAGTGTGCTTCCCGGAGGCCATTGATATAAATATAAGCACACTACCTAAAGGTAGTTGTTGTGGATGAGCACACTACATAGATGAAGTTTTTGTACATGAGCGTGATGCCCTAAGGAAGTTATAAATATAAATGTGCTGCCCGCAGGCAGTTGCTGTAAATGAGTGCACTGGTCAGAGACAGTTGTTGTAAATGTGAGTTCGTTGCACTGAGGCAGTTGATGTAAATGAGAGCACTACACGGAGGTTGTTACTGTAAAATGTGTGCGCGCTGCCTAGAGACAGTTACTATAAATGTGAGTGCACAACCTAGAGACAGTTACCTTAAATGTGAACGAGCTGACAAAATGCAGTTGATGCAAATGAGCACATTTCCTGGAGGTAGTTACTATAAATATGAGTGCGCTACCCGGAGACAGTTGCTGTAAATACAAGCGTGCTTCTCTGATATCGTTGTTCTAAATAAGTGCGCTACTTAGAGCATGTTGCTGTAATTGAGCGCATTGTACGGAGGTAATTACTGTAAATGAGCCTACTGCCTGGGGCAATTGCTATAATTGAGCGCCCTGCTTGGAGGTAGTTACTATAAATGAGCGTGCTGCAAAGATACAGTTGTTTTATTTGAGTGTGCTGCCCGAATGTAGTTACTATAAATTAGTGTGCTGTGCAGAGGCAGTTTGAAAGTATCTAGCGTCTACCTAAATCACCTAGATGGGGTGAATAGGTGATGTTTGTGTCTTTTCGCGGAATAAAAATTATCTAAAAATCAAACACATAAACATAGAAATTTTATAGTGGTTCCCCGAGTTGTGTACGTCCACTTTCCCGCCTCGCCTATCTACCATGAAGGGCTAGATTCGGCTACTTCAACTTTCTCAGATTTCGTCAAATATTACACCTCGGAGTTGTAACTTCTACAACTCGGAGACAACGATCCTACCACTCGGAGAACAAACTCTCCTACAACTCGATCCATAAACCAGATCTACAATCTCGATCCACAAACAGATCTACTAACTCGATCCACAAACGGATCTACAAACTAGGAGATAAATCTCCAATAATATTTAAAACAATATTACAATAACAACAACGATTACAAGTCTTCGCTCCTACGGTTTTGTAGAAGTAGATCTTGAAGCTTGGAGAAGTCGGAAAGTTGAAATCTTGAAGAACTTCAATCTTGAGTCTTCACCCTTCTAAATTTGGATGAATAGAAGTCTTTAGAGGCCAGCAATCCAAATTTAGAGGTCGATGAAGACGAGATCTTGCAGTTCTTACAGTATTTGGCCGATTGGAAATGTCGCGTGTGGAAGGAGGCCGACGATCACTGTTTTAGAAAGATTCGTTGTTTTGAATTGGTGATCAAATTAGCACAAAAGCAAGATTAGTAATTAAGAAAAATACCCTAGGTATTTATAGAGATAGACCCTCGAACGGTATAAAGACATTTCCCAAAAACGAAAGCAGAAATTACTGTACATGGCCGAAAACAACTCGTGACTGGTTTTTGAAATTTTCAGAAAAAATAACCCAAGTCAAATTCGTCAAGTATCGTCGAGTATCATAATGATACTCATCGAATATACCTTGATATACGACAAAAACGATTTAGCAGAATCATCCAGGAAGGCTAGACACACAACGTCATGGCAAGGAGTCATACTCGACGAATTCGTCGAGTATCAGCAGGTATACTCGACGAATTCGTCGAGTATTAGCTGAAAGACTCAACACACTCAATGCCTTTAGATAACTCAGCACCATGACATGCATTCGTTGAATATCATCGAGATGACTCAACGCTCTCGACTCCATGATATTTGATGAAAAAGACTTGGAAAAATCTAGACAAGTAGTGTCGACTGGACTCGATGAATTCGACAAGTATCACTTAGCATATTCAACAAATTTGGCAGGTATTGTTAGATACATTCGACGAATTTGACGAGTATGCGTGACAATACTCGGCGAATTTAACTTAATAGATTTTTCACTTCTCCAAATAATTTACCCTAAGCATATATGACAAATTCAACGATTATTAGTAAGTATACTCGACGAATTCCGCCTGTATCAATGTCAATACTCGACAAATTAGATGTATATGCTTAGCCATACTCGCCGAATTTTGCTTAGGTAAAATTCCTATTTTTTCGGGGTCTAACCATTGACCATCCTTGAGACTTCTCTTGTACTTAGGATAGAAGTACACCATAATAAATAGATTACACATGAGTCAACGCATTGGCCTACACAATGTAATACCCCAAATTTGAGGAACCAGAGCAGTTCGATGAAATTGCTGGGATCGTCGAAGGTCGTTCGACGAAAGTCGAACTCTGGCATTTCGACGAAAGTTGAACTCTGGCCATAAATAGTCGAGCTGAGGTCCATTTGTCGAACTCAGGGCCATTCGTCGAACTAAGTTTGTTCGACGAATTCTGTGTAGTTTGACTAAAATGCTAAAATGCGGGGTTTCGTAGATCGATTTCTTAGCCATTTGATTTAACATCAAAGTTGATACTGGACCCCAGGATCATCTGCCCAAAGGGCTTTAGTAGGGCTGAATGGTTCTCTCCCTCATTTGTTCTCATTTTGGAGTTGACTTATGGTTTGAGAGAGAGAAAGTTCGGATGAGGAAGAGAGAAGCTTTCTCCGCCATTAATGGAGCTTTAGAGCTCCGATCATCGTTCCGAGGCCAGATCCGTGAATAGGATGTGAAGGCGCTCGTTTTCATCCTTGCAAGACAAGAGTTTCATGTCTAGAAAGTGGATTCGAAGGGTAATGACACTTCACCTCCCTGTTTTAGGATGCGTGCATGGCATCTACACTTTTCTTATTTTCTTTCAAGCATTTTATGCTCCGGATCTCTCAAGTGAGAGGGATTCGGGTTACCATGGTTAAATAGGAGCCACCGGGTCGATTGTGTCCGTCCCCGACATGATATTGCATTAGAGACCTGATTCGTTAGTGGATTAGGCATTGTGGGTGAAGCCATAATCACAACCGTTAGTCCGACTCAATGATGTTGCATTGCAAGGCTTAAGGACTTTGTCGAAATCCGTTAACGGCAAGATATCGTTTATGATGATGTTTTTCCCCTTTCTCATGGGAGTACGTGTGGCCGGAACCGGACCGAGTGGAAATTAGAGTACACGCAGGGGCATGTGGATGGTACGGTACAAGTGTTGGAATAGGGTGGGAAAAGCATGAGATTGTGATATGACAAGGCATGGTTTGTCTCTATGGTCGGCTGGCTAGCCCGTGACGTAAAAAGGTCATGTGTGGATAGTGTCCTGGCGAGACAAGTCCCATTTTGTGGAACTGACACGAATTCCAAGCTTATGACATGCCCGGAAGATACCACCTTGGTGCCGCTGGGTCTCCTTCGGTGGACTTAGCCCCGATATTGGAGCCGAGCCTGGGTCGTCGCCAACGGGTGGGGTTTAGCAAGGGTTCTTAGCATCGGTTTGTTTGTATGGAGGAACACTGACGCGCGAAGTCAGTGTTTGTAGGCAAGCCCGAGTTTTGAGACCCACGAGCGGGTGGGGCTGTGGTAAGAGTTCTGTGTGGCGACTTGTGTGTCGTTGAGGGAAATTAGAGGACCCTTGGGTTTGCGGCTTGAACGCCAAAGGGGAAATCAAAAGTACCTGATTTGATGATGTTGTGTTAGAAGCATACGCTTTAGGGTGCCTTGGGTGAAACATAGGATTGCATTTATGCTGCACTATATGCCCCCTTTATTACTTGCTCAACTTAGAAACATGTTTGTTGCTTGGGACATCCAAACCTGTTTATAGCTTTATATGTTATTATTTATTGCATACGAAGTGCTGACCTGCAGGTTAATGGAGTACCCCGAGGTCTGTTTGGGACGACCGAGAGGAGATGTGTTGGTTGCACAGTTGAGTTCGGACTTTGCTGACCAACGTTACAACCAATTTTTACAGGGCAAGGATCGTAAGCAGCAATAAGCTCTCCGGCCAAAAAGGCCTAAGACTTATGAAGTGAACCTTTATCTGCTTATGTTTTGATGCTTTGATATGATCCTTGAGTTTTAATCCCACTTGCAAGCTGAGGTAGCCTTGGAGTGCTTTTGCACATTGATAGGATTATTATTCAGTTTTGGACTCTTGTTATGTAAGGTCTTAAGGCCATTTTGATACACCCGGTTTGGTAGATAACTTCTAGTTTTGTTTGTTTGTTTCCGCTGATTTATTATGAATTTTGAGTTTGGTAGACTTATATCATCATTTATTGCTTAAGCTGTGGAGTCTGTATGTTGTGGGGCCCCGGCCAGACCCATATTATATGGTCATTACAGGGAAGGTGTTACAATTTGGTATCAGAGGGACGTTAGTGTCCAAGGTCATGTTTAGCAGTCTATTTAACGTAATTGGATCACGTAAAGAAGTTATCCACTTAGGAGTATCGCAGGACTATGAGTGTATGTGTGTCTAGTTATGCGACTAGGAGGTGATTCTTATTCTACTTTGCTTCTGTGAATGGTGCATGCAATGAGGCAGAGACATCGAGGCCATGAGAAGAGCCTTTGACGAGCAGTGCTACTGCTCCTGGTCCGTTGGGCATGGGGGTAACCCCGACCGATTTTTGTCATATGCTCGCAGTTGTGGAAGCCCAAGCTACCGCAGCAACACATGTTGTGACCCCTGTTGCACAGGTAGCAACTCCTGCTACCACCGATGTGGCAATAGTCGTGCTAAGCGGAGGAGCTAGGCAAGTAGAGCCATTATTAGAAAGTATGGTTGTCGGACATGGTGTAACACCCCCTATCCGTCGCATAGCATATAGCAGTAGGTCTGGCCGGGGCCCGACGTCATATACTACAGACAGACCGGGTGGTCACTCGTGGAAACCATCCAACCAATCACAACGTCCTACACAGAGCATTCTAGCGGAAGCAGATTAATAAGTTGCAATAAAGAACCCAGCAATAAAGCATGAATGTCCACTAATACCAAATAGGAATGATACAAAATACACCAATACAAGCCTTAAGGCCTTACAAAAATTGTTCACTTCATATTACATGTTTTACAAACCACGGCACGCAGGCCGGTCATACATGAATTAAGCAGTAAACACTCCAATTAGGACTTCGAGGGCCGGCTTCTCAAAAAGGGCTTTAGCCCGCTATTGACCGCTTGGTCTAGCAGCACCTTCAAGCAACAAACCACCGCACGGTGGCAAAACAAGGCAACGGTCAACAATGCTGACCAATTTATAACGATGCCACCCCCAACTCGGGGCGGCGATGCTCCTTCCCTGCATTTCATTAGCATAAGCGAGCAATATATATAAATAACCATTTCATCACAGACGTCGGCTCGCACGTCCACACGCCCCGTGCTCTCAGGGCACATTCTCGGTGAACCGGTCGATGTCACGTCAATTAAAGCCATAGACATTCTGTACTCACCACCGCCACTTTGACGGCCAATCCTATGAGCATTTTGTCTTCTTGGCCTGGGTCACGACAATTTAAGCCATAGACCGCCGAACACCCTAATCTATGCCAACAGCAAGCGCCACGTACCCTTAGGTCTCTTTAACCGAACGACATAGAACCGGTACGGTTCCATCTAACCCGTGCTCACATCGCAACTACAATTTAAGCCCTATGCGCGGGCCAAACTTCTACCGAGTCCCAGTTCCATCACAATTCACATAACCCGGTTATGTGAAAGTTGGCTCTCAGGCCACCAAGTTGGCAAGATCACGTATCCGCCCAGTTTTCCGGGTGCACCTTTGGGTTAATCACCAAGGCTCCCTGTTGCAATCTACCGTGTAGAAAACCCGAAAAACAACCAATAGCATGGAGTCTTCTCCGGGATTTATGCAATGCAACATCACCGATCCAGACCAATATGTCCGGGTAGGCTTCACACATCATGCCTATTTCTGTTCTCGCTTACGGACACTAAACAACGGGGACTTCACATATCTACCCAAAGGAACACCTCCAATTCTCCGCAAACTCGCGAGAGCGGGCTTCCTATGCAAAGAAGGAGAGCTACTCATGCTCAAGAAGAGAATCATTACCCTCGCGTTCCTCTTTGGCGCCATGGAAAAGTAAGCGGATGAAAAGCACCGCACTAGCTTTGCCTCCGTGGATCCGGAGTCGGCTCGCGATTTTGAGCTTCGAAGCTCCTCCAATGTTCGGATCTAGCTCCTTCTTCCTTCCTTGGCTCTCCTCTCTCTCTAAGCTTTTAGAAAGATAATAACTTATGAAAAGTGAGGGTTTCTAAGTCCAATCCCGGGTATATCCATTCAGGAACAACCCCCAGTCGTTAGATCATCAATTAAAGAAATGAACGGCTTTGATTCGAGACTGAAAAGCCCAATCTGGACCGAACACAGCCTGGCACATGCCCGTGTCCAGGGTCGTGTGCCTCATTCGCCGTCAAAATAGACGCGCTTGGAACAACACAAGGGCATCGAACACGCCCGTGTTCGATATGACACGCCCGTGTTCCACCTGACACGGCCGTGTAGCCAGCCGTGTACCCCCATCGTTTTTCCCCGAAAACAACCCGAGCACTGCACGGGTTCTAGGACACGCCTGTGTCCTTACCCATGTCACCTCAACACGCTTGGGCTCCAGGCCGTGTACACGGTCTCGACACTCGACACTTCGTCGAGCGAAGATCGTCGACCTAATGACACGGCCTTGGACATGCCCGTGTCCTAGGCCGTGTGCCTTGTCTCGACACATCGTCGAGCAAAGTTCATCGACTCCCCGGGACGAGTGTCGACACGGGTCGACACGCCCTGCGACACGCCCGTGTCGCAAGCCGTGTGTCATGTCTCGACACTTCGTCGAGCGCAATGTCGACTTCATGGGCTGAGTGTCGACACGGGTCGACACGCCCTGCGACACGCCCGTGTCGCAGGCCGTGTGCCCTGTCTCGACACAACGTCGAGTGAAATTCGTCGACACCCTGGGCCGATCATCTATACGGCCTTGACACGCCCTGCGACACGCCCGTGTCGCAGGCTGTGTTCTCTGCTCGACGATCGTTGACTCCAAAATCGTCGACCTCTCGACCAACTCGATGACACAGTCCTGACACACCCTTGGACACGCCCGTGTCCCAGGCCGTGTGCCTCCTGCCAGAACACAAAACTGGCCCAAAACGACACCCGTCGCTCCTTTGAGTTTCGGGGCGTTAAAACTCTGCCCCTCTTAATAGAATTTTGTCCACGAAATTATATAAAGGAAAGACATTTACAAAACAAAAATTTGTACCTGAGCGGAACAACTCCGGATACTCGTCAAGCATAGTCTGCTCTCGCTCCCAAGAGAGCTCCTCACGACCGCAATTGTCCCATCGGACCTTGACCATCCTGATCTCTTTATTGCGTAGCCGCTTGACTTCTG
Organism: Platanthera guangdongensis; assembly: GCA_039583875.1. NCBI lineage: Eukaryota > Viridiplantae > Streptophyta > Magnoliopsida > Asparagales > Orchidaceae > Platanthera > Platanthera guangdongensis. Next base: position 132,703,828 of record CM077153.1, on the reverse strand, counting down.
AGTCCTCAATCCGCACGGGCTTGATCTTTGTCGTTAGCCCACTATCCACCGGCACTTGATCAACCGCGATCACTTGCGTAGGCTCTTGCACCGCCTTTCGAAGCACCGAAATATGGAATACATCATGTAATCCACCTAGCTCCACTGAAAGCTTCAACCGATAGGCCGCTTCACCAACTCGCTCCAGAACCTCAAACGGCCCAAGGTACCTCGGGCTTAGCTTTTTCTATCGGCGCACCCGCGAGACACCCTTGAACGGATTGATCTTTGAGTATACATAATCGCCCACAGCGAACTCCACGTTCCTGTACTTGGCATTATAGTACTTCGCTTGCCGGTCCTGAGCGATAAGCAACCTCTCCCGAATGGTTCTCACCAAAGAAGTAGCATCCTCCACTTCCAATCGCTTATACAACTTTGACTCAACCGTTTCTAACCAAGACAACAGCGTGCGACATTTTCTACCATATAGGGCCTCGAATGGCGCCATCTGAATACTCGCTTGGTAGCTATTATTGTATGCGAACTCCAACAAATAAAGGTGGTCTTCCCATTGCTTCCGAAATACAAGACACACATGCGGAGCATGTCTTCCATGGTTCTACTGACCATCTCGGTCTGCCCATCTGTTTGCGGATGGAAGGCTGTGCTAAATTTTAACTTTGTTCCCAACATTTGCTGCACTAGCCTCCAATCATTGGACGTGAACCGCCCATCTCGGTCACTCACGATGCTGCGGGGCACACCGTGAAGCCGTACAATGTTATCCACATAAAGTTTTGCCAACTTCTCCATCGGATCATCCATCCTATGCGGAATAAAATGCGACACCTTCGTTAACCGATCCACGACCAACCAAATGGCGTCGTTCCCCTTTTGTAACCTTGGCAAACCGTGCATAAAGTCCATAGATATGTCGTCGAATTTCGACTCCAGAATAGGCAAGGACTTAAGAAATCCTCCCGACTTTTGGCACTCCGCCTTCACCAAGGCGCAAGTTTGGCACTTCGCTACGTATAGCGCCACATCCTTTTTCAAACCCGGCCACCAAAATAGTTTCTTCACATGACGGTACATCTTCGTGCTCCCCGGGTGAATCGAGTACTTGGTGTGGTGTGCCTCGTATAACAACTCCACCCGCAAATTACCCACACTTGGGACGCACAGACGACCGTCCTTCCAAAGTAATCCGTCCTCCACGACGAATTGGGAATTTGACCAATACAGAGCCTCTACAAGGAACTGCTTCATATGAGCATCCATATCCAAAGCCTGCCGAATACGATCAGCCAGGTCATATTGGACTTCAGTCCAGTTCAGAACTGCTTCAGCACTTGATTGCCTATCCACACAAACAATCTCTAACGCCTCCAACTCCCGCACCAACCGCTCATCATGCATCGATAGCCAATTGGCTTGAGCTGGGGCTCGGCGACTCAACGCATCAGCAACCACATTCCCTTTACCAGGCACGTAGTGGATCTTGAATGTATAGTCCCCCAGGAACTCCATCCATCTACGCTGCCGCATATTCAGATCCTTCTGATCAATAAGATACTTCAGGATCTTGTGATCGGTGTAGATATCAATCTTCACACCGTAAAAATAGTGTCTCCACAGCTTCAAGGCAAAAATCACGGCCGCTAACTCCAAGTCATGGACCGGATAGTTCCTTTCATGCACTTTTAGCTGTCTCGAGCCATAAGCTATTACACTTCCGTGTTGTAGTAGCACGCAACCCAAACTGCTGCCCGAAGCATCACTATAAATCTCATAGCCTTCGGTCCCACATGGCGAACTCAGCACAGGGGCCGTGGTCAACCGACACTTCAACTCCTCAAAAGCTCGTGCGCACTCCGGCGTCTGAACGAACTTATGCTCCTTCCTCGTCAAAGTAGTGAGAGGCAAAGCTATCCGCGAGAAGTTCTCTACGAGGCACCTATAATAGCCTGCAAGCCCCAGAAAACTCCTGACTTCCACTACCGTTGCAAGCTCAGGCCACTCCCGTATCGCAACGATCTTCGCCGGATCCACAGCAATACCCTCTCCACTAACTATATGACCGAGGAACGCCACTGAGGATAGCCAAAACTCGCACTTCGAGAACTTGGCATACAACAGATTTCTCCTTAGCGTCTCCAAAACCAAATGAAGATGCTTGAAGTGATCTTCCTCACTTTGCGAGTACAACAAAATATTGTCGATGAAGATGATCACGAAATGGTCCAAGTACTACCTGAAAGTTCGGTTCATCAAATCCATGAACACTGACGGCGCATTAGTCAGCCCAAACAGCATGACCGTAAACTCATAATGCCCGTATCTCGTACTAAACGCTGTCTTCGGGATATCACTCTCCCTTATTCGTTGCTGATAGTACCCAGCCTTGAGATCCAACTTCGAGTACACCGTCGACCCGACTAACTGATCAAAAAGATCATCAATCCGGGGGATCGGGTGCTTGTTCTTCTCCGTCAGCTTGTTGGGCTCCTGATAATCAATACATAGCCTCAAGCTTCAGTCCTTCTTCTTAACAAAGAGGACCGGTGCGCTCCAAGGCGAAGAACTCGAGCGCACATACCCTTGCTCCAACAACTCTTGTAGTTGAACTTTCAGCTCCGCCATTTCCTTAGGAGCTAGCCGATAAGGAGATCGTGACACAGGCTTTGCACCTGGCACTAGCTCAATCGTAAAATCTATCTCCCGTTGAGGCAGGGCTCCAGGAAGATCTGCGGGGAACACATCAGGGTATTCCGATACCACTGAAATACAATCCAACGCGGGCTTCGGCTTCGTAACCTCCACTAGTGTAAAGAACAGTTCTACACCGGCACGAACCGCCTTCACCACCTGAAGAGCAGACATCAACGTCTTGCTCGACCCCTTTAAGCCCGTAAAAGTCGTCTCACGACTAGCTCCCAACTTGACTTCCTTCCGACCGCAATCGATATAGGCTTGCTGCTCCGAGAGCCAGTCCATGCCAAATATAACGTCGAACTCCACCAACGGAAGTAGAGACACCTGCAGGTCGAACTCCTGATTCCCAATACGAATCTTAACATCGCAGATCCTATCCGCTCGCATCGAACACCCTTTGGGCAACAACACATCCAACTTATCCTTCGCCATCGAAGAAGGGACTCCGATGCGTGATATAAATCCTTCGGACACGAAGGAGTGTGAAGCTCCCGTATCGAAGAGTGCTCGTGCCGGATTTTCACAAATCAATACAAATCCTAACAAGCAGTGGTAAGGTAACCTATGCATAACAAGTATTTAAAGAAATTGACTTGCTATAAATTAAACCGTACCTGTCACCACATCAGCCTGTTTTATGGCCTCCTATTGGACAAGATTATAGACCCTTGGTTGGGCCGGAGCATAGTGGGACGCAGTCGACTCCACCGCCTTTCCCTTCTCTTCATAAGTAGCTCCCGGCCTTCTCTTGGACTAAGGACGTCCGCTCCAACAGTCACTGGCAAAGTGCCCCGTCTTTCCACAAGTAAAACACGCACCCGGGGTCCGACTCGTAGTCGCCCCAAAAGCACTAGAAGGAGCTGGACCCGAAGTCCTATGCTTCTTGAAAGACCTCTGATAGCCGGACTTTGAAGTAGTCGGCACTTTGAATTCAGATTTCCTATCACTCAAGCTTTTCTTTGCTTGTACATTCTTCATGTCCTTCTCCAAGGACCGAGCAGTGTTGACCAAGGTTAAGAAACCCTGCGTCATCGGCCCCAAGAGTAGCAACCTCAACTCATCTCTCAAGCCTTCATAGAAGCGATTAGTCTTGTGCTCCTCATCCACGATAGTGGAGCTAGCATAACGACTCAGACGAGTAAACTCGTGGAGATATTCATCCACGCTCCTCTCACCCTGAACCAACTTCAGAAACTCATTCTCTAATGCTATCCTCTGCGCCGAAGGGAGGTATCTAGCCAAGAACAATCTCGAGAACTCCTCCATCGAGACATCAACAAGTTGCCTACCTCTCAATAAGTGCAGCTCCAATCCTTCCCACCACATTCTCGCTTCACCGTCCAGAAGGAACGTAGCGATGGTGGTCATTTGCCACTCCTCCATCTACGTTGCTGTCATGACTCTCTTCACCCTGGAGTGCCAGTCTTCAACTTGAGATGGGGTTCCCAACCCCGAGAATACAGGAGGATTAAAGCTCATAACATGCTTGAGCTGTCTCTCGGCTGCCCTACTTGGCACCACCGGTTCCACTACCACTTGCTCCACTCTCCTCGGCTCAGCCACTTACAGCGGTAGCTGCTCCATCACCGGAGCGGGCTGCTGCGTTTGCCTTGCAGGCTGCGCATTTATCAAGGCCAACACTGCTTCGGCCACCAATCGTATGTTCTCAGCCGATAGAGGTGTTGCAGGAGCAACATCTATTGCACTGCTAGCCTAAGAAACTTCTCGTTCTGACGGCCCAACACCACTTCTGGTCACCTATAGTGGTAGAAAACACCGTTAAGCGACCAAATAAATTGCAAACAGCAATTATAAGAACACGCAGGTTTCTCAAACATGTGTATTTTCATTCCTAAGTGGACATTCATGGGTTCGTTTACTGTTATAACGATGACGCACACAATGTGCTCACCACCCCTTAAAAAGAATTCGCCCACGAATTCATTTTAAGCCCGACCAAAACCAGTAGTCTGATACCAAATTGTAACACCCCCTATCCGTCGCATAGCATATAGCAGTAGGTCCGGCCGGGGCCCGACGCCATATACTACAGACAGACCGGGTGGTCACTCATGGAAACCTGAAAGGGCAACTAGATCTGATATACTCTAGAGGGGGGTGAATAGAGTATATGGTGCTTAAAAACTTTTTACAAGCTTTTACAACAATTATTGTAATATGTGTTAGCAGGAAAGCAATAAAGAATCTAACTACAGCACTAAGCTAAACAAAAACTAAGCACAGAGAGAATCAAGGCCAGAAACAAAAAGTAAACAAGCAGAACCAGAAGACACAAGGAAATATAGTGGTTCCCCAAACTTGGGTACATCCACTCTTCTACCAACCTAGGTAGGAATCCACTGCAGGATGAGTTGATCAGGAGTCCTGGGCACCAATGAGCTTTTGATAAGGTGCTCAAAAACCAAAGTAGATTTTTTGATCAGGTGTCTTGCCACCAATGAGCTTTTGACAAGGTGCTCAAAAACCAGGTTCAAACTTTTGAAGGGAGTTTGAAAAACCCTTTACAAAGTGGGGGTGAGAGAGTGATGGCAGTCTTCTGTTTCTCAAACAGCTGAGAAGACTAAGTGGATTGATGTCAAAGCTCCCCCTGAATCCTTGAAATCTTCAGGAAGAAAAGCTTTGCTTGAGGGTGATAGGCCTTCAAATATAGAACTCCAGCAGTGGATGATTTCAGCAATGGCTGAAATGTTGAGTGTCTGGAGTCTTGAAATGATGTTGGCCTTGAACACTTTGAAAGATGAAGAGATTTTGAAAGCTTGATCTCTTTGATGAGTGTTCTTCAGAATTCTTTTTGACAGAAGATTTTGAATGTGTCTCTGTACTCTGTATTGTGTGTTCTCTTCTTGTTAATCTCTCTTGATTCAAAAAACATTCTGTCTTTTATTCTCTGTTCCTGAATAGAATATCATTCTCTGTCAAGGATAGCCGTTGGTCTGCATTGATTGCATCCTTAATTGCATAATCTCTTCTGGAGGAAAGTCCACAGAATTATTCCTTGAAAAGTCCCTTGAAACTTGGTCCAGAAGTAAATGAAAACGGCTAGCAAATCTTTGAATTAATTGCAGAATAACTCCTGACTGATTTGAATTTGAATTTTGGAAGTTATCTGAAATCGTCGAACTGAGCTCTGCTATCGTCGAGCTGAGCTCAGCGAACTGGAAAACTCAAGCAGCAAAATAATCGTCGATCTGAGCTCAAGGATCGTCGAACTGAGCTCAGAGAGAAAGATCCAATGTAGAGTCAAAACCGTCGAACTGAGCTCACCGATCGTCGAACTGAGTTCGACGATATTAAGAAGTTGAGCTCAGCGATCGTCGAATGGAGTTCGACGATCTGTCGAAGTTGAGCTAGACGATCGTCGACCGGAGTTCGACGAATCGTCGTGCTGAGCTCGACGATCAGACTTGGTCTCCAGACAGAAAAACTTGGTCTTCAGGGCAGCTTCCAATCCTAGATTTCTAACCCTTAGACTCAATTCTAATTGACCTATTAAGCTATACAGGAGGTCAAACAAAGGTTCCTAGAGACATAGTGATCCTGACCCAAATTAGTAATAGGGTGTTCCAACAATCTCCCCCTATTTGGGTTAGGATGACTATTTACAGACTTTGGAAAAATTCAAATAACAACATACAATCAGAGAAACATAAAAACAGCAGCTAGAAATTGCAGAAACATCACAGAGATATATATATATATGTATATATGCCATCCAGATAGCAGTCAGAATTCACAGAAATTGTCACCTTACACTGTCACTTCTTCTCTTTGCCTTTGACAAGTTTGATTTCTCTGTTTGGATTTAGTGCTTCCTTGTTGGACCTGGTGTCATCTGCTGCACCCAAGTAAGTTTACTTTGAAGATCTAGGGACCACAGCAGCAGGATGCAACTCCATATATCTCTCAGCATCAAAGATTTACTGAAAGCATATTTGTCTAGTTCCTTTTGTCTTTGCTCTGACATTGTAGAAATATTTGAAGTGTCTAAACCTTTCTCTCTGGCCTTCTGATCTGGTCTAGTGTAGCCAACTCCTTCATCCTAGCAGTCCAAGCAGATGGATTCTTTTCAGGGTCCTCAAATGGTACAGGTGGCTCATACCTGTTGGAAGAATTATCTTGAGGAGGCCTGGCAGACACTGTCTCTTTGAGCTTGTAGGGGAAGGGACCAGAAGTATTATCAGCAGGACTATGTCCTCCCCTGGAGTATGGGTGCTGCCTGGAATACCCTTTGGAATAAACTTGAAAATCTCTTTGATTACCCCTGTATCCTCCTCTCCTAGAATAAGAACCCCTAGACTGGCTTTCCCTTTGGTAGGATCTGGCATGGGGTTGATAGGGAGCCTGGCTTCTAGCTGGGGCTTGACTTGCAGAGCTGCCACCTGCACCTGCATCAGGAGGAGGTGGTGGAGGAGGATGAGGGTGCTGGAACTTGGATGAGCCCTTTTCATACTTTCTCTTCTTCTTCATGGCCTTGAGCTGATTTTTAGAATATTGCATCCAATGTTCTGTGATGGGGCAGTTATGCAGAATGTAATAAGGAATATCATTATTATCCTTGACTTTTGCAGGAGGAACCCTTTTCATAGCCTTGCTCCTAGCTTTCCTTTTCCTTGCAATAGTAGCAGCTGAATCAGCAGAGTCTGTTTTGAATTCATCAGTCTCAGAACTCTGGTCATCATATATAGCATCAATTCTCTTCATCAAATCTTTCTTCAGTTGAACAGCAGCAGATACAGGAGGTGAAGCAGGAACAACAACAGCAGCAGCAGAGGTGACAGCAGTAGATGGAGCAGCAGATGGAGAGGGTGCAATAGGAACAAGTACAGCAGATGCAACAGATACTGGAGTAGTGACAGCAGAAGTAACTGTAATAGTCTCACTATCAGCAGAAATTTCAGTAACAACAGAAACAACATCAAAAACTGCAGCAGGCTCAAAAACAGTGGCCTCTGACATCAGAAGATCCTTAGATGTTTGCTCATCAGAAGCAGTTGGGATTTCAGCAGCAGTGTGAGAAATCTCAGCAGTATCAACAATTTCAGAAGCAAAGTCAGTGTTTTCTTTAACAGCAGCAGCAGCAGCAACATCTTCAGAAGCAGCAGTCACTGAATGTACAAATGCAGAGATAATGCTAGGGTCACAGCAAGAGACAGGCACCAGTGCCTTGGACAAATCTTCTGGGGGCTGGACAGCATTAACCTCTGGGAGATAGCTGAAGAATGCAGGATCAAAGGCAGAAAGCAAAGACCTTAGGTCTATTGCAAGAACTGCAGTAGGAGCCTGACATTCTGGAGGCACAGCAACAGTAGCAGAAGGGGCAGCAGACACAAGAACATCAGCAGCAGCAGCAGTATCATCAGCAGCAGGAGCAGAAACAGCAGCAGCAACAGCATGAATGCTTGCTTCATATGGCATCTCCCCCTGCCTAGATGCAGAGACATCTGTATCAAGGCAAACTGCTGGTGGTGCTGCCTGAGGAAGGAGAGAGGAAAGCATGGCAGAGAGGGCTGCCACTGACAAGTGTAGAGGAGCCAATGAGGTCTCCAAGAGTAGGGAGAGCCTGGGGGCAATTAGCTCATACAACTTGTCAGCTAGGGCTGAGAGGCCTACTTGCTCAAGAATAGGAGCAGAGGTAGATGGAATGGGGATAGCTGAGGATGCTGGAAGTGGAGGGCTGGAGAGTGGAATGGATGGCTTAGGTGTTGGGATAGTGGAAATGGAGGACAAGGGGATGGATATGGATGGGGTGAAAGTGGTTTGGTCAATTATATGGTGTAGGAGATCTTGGAATGAAGTGGAGGAGGAGGGTAATTCTGGAGGAGAGGATGGGGAATCATCCATATAGGAGTCATCCAGGAGGGTGAAGGATGGAATGGATGGAGAAGAGGTGATATCTGGTGGAGGGTATGAGAACAGTGGCTGGAAGTGGTCTGCTGGTGGAGGTAGAATGGGGTCTGGAGATGGAATTGTTGTTGGAGATGGGCTAGAGATGGTAATGGTGGATGGAGCTGGAATGGTGGAAGGAAGAGGTAGGGTTGGAATTGGAGGAGGAGAAGAGGCAGTAACAGCAGCAGCCAGGTCCTCTGCAGGAGCAGAGACCTGTGGGGGAGTGACTCCATGAGTCCTGGTGCCTGAAGGAGCACTTGAGGAGGGCCTGCCAGGCTTGCTGATTTGCCTGTCCCACTTGCCAAAGAGGGCACAAGTGAGTCTCTTGGAGGCATTTATGTGCACTCCAGAGGAGACCAGCAAGGCAGGGCACCTGTTTTACAGGAAGACTCCAAGAATCCTTCCAAAGTTAACAAAGCTTTTGTTGATTTTCTTCTTGATTAGGTCAAAGAAGACCTCTCCCCAGTTCAAACTTCTCTTATCCACCAGAGCTCCCATGAGGCAGAGCTGGTATCTGGAGATAGTATCATGAGCTGAGTGCTTTGCCAGCAGCACTTTTCCTACCACATCTGCTAGGAACCTGTACTCAACAGACAAGTTCCTTTTGAATAACTTGCTAGGGTTTCCCTCTGGATGACCCATCCTGGCAAGCATGTCAGAAAACTCCTCTCCAGATAACTCAGCAGTATCATCTCCATTCCTTAGTCCAAAAACCTCTGTTAAAATGGTGGGGGTCAGAGGTACCTAAGTTCCAGCAATGGACCCAACTATTGTGGAGTTGTCTTGGTTATGAGCAGTATAGACCAACTCCTTTATCTCATCTGAAGCAAGCTTGATTCTAGTGGTCATGAGGGCAGACAGATTCTGATCCTTGAATAAATCAAGTATATCTTGGAAGATTTGATCAGTGGTGTTAAAAGATTCCATATCAATGTCAAATCCAGCATCGAACTTCATTTCGGCTAGAACTGCAACGGACACAGCCATTGTACCTGCAAAAATTCAACAAACAAAACGACCAAGTGTAGAACAGTTTGGAGGGAAAGAAAATCCTTGCAGAGAAATCGAAAGCGCAAGAGAGAACGATGGCGAAAAATGAGTTTTATATTAGGGTTCGACGCAGAATTGGAAAGATCGTTGAACTCAGTTCGACGATCGAGGCTTCTAAAGGAATCTGAAGAGACTCCAACATCGTCGATCTCCGTTCGACGATCTTGGAAAGCGTCGAGCTCCGTTCGACGATCGTTCAGTGAACATAATCGTCGAGCGCCGTTCGACGATCGTTGACCGGAAGAGATAGTTCATACTATCTGAGAGGCGCTGAACTCAGTTCGACGATTCTGGAAATCGTCGATCTCCGTTCGACGATCTTAGGGGAAATCGTCGAGCGCAGTTCAGAGATCAGAAAAAAAATTCTAGACACTAAGAAAAATCAGCATTTTTGCCTAGACTTGGTCAATTTTTAGCTTTCAAAATCTTGGAGATTATTTAAGACTTCCTCCATCTAACATTCCTAACTGATTTAGGAAGAAGGTGTGTTTCTTTTCATCCAAAGGCTTGGTGAAAATATCTCCCCTTTGTAAATCAGTTGGGATATATTGTAATTCAATTTTGTGTTTTTCAACATTATCCCTTAAGAAATGATGCCTAATCTCTATGTGTTTTGTCCTACTATGGAGGACTAGATTTTGAGCTATAGAAATAGCACTTGTATTGTCACAAAAGATTTTAGACTTCTATAAGTTGTAACCATAGTGTAGGAGTTGGTTTTGAATCCACAATATTTGTGAACAACAACTGCCTGCAGCCATATATTCAGCTTCAGCAGTTGAGGTTGACACAGATGTTTGTTTCTTACAAAACCAAGAGACAAGTCTGTCACCAAGGAACTGACAAGTTCCACTGGTGCTTTTCCTATCAATTCTGCATCCAGCATAATCAGCATCAGAGAATCCAGTTAAATTAAATGCTGAATCTTTTGGATACCAGAGACCTAGATTTGGACAACTTTTAACATACCTGAGAATCCTCTTTACTAATGTTAGGTGTGACTCTCTAGGGCTTACTTGGAACCTAGCACATATACATGTAGCAAACATTATATCTGGTCTACTAGCTGTAAGATACAGTAAAGAGCCAATCATTGCTCTATATGTTGTCTGATCAATAGGTTTCCCATGTTCATCAGCATGCAATACAACATTGGTAGGCATGGGTGTTTTCATACAAGATGCCTCAGACATACCAAATTTCTTAACCAGTTCATTAGCATATTTGGTTTGAGAAATAAAGATGCCTTCAGCATGTTATTTGACTTGCAATCCTAGGAAGAAGGATAGCTCACCCATGCTACTCATCTCAAATTTAGAATGCATCAGGATAGAAAACCTTCTGCACAATTTTGAGTCAGTAGAACCAAAAATGATATCGTCTACATAAATTTGCACTAGTAGGGTATGGGACTTATGGGTTCTAATAAAAAGAGTTTGGTCTACTCTACCCCTTATAAAACCATTTTCCAAGAGAAAGCATGCTAGGGTCTCATACCATGCTCTAGGAGCTTGCTTGAGACCATATAATGCTTTGTTCAGTCTAAAAACATAATCAGGAAGAGTTGGAGAGATAAAACCTGGAGGTTGTCTGACATAAACTTCCTCTTTGATGTCTCCATTCAAGAAAGCACTTTTGACATCCATCTGATAGACTTTGAAGCCTTTGTGAGCTGCATAAGCTAGAAATATCCTGATGGCTTAAAATCTTGCAACAGGTGCAAAAGTCTGGTCGTAGTCAATTCCTTCTTCTTGAGAATATCCCTGAGCAACTAGCCTTGCCTTGTTCCTTATTATTACTCCTTGATCATCCAGTTTTTTTCTGAATACCCATTTTGTTCCAATAATGGAATGATCCTTAGGCTTTGGCACTAGTTCCCATACTTTGTTCCTCTCAAATTGATGCAACTCCTATTGCATTGCAATGATCCAGTGTGGATCTTGCTCTGCATCTTGAATGGACTGAGGTTCAATTTGAGATAGGAAGCAGGTGTGCAACAGGTTTTGGTTGACCTGATTTCTGGTTTGCACACCAGCTGAGATTTCTCCAATTATTTGGGTAATTGGATGGTCTCTTGATGTTATTAAATCAACAGGGGGTGTTGATTGTTCACCAACATGTGTTGTTGTTTCCTCTTGTGGTACAACAACTGGCTCTTCAAGTGGTGGTTCAATATGTTGAGCATTGCCTTCATCTTCACTGCTTTCTTCTTCTTGAGCAACCTGTAACTTGTTCATATCTTCAACTAGAGAATGTTCCTGCAAAGGTTCTATGCTAGAAGAAATCTTCTCCTTGAAAGACATGTTAGTTTCATCAAAAGAAATATGAACAGATTCCTCAATTTTCAAAGATGATTTATTATAGACCCTATAGGCCTTGCTGATCATGGAGTATCCCAGAAACACTCCTTCATCAGCTTTAGCTTGAAATTTTGCTAAATATTTCTTGTCATTATTGTGAATATAGCAAATACAACCAAAAATTCTGAAATAGTCAACTTTAGGTTTCTTCCCTTTGAGTAATTCATAGGGAGTCTTTCCCTTTAGTTTATTTATCAGACTTCTGTTCAGCACATAGTTGGAGGTGTTCACTGCCTCTTCCCAAAAGGATAGAGGTAGATGAGCATCTGACAATAATGTAGTGGCAGATTCAATAAGGGTTCTATTTTTCCTTTCAGCTACCCCATTTTGTTGAGGAGTTCTAGGATCTGAGAAAGTATGCCTGATCCCTTCACTCTGACAGAACTCTTGCATAAGAAGAGAATCAAACTCTGTCCCATGATCACTTCTGATCAGGGCAATGTGAGTATTGAACTCAATCTGTATACATTTGAGAAACTCTGTCAGACACTTAAAGTTATCAGACTTCTTCCTTAGAAAGAACACCCAAGTGAATCTAGAGAAGTCATCTACAATTACTAAAGTGTAGGATTTCCCTCCTAGGCTTTGTACTGTGATGGCTCCAAATAGATCCATGTGTAACAGATACAATATCCTAGGTGAATCACTCTTATTAAGTGACTTAAAACTATTTTTAGTTTGCTTTCCTAATTGACAGGCCTTGCAGAGTCCTTCCTTCTTGTAGGGGTCAGAAGGTAGTCCTCTAACAAGGTTGTCCTTCGATAGCCTAGCAATAGTTCTAAGGTTTAGATGTCCTAGTCTCTTATGCCATAAAACATTTGGTCTACAGACTGAATTAAACAAGCAGATATCTATATCAGTTGAAAGAAAGTCTACTAGGTAGATGTTACCTTTACTTATACCTGTCAACACAGTTGTTTTGTCCTCTGACTTGATTTTGCATAAGGCTTTGCTGAAGGTCACCTGGTAGCCTTCATCACATAGCTGACTGATGCTGATTAGGTTGTGCTTCAGTCCTTCCACATATGCTACCTTCTTGAAGGTTACTGAACCAATCTGGACTGCACCATATCCTTTAGTTTGTCCAAAGTTGGAATCACCAAAGATAACTTTGGGTCCAAGCTTGGCTCTGAAGGATGTGAGGTTGTCCTTATTAACTGTCATGTGCTTAGTGCACCCACTATCCAAGTACCATTGCTGGTTAGATGTTGGATAGGTCTTCATCTGCACATAAAATAATTTACATGTTTTTGACCCAGTTTACCTTGGGCCTAGGTTGATAACCTCTAAATTCAGAAATGAAAGACATCCCTGGCTGACTCTTATATCCTTCAGGATGATATCTCCTTGGAGGTAAAATCCATTCAGTATAAGGGTTAAAGGTTTGGGATGAAGAACCCTTAGGATTCAATTTTGATTTGCCTTTGAAAAAGTTTCCAGAGCTCTGACCTCTGTTCGACGATCTTGGAGCTACGTTCGACGATCTTGGGTCAGATCGTCGAGCTCCATTCGACGGTCTACTATGGCTGAGGTCAGGTATATGAGATCGTCGAGCTGTGTTCGACGACTTTGGCTGAGATCGTCGATCTGCGTTCGACGATTTTTCCTGAGATCGTCGAGCTGCGTTCGGCGATCGTCGATCTTCATTTGGCGATCGTCGATCTCCGTTCGACGATTTTTGCTGGGACTTAGTTTTCTGAGGCAGATCAGAATTTTTCCTAGCAACCTCTACAACTCCCTTTCCCTTGTTAGAAATAAACTTGATGTGAGTTGTTAGGACTATAGGTTGGCTGGATGAAGCTCCCAAGCCCAGTGTACTGTTGAATCTAGAGTTCACTGTGCTTGTGATGTCCATCAGCTTGATGCTTCTCCCATTAAGGGATTCTTCAAGCTTCTTGGCCTCAGAGAGCTCACTTTTCAGTGTAGCTATCTGTTCCCTACAGTTCTCCAACTCCTGAGAGAGTTTGAGGTTTTCTGACTTTAAACCATTGTGTTCAGATAATTGATTTCTGAGAGAGATAATCTCTTTCTCAGACTTTAGCAGGTCTAAACACAGTGCTTTAAATTCAGATTTAAAATCTTCTGAAGTAAAATCAAAAGAGATAATTACCTGATCTTCTTCAGGTTGAGTTTCTGAGTCTGACTCTGACTCTTCATCCTCTGAATTGTGCTGTGAGGCATTAATTGCCATCATGCAGAATTCCTTTTCTTCTGCATCATCCTCATCATCACTGGAGCTGGATAAGGCTTCTGATTCCTCTTCTGTCTCACTCCAGGATTCAGCAACAAACCCTTTTCTTGTATGCTTATTTTTGCTTGAAGAGGGCTTGCCATTTCCATTCCTTTTGGAGTCTTTCTCCTTTCTTCTTTCTTTTCTGTCCCTTCTGTCCTTGGTCTTGTTCTCTGGACAGTCAGGAACTATGTGCCCTGGTTTCCTGCAACCAAAGCAGATAATGTCTTTATTGTTGCTAATGGACTTGTCATACCTTGGCTTGTCCGGCTCCTTGTATGATCTTCTTCTGAAGTCCTTTCTGGCCATCTTGTAGAATATTTTGGCCAACAAGCTGAGTAGTTCATCATTGCCTGTGCTATTATCTTCAGGAAGATCCTCAGTTGCCTTAAAGGCTATGGTTTTCTCTTTCCTTGTGGCTGGTGAAGCAGCCTTCTGTTCTTCCTCTCTATTCTTGATGAGTAGCTCATAAGATTTGAGCTTACCCAACAAGGCTTCAGTGGTGATCTCATTTAGACTTCTGGCATCCTTAATTGGCCAGATTCTTGAATCCCAAGTGCTGGGGAAGCATATTAGGATCTTGTCATTAAGTTCTGTCAGAGAAATCTCTTTGTCCAATGTCCTTAGCTCACTGACAATTAGACTCAATCTGTTGTACATGTCTCCCACTGACTCAGTCTCTCCCTTCTTGAAGTTCTCATATTGGGAGATGAGATGGGATCTTCTATCCTTTCTCTCATCAGCTGAGCCTGAGACAATTTCTGAGAGCTTGTCCCAAATCTCCTTGGCTGAGTTGCATTCAGCTACCTTTTGGAATATATCATCTGACATTGTCTGGGCTAGGATGTTCATAGCCTTGGCATCAGCTACTTTCCATTTTTTGATGTCAGCATCTGTTCCTGATGGAGGTGGAAGAGCATTTGTGCTTGTGCTCTCTGGGGGTCTTGGACACACTGTCAAAACAGAATTGAAAATATCTTCGTCAATGGAATTCATGTAAAGTCTAATCCTTGCTTTCCAAAGTGCAAACTTGGAAAGATTGCACACTGGAGGTCTGGTGCTAGCATAATCTTTGTTTTGGGCCATGATTTGTGCAAACAAAAACTAATAATAAAATACAAAAGAAAAACAGATCTAGTTTGGAATCTTGGGGTTCAGGTGTTAGCCTGTACAACCAATCAGATATGGTATGTTTAACCAACCTCGCTTTGATACCAATTGAAAGGGCAACTAGATCTGATATACTCTAGAGGGGGGGTGAATAGAGTATATGGTGCTTAAAAACTTTTTACAAGCTTTTACAACAATTGTTGTAATATGTGTCAGCAGGGAAACAATAAAGAATCTAACTACAACACTAAGCTAAACAAAAACTAAGCACAGAGAGAATCAAGGCCAGAAACAAAAAGTAAACATGCAGAACCAGAAGACACAAGGAAATATAGTGGTTCCCCAAACTTTGGTACATCCACTCTTCTACCACCCTAGGTAGGAATCCACTGCAGGATGAGTTGATCAGGTGTCCTGGGCACCAATGAGCTTTTGATAAGGTGCTCAAAAACCAAAGCAGATTTTTTGATCAGGTGTCTTGCCACCAATGAGCTTTTGACAAGGTGCTCAAAAACCAGGTTCAAACTTTTGAAGGGAGTTTGAAAAACCCTTTACAAAGTGGGGGTGAGAGAGTGATGACAGTCTTCTGTTTCTCAAACAGCTGAGAAGACTAAGTGGATTGATGTCAAAGCTCCCCCTGAATCCTTGAAATCTTCAGGAAGAAAAGCTTTGCTTGAGGGTGATATGCCTTCAAATATAGAACTCCAGCAGTGGATGATTTCAGCAATGGCTGAAATGTTGAGTGTCTGGAGTCTTGAAATGATGTTGGCCTTGAACACTTTGAAAGATGAAGAGATTTTGAAAGCTTGATCTCTTTGATGAGTGTTCTTCAGAATTCTTTTTGACAGAAGATTTTGAATGAGTCTCTGTACTCTGTATTGTGTGTTCTCTTCTTGTTAATCTCTCTTGATTCAAAAAACATTCTGTCTTTTATTCTCTGTTCCTGAATAGAATATCATTCTCTGTCAAGGATAGTCGTTGGTCTGCATTGATTGCATCCTTAATTGCATAATCTCTTCTGGAGGAAAGTCCACAGAATTATTCCTTGAAAAGTCCCTTGAAACTTGGTCCAGAAGTAAATGAAAACGGCTAGCAAATCTTTGAATTAATTGCAGAATAACTCCTGCCTGATTTGAATTTGAATTCTGGAAGTTATCTGAAATCGTCGAACTGAGCTCTGCTATCGTCGAGCTGAGCTCAGCGAACTGGAAAACTCAAGCAACAAAATAATCGTCGATCTGAGCTCAAGGATCGTCGAACTGAGCTCAGAGACAAAGATCCAATGCAGAGTCAAAACCGTCGAACTGAGCTCACCGATCGTCGAATTGAGTTCGACGATATTAAGAAGTTGAGCTCAGCGATCGTCGAATGGAGTTCGACGATCTGTCGAAGTTGAGCTAGACGATCGTCAACCGGAGTTCGACGAATCGTCGTGCTGAGCTCGACGATCAGACTTGGTCTCCAGACAGAAAAACTTGGTCTTCAGGGCAGCTTCCAATCCTAGATTTCTAACCCTTAGACTCAATTCTAATTGACCTATTAAGCTATACAGGAGGTCAAACAAAGGTTCCTAGAGACATAGTAATCCTGACCCAAATTAGTAATAGGGTGTTCCAACAAAACCATCCAACCAATTACAACGTCCTACACAGAGCATTCTAGCGGAAGCAGATTAATAAATTGCAATAAAGAACCCAACAATAAAGCATTAATGTCCACTAATACCAAATAGGAATGATACAAAATACACCAGTACAAGCCTTAAGGCCTTAAAAAAATTGTTCACTTCATATTACATGTTTTACAAACCATGGCACGCAGGCCGGTCATACATGAATAAAGCAGTAAACACTCCAATTAGGCCTTCGAGGGCCGGCTTCGCAAAAAGGGCTTTAGCCCGCTATTGACCGCTTGGTCCAGCAGCACCTGCAAGCAACAAACCACCGCACGGTGGCAAAACAAGGCAACGGTCAGCAATGCTGACCAATTTATAACGATCCCGCCCCCAACTCGGGGCGGCGATGCTCCTTCCCTGCATTTCATTAGCATAAGCGAGCAATATATATAAATAACCATTTCAACACAGACGTTGGCTCTCACGGCCACACGCCCCGTGCTCTCAGGGAACATTCTCGGTGAATCGGTCGATGTCACGTCAATTAAAGCCATAGACATTCCGGACTGACCACCGCCACTTTGACGGCCAAACCTATGAGCATTTTGTCTTCTTGGCCTGGGTCACGACAATTTAAGACATAGACCGCCGAAGACCCTAATCTATGCCAACAGCAAGTGCCACGTACCCTTAGGTCTCTTTAACCGAACGACATAGAACGGGTACGGTTCCATCTAACCAGTGCTCACATCGCAACGACAATTTAAGCCATATGCGCGGGCCAAACTTCTACCGAGTCCCATTTCCATCACAATTCACATAACCCGGTTATGTTCAAGTTGGCTCTCAGGGCACCAAGTTGGCAAGATCACGTATCATCCCAGTTTTCTGGGTGCAGCTTTGGGTTAATCCCCAAGGCTCCCTGTTGCAATCTATCGTGTAAAAAACCCAAAAAACAACTAATAGCACGGAGTCTTCTCCGGCATTTATGCAATGCAACATCACCGATCAAGACCAACATGTCCGGGTAGGCTTCACACATCATGCCTTTGTCTGTTCTCTCTTACGAACTCTAAACAACGGGGACTTCACATATCTACCCGAAGGAACGCCTCCAACTCTCCGCAAACTCGCGAGAGCGGTCTTCCTATGCAAAGAAGGAGAGCTACTCATGCTCAAGAAGAGAATCGTTACCCTTGCGTTCCTATTTGGCGTCATGGAAAAGTAAGCGGATGAAAAAGACCGCACTAGCTTTGCCTTCGTGGATCCGGAGTCGGCTCGCGATTTGGAGCTTCGAAGCTCCTCCAATGGCCCGATCTAGCTCCTTCTTCCTTCCTTGGCTCTCCTCTCTCTCTAAGCTTTTAGAAAGATAATAATTTATGAAAAGTGAGGGTTTCTAAGTCCAATCCTGGGTATATCACTTCAGGAACAACCCCAAGCCGTTGGAACATCAATTAAAGAAATGAACGGCTTTGATTCGGGACTGAAAAGCCCAATCTGGACCGAACACGGCCTGGCACACGCCCGTGTCCAGGGCCATGTGCCTCATTCGCCATCAAAGTCGACACGCCTGGAACAACACACGGGCATCGAACACGCTCGTGTTCGATCTGACACGCTCGTGTTCCACCTGACACGGCCGTGTAGCCGGCCGTGTACCCCCATTGTTTTTCCCCGAAAATAACCCGAGCACTGTACGGGTTATAGGACACGCCAGTGTCCTTGCCCGTGTCACCTCAACACGCCTGGGCTCCAGGCCATGTACACGGTCTCGACACTCGACACTTCGTCGAGCGAAGATCGTCGACCTAACGACACGGCCTTGGACACGCCCGTGTCCTAGGCTGTGTGCCTTGTCTCGACACATCGTCGAGCAAAGTTCATCGACTCCCCGGGACGAGTGTCGACACGGGTCAACACACCCTGTGACACGCCCGTGTCGCAAGCCGTGTGCCATGTCTCGACACTTCGTCGAGCGCAATGTCGACTCCACGGGCTGAGTGTCGACACGGGCCGACACGCCCTGCGACACGCCCGTGTCGCAGGCCGTGTGCCCTGTCTCGACACAACGTCGAGTGAAATTCGTCGACACCCTGGGCCGATCGTCGACACGGCCTTGACACGCCCTGCGACACGCCCGTGTCGCAGGCCATGTTCTCTGCTCGACGATCGTTGACTCCAAAATCGTCGACCTCTCGACCAACTCGACGACACAGGCCTGACACGCCTTGGGACACGCCCGTGTCCCAGGCCGTGTGCCTCCTGCCAGAACCCAAAACTGGCCCAAAACGTCACCCGTCGCTCCTTTGAGTTTCGGGGTGTTACACATGGAGACCGACAAATGAAATATTTTTTAAGCTTCCATCCTCCAACATTCAAGGGTGTCGGCACGCCGACCGATGCGGAGGATTGGTGGACAAGGATTCAAAAATTGCTGAGGGAAGTCGAGATGTCAGTAGAGAAGCAAGCTGAGTTTGCAAGTTTTTTGTTGTAAGGTGATGCTAAGATGTGGTGGGTGAGCCATAGTGGTCGCCAGTTTCCTGGACGCACCTCATCCATAGAAGTGTTCGGGAATGATTTATTGAAAAAGTACATTCCTGCATCGACGAGGTTAGCCCTTCAGAGGAAATTTCTACACTTTGTGTAGAGGGAAAAGACGGTGGACGATTATGTTCAGGAGTTTTCTCGGTTGGGTCGTTATGCTGGAAGGACCATGGCAGACGATGTGGAGAGGGATAACCTCTTCTATCATGAGCTTAGGTTAAATCTTAGACAACCCCTAATATCTATGAAGAATGCTGGTTTCAATGAGCTGGTTGAGACTAACAGAACGTTGGAGAGAGATTTGGAGAGAACCCAACATCAAAAGGGTTTTGGGGCCAAGTAGGGAGAAGAAAAGCCTTCTCAATCTCAAGGAAGGATTGATGGGAGTAAGTGGAAGAAGAAGTCCCATCCCTATAAGAATTGGGAGAAGAATAGCACGACGTTGGGGGGGGGGTCTCGTTTCAAAGGACCACGATCGTGCTACAAGTGTGGCAAACCGGGCCACATAGCTCGTCTCTGTACTGAGGGTATGGCTGAGCAGGTGCCGAGATAAGAAGATCCGGTGCGATCCGGGCCTAGCGCTGTAGAGAAAGTAAAGATGGCAGAGTCTAGCACTTCTCGTTTCCAACCAGGGCAGAGAAGGGCTTATAATCTTGGGCAGCAGGAAGCGATCCGCCAACCCGATGTGTTGACGGGTATGAAAGTTTGAGTTAATCTTTTACTTTAGACTTTCAAGATCTTTTATGTATGTTGCCTATGTTTTAGGCTTTGTGTTAGTTTATGGGTACACTGCTAGGGTATTGTTTGATATGGGAGCGTCGCACTCCTTCCTTGTAGAAAGCTTTATCCAGAGGATTGGAGGTGAGCCATTCTCGGTGGACCTAGAGATGAAGATGTGCTTACCCAATAGGCCAGCCAAGAGAATCAGGGCGATGGGGCGCATTTGTTGGAGTCTGGATGGAGTTGACTTCACGTTGGTAGCGGTGGTTCTACCGTTGGTTGAGTTCGATTTAATATTGGGAATGGACTTTCTTGCAGAGCAGCGTGCCAGTATTGACTGCCTATCTAAGGTGGTGATCCTGAGAAGCGAAGGGCTGGCAAAAGTTAAGCTTGAGGGCCTTAGTAGAGTGGCCTATTCCTTAATTTCAGCCATTCAGTTAGTGTTGGTAGTTAACCAGGGAGGAGTAGCTCTTGTAGTATTATTGGAGGTTTGCCTTTCCAGGTTATCACTTATGGAAGTGCCGGTAGTGACATAGTTCGAGGATGTGTTTCCTGATGAGCTTCCTAGAGCATCTCCTCAACGGGAGATTGATTTCTCGATTGAGTTAGTGCTAGAGGCTAGGCCGGTGTCACGTCTTCCTTTTAGGATTCCAACAAAAGAGTTAGTCGAACTCAAAGTACAGTTGCAGGAACTATTGGAGAAGGGGTATATTATACCCAGTTCTTCACCATGGAGCGTGCCAGTGTTGTTTGTGAAGAAGAAAGATGGTAGTATGCGGTTGTGCATAGACTACCGAGAGTTGAATAAACTGACTGTCAAGAATAAATATCTGAGTCCTCAGATAGATGACCTGCTCGATCAAATGGTGTGGCCAGTTGTGTATTCTAAGTTGGACTTGATGTCAAGATACTATCAGTTGTAGATTTGAGATGAGGACACACCCAAGACAGCTTTTGGTATGAGGTATGGTCATTTCAAGTTCTCGGTGATGTCGTTCGGGTTGACGAACGCACCATTAGTATTCATGGATTTGATGAATCAAGTATTTTGGGAATACTTGGAATCTTTTGTAGTCGTCTTTATTGACGACATTCTGGTTTACTCCAAATCAGAGGTGGAGCGTGAGACTCACTTTAGAGTAGTCTTGCAGGTGTTGAGAGAGAAACGACTTTATTCTAAGTTCTCAAAGTGCGTGTTCTAGTTAGAGAAGGTGCCATTTTTGGGCCATGTGATTAGTGGTGATGGGGTGGCGGTAGATCCGGTAAAAGTTGAAGCCATCAGGGATTGGCTGATTTGGGGAACCGTGGCGGAAGTCAGAAGTTTCCTTGCACTAGCCGGGTACTATAGAAGGTTTGTGGAAAACTTTTCGAGGATAGCTCTACCCCTCACTTCTCTAACTCGTAAGGACCAGAAGTTTGTGTGGACTTAGGAGTGCAATTAGGCGTTTGACACCCTGAAAGAAAGGCTGATGACAACTCCAATCCTTAGTCTACCAAAAGGGACTGAAGGGTTTCCGATTTTTAGTGACGCATCTGGATGCGGTTTGGGTTGTGTGTTGGTGCAACATGGCAGCGTGATAGCTTTTGGTTATAGGCATTTGAAGCTTCACGAGAGGAATTACCTCATCCATGACTTGGAATTGGCATCCATGACTTGGAATTGGCACTATGGGTATGGTGCGAAGGTGGAGATCTTCACGGACCACAAAATCCTGAGGTATCTTCTAGATCAAAAGTACTTGAATATGCAGCAGTGCAGATGTTTTGAATTACTCGGAGACTAAGAAGTGGAGATTCAGTATAAGTCAGGAAAAGCCAAGCTGGTGGCGGATGACTTGAGTAGGAAATACTCTTGTCAAGGGAGTTGGATCGAAGCTCATGATGAGCGGTTGATGCGGGACTGTGAGTCCCTTAGTATTGAGTGCGTAGCAAGAGGCGTGTCAAGCATGGCTCGGTTGAACTACATCGAGTTGCAAAATGACTTATCCGATCGTATTCGGGAAGCGACTAGTTTGGACGAAGAGTTTCATCAACTTGTGGTGGAAGCTAAAAAAGGTGAGAGTAGCGCCTGGGAGATGATTGATGGGATTCTGAGGAAGGACGGAAGGATATGTGTACCGCAATTCAGCAAGATCCGCGAGGAGTTGATGTTTGAACCTCATTTCTCAAAGTATTCTATTCACCCGGGCAGTACAAAGATGTACTTGGATATGAAGAAATCCTTTTGGTGTCCTGGACTGAAGCGGGACGTAGCTTTGTACGTGAGTCAGTGCCAAACTTGCACCTTAGTAAAGCTCGAGTGTCAGAAGTCGGGTGGGTTCCTGAAGCCTCTTCCAATTCCCGAATGGAAATTTGGTGACATCTATATGGATTTTGTGCATGGCTTACCTCGGTCGTAGTAGAGTAACGACGCGATTTGGGTGATCGTGGATTGCTTGACCAAAATGGCTCATTTCATCCCAAATCGGAAAGAGGACAGCATGGAGAAGCTGGTCGAGTTGTATGTTCGCAACATTGTGCGACTATATGGGATTCCTAAGAGTATAGTTATTGATCGCGATGGACATTTCACATATAAAGACTGGAGGTTGGTTCATAAGAGTTTGGGCACGAAGCTCAAGTTAAGTACAACATTCCATCATCAAACTGATGGGCAAACCGAAAGAACAAATCGTACTATGGATGATATGTTGAGGATGTGTACTCTTGACTTCAGTAAGAAGTGGGAAGATCACCTCTTCATGGTGGAGTTCTCCTATGACAACAGTTAACAGACAAGTATAAAGATGGCGCCATATGAAGCTTTGTATGGAAGGCGCTGTCGAACGCCAATGTCTTTGATGGAGGCGGGAGACACCAAACTTTTTGAAAAAGAAGTTATGGCTGAAGAATGAGAGTTGGTGTGAATCATTCAGGAGCGCATGAAGGTTGCCCAGGACCGGCAAGCAAAGTATTTTAATGCTTGCCATAGGAATGTGGAGTTTGAGGTAGGAGACTAGGTCTATCTCAAGATCAAGCCGTTCAAAGGCATTTTGCGAATCCGCATTTATTTTATTAGCATTAAGCTTAAGAAACCAAAACTAAACCCCCTTTGCCACGTTAACACTAGCAATCACTTTTCCAATAACAATACCACACTCCCTACTTGCACTCCTTGAGAGATCGATATCTGGGGATTCAACTCCTCACTTTTATTACTTGACAGCGATCGGTACACTTGCCGAGAGTGCATCAATGCACGCATCCCAAAACAGAGAGAATAAGTGTTGTTACCTTACGATTCCTCTTCCTTGCCATGAAACCTTGCTTTGCACTTTTAAGAACATGTGCATCCAAGTCCTCTCCACGAATCTGGACTCGGATCAACGATTGGGGTTCCGAAGCTCCGTCAATGGCGGAAGAAAACTATCTTCTTCCTCCTCCCACTCTATCTTCCAAACCCTATGTCAATTCTAACAAGAGTAGAAATGAGGAAGAAAACCCGCTCATCCCTATATAAGCACACTGCAGGGAGATTCTTGGTCCTTTTGATCAAATCCTAAGTGAAATCGGACGGCTACAAACCCAAACGACACAACCGCTTCCGTCCGCTACCGTCGGGCGCTAACACTAATGCCGAGCGATAGCTTCCCGAGCTGCGGGATAGAAACATAATGTCGCGCTAACGCCGACAGTAAGGCTAATGCTGCATGGTATCATCTTTCTCTAGAACTCAATATTTTCTCAAGAACTCAACTCTTTCTTGAGAACTCAATGCCAACGACGCAAACCCTAGAGCTAACGTCAGCGGTAAGGCTAAAGCTGCGCGGTAGCATCTTTCTCAAGAACTCAACATTTTCTCGAAAACTCACTCTTTCACAAGAACTCAATGCCCTCGACGCAAACCCTAGAGCTAATGCCGACAGTAACTAACTACCGCCGGGCGATAACCCCCAGAGGAGCATCTCCTGCCTTAAGAAAAATTTGGGGCGTTACAAATCTCCCCCACTTAAATAATTTCATCCTGAAATTTAGCATAAACTCAACCCAAAATCATACCTGAAGTAAAAAAGTTCTGGGAAGTTCTCTCGCATTGCTTGTTCGCAATACCAAGAGAACTCATCTCGCCCGCAGTTGTCCGAACGCACTTTCACTAGCTTTACCTTTTTGTTCCGCAACTGTCGAACTTCTGAATTCTCTATGCCGACAGGACGGACTTTCATCCTCAAGTAATTTTCGACCACCACTGCTGTCGACTTGAACATGACGCTCTTTGTAAGACCCCCTTTTTTTCTACGCTACGGGGTCTTATGCCCAGAATCGTCGTTTCATGGTGACCCCTTTGCTCGGAAGGTTGTCACTATGAAACTCCAACCCTGCCGGCACACAGAATCACCAAAGATGCGGAAGCTATTAAAAGAAGACAGAAAATGTCAAGTCCACAAAATATATCACATATAAGTAATAAGCATGAATCATAACATGTCCCAGAATAAATGAGTATCAAAAAAGACGAACAGAAAGGTAAACAGGCTTATACCTAGTACATCAGAATCCTCACAACAAGGTCATTCACGGAAGCTAACAAAACTAAACACTCACAGAGTCAGAAGCGAGTTCTCCCGTACTAGACTAGGCCACCTCCATGTGCACCGTGCCCTGCTGGTGCTGTCTATCCGCCTACTGTCTATCTCCCATCCGGAGCCCCTGAAAAATAATGGTCCACCGACCGTTAGTCAAAAGACTAAGCCAACTATCATCCCCTCTGTAACGCCCCGAATATTGTGTGCGAGTCGGTCGCGGAAAAAGGCTTTTTTGTGCCTGTAGGGGTACACGGCCTAGGACACGGGTGTGTCCAAGGCCGTGTCTGGATGGTGATTTTTGGCCGTTTTCAACCCGAGAAGGACACGGCCAGGAACACGGCCGGATGACACGGGGGTGTCATCCGACACGGGCGTGTCATCCGACACGGGCGTGTTCCAACCCGTGTCCCTACTCGTGTGCAGTTGGGTTGTGTCCGTTGCCGTGGCGGTTATGCGTGACACGCCCCAGAACACGGGCGTGTCAAGGAACCCGACACGGGCGTGTCAGGTGAGACACGGGCGTGTCAGGTGAGATACGGGCGTGTCATGTCCCGTGTGCATCTCTTAGTTCGACGATCATGCCTGGATCGAGGCAAACGGCCTAGGACACGGCCATGTGCCAAGCCGTGTTCGGCCCAGGTCTGGAGGATTTTGTGCAGATCTGAGCCGTTCGTTTTCTTTAATTAAGATCCGACGACCCAGATGAGATCATGCTCTGTTAAGGCCGGGAATAGGGGGTTAATTCCTCATTTTCTCTCCAAAGCTTTCTCCTTCCAAAGTGAGAGAGAAGAGGAAGAAGAAGGAGGTTTCCAGCCGCCGGCGGAGCATCGGAGAACCATTTCGAAGTCTGAGAGCGGATCTGTGGAGGGAAGGTCGTTGCGAAGAGTTCTAACCGCGTAGTTTTTCCATGGCGCCAAAACGAACTACAAGGGTAACGATTCTCAACTTGAGCATTTGAGGATCTTTCTTTTGCATAGGGAACCCCGCTCCCGCGAGTGTGCGGTGATTGCGTGGTGTTCCTTGGGGTTGATGTGAATAGTCCCTCTTGTGTTTCATATAGAGCCCGGAATCGTATGTACGGGCATAGGCATTGTGTGTGAAGCCTACCCGGACGTGTACCGTCTGGATCGGTGATGTTGCATTTGATGTGGTTTTGCCGGAGAAGACTCCATGCTTTGGGTTTTTCGGGTTTCTACGCGGTAGATTACAGCAGGGATCCTTGGAGGTTAGCTTCAAGGCGCACCCGGAAAATTGAGCGGAAACGTGTTCTGCTAACTTGGCGGTCTGGGAACCGGCCTTGATCATAACAGGGTTATGAGATTGTTTTGGAAAATTTGGGATCCGAGAGAAGCTTGGCCCGCGCATAGGACTTAAATTGGACATGCGGCGTGAGCAACGGGCAAGTGGAATTGGACCTAGGCTATGTGGTTCGGTGCGAGAGACCCGAAGACGGGGACTGGCCGTTGGCATAGTCGGAGCCTTAGATGGTGGTCAGAAAGGCTAAATGCTCACATGTTGTTGCCATCCTGGGGGTGGTGGTGAATGCACTGATGGGTCAGGGTTCACCATGATTGTGCCCTGAGTGCACGGGGTGTTTGGCCGTGCGAGCCTACACCTGTGGCAAAGTATAATTGCGCTATATATATTGTTGGGCTAATGTTATGCAGGGAAAGAACACCGCCGTCCCGAGTAAGGGGCGGGGTCGTTATAATTTGGTCGGCTTTTAGCTGACCGTTGCTTTATTTGCCACCGTGCGGTGGTATGTGCTTGCAGGTGCTGCGGAGCCGAGCGCCAAATAGCGGGCTGGAGCCCATGTTGCTGTGCTGGCCCTAGAAGGCCTTAGAATAGCTGTTTTTATATTTATCATGTGTGGCCGGCCTGCGAGCCGATGTATGTAAGACATGTTATATTTTATGAACATTTGTAAGGCCATAAGGCCATGTACCCGTTTCAGTGTATTTGGGGTTTCATTCCTATAGTTGTAGCTGTGGACATTCATATTGATGGATTTAATTTTGGGTTTTTTCAATTTTAAAAACTTCCGCTAGAATGCTCTGTGTAGGACGAGTAGTCTTAATTGGTTGGTTTGATTATTCATTTAGTAACCCTTCCGACTGTCTGTGGTATATGGCGTCGGGTTCCAGCTGGACCTTCTGTTATATGCCATACGACAGATGGGGGTGTTACAATTTGGTATCAGACTTCTGGTTACGGTCAGGCTTAAATGAATTCGTGGGCGAATTCTTTTAAGGGGTGGTGATCACATGTGTGCATCATCGTTATAACATCAAAAAGAACCCATGGATGTCCACTTAGGAATGAAAATACACTTGTTTGGTGGAACTTGAGTGTTCCAATGATTGCTTTTAGCAATTTGTTTGTCATCTAATTGTGTGTCTTTGCTACTATAGGCAGCTGGGAGCGGTGCTGGTCTGTCAGAGCGTCTGCAATCAGCGGAAAGTAGTGCACCAAGGGACGTGCCTGCTACACCTCCTTCAGCGGATACCATCAGGATGGTGGCTGAGGCAGTGTTCGCAATGATAAATGACCAACCTGCAGGGCAAATGCATCGCGCACCTCCTGTGAATGAGCAAGAACCGTTTAGGGTGGCAGAGCCGAGAGTGGTGGAACGCGCAACACTGGAGTTGGTAGAGCCGAGAAGAACTACGGAGAGGCAGTTAAAGTATGTGATGGGCTTTAATCCTCCGAGGTTTAATGGGGTTGGAACGCGAACTCAAGCTGAGGACTGGCTCTCTTCCATAAAGAGGGTCTTAACGGCCACAATAACTGAGGAGTGGCAGAAGACCACCATAGCGCCTTTTCTTTTGGAAGGTGAAGCTAGGCTGTGGTGGGACGAGTTGGAGTTTCATCTTCTAGTGGAAAGGCAACTTGCGGATGTGCCGATGGAGGAATTTTCAAGATTGTTCCTAGCCAGATTTGTACCTTCTGCTCAGAAGTTGGAGATGGAGAATCAATTTCTTGGGTTGACTTAGGGATCCAGAAGCGTGGACGAATATCTGCATGAGTTCACACGGTTGGGTCTCTATGCTGGTGCTATGTTTTCAGAAGAAGAAAGGAAGACCAACCGATTCTATGAGGGTCTTCGCGGAGATTTACAGTTACTCCTTGCTGGGCCTAAGGCGCAGGGCTCCCTAGCCTTGGTCAATTCGGCCCGATCGTTGGAAAAGGTTGCGAAGAAAGTTCTAGAGAAGAAGGACCCAGGAGAAAGGAAGACTGAGTTCAAGGTGCCATATAATAAGTCAAGTTTCCGCAGGTGGAACAAGAAGCGGAGGACATCGAACTCAGCCCCTTCGGCTGATGTGTCAGGGGCAACTACAAGTCGAGTCCCCGGAGCTTGCTACAACTGCGGGAAGACGGGGCATTTTGCTCGGGAGTGTTGGAGCGGACGTTCAAAGTCCGAGAGGAGACCTGGAGCGACTTATGAGGAGAAAGGGAAGGCGGTGGAGTCAACCGTGTCCCATCATGCTCCAGCCCAGCCTAGAGTCTACAACCTTGGTCTGCAAGAGGCCATAAAGCAAGCGGACGTGGTGACAGGTATGAGTTAAATTACAGTGGTTTACCTTTTATAGTTGTTACCTTTGTATTTGTTAGCTTACGTTTGTTAGTGCTAGGCTTTGTGTTAATCTTTGGGTTTCCGGCGAGAGCCCTTTTTGATACGGGGGCATCACATTACTTCTTGTTCGAAAAACTTATATCGCGCATCGGAGTTCCGTTCTCGATGGCAGAAAACAAGTTGGATGTGTTGTTGCCTAATGGGTTCTCAATGCGTGCGGATAGGGTTTGTGTTGTGAAGACTCAGATTGGAGACCGGGAGTTTGATTTGCGGACGTTGATTCTACCATTAGTGGAGTTCGACGTAATCTTCGGTATGGATTGGCTCTCGGAGCAAAGTGCATGTATTGATTGCAGCCGTAAAGAAGTCAAGTTGGGGCTGGACACTGATCGAGAGACTACTTTTGCGGGCATGAAGGGGTCAGGGAAGGTTCTGATGTCAGCCCTTCAGATGTTCAAGGCAGTTCGATCTGGGGCAGAACTATATGTCACTATAGTGCAGACTTCGACGCCTTAGCCTAGTTTGGACATCATCCCAGTTGTGTCCGAGTATCCTGATGTGTTTCCAGATGATCTCCCAGGAGCCCCTCCTCATCGGGAGATAGACTTTACTATAGAGCTGGTACAGGGTGCCAAACCGGTGTCACGCTCCCCCTATCGGATAGCCCCAAGAGAAATGGCAGAGTTGAAGGTGCAACTGCAAGAGTTGCTAGAGCAAGGTTATGTGCGTCCAAGTTCGTCGCCTTGGAGCGCACTAGTTCTCTTTGTTAAGAAGAAAGATGGGAGCTTGCGGCTTTGTATCGATTATCGGGAATTGAACAAACTTACGGAGAAGAACAAATATCCAATCCCGAGGATTGACGATCTATTCGATCAGTTGGTTGGATCAACTGTATATTCGAAGTTAGATTTGAAGTCCGGTTACTATCAGTTGGGGATAAGGGAGAGCGACATCCCAAAGGCAGCAATCAGTACGCGGTTTGGGCATTACGAGTTCACGGTTAAGCCGTTTGGGTTGACGAATGCGCCATCCGTGTTTATGGATCTGATGAATAGGACATTCAGAGAATACCTGGATCAGTTTGTGATAGTATTTATCGATGATATCCTGGTGTATTCGCGGTGCGAGGAGGATCACTACAAGCATTTACACATGGTGTTGGAGACATTGAGGAAAAGTCAGTTGTATGCAAAGTTCTCCAAGTGTGAATTCCGGTTATCCTCGATAGCGTTCCTTGGTCATGTTGTCAGTGGAGAAGGAATAGCTGTGGATCCGGCGAAGATAGTGGCGATACGGGAGTGGCCTACTTTAACTACGGTGGCAGAGGTCCGGAGTTTTCTGGGGCTTGCTGGCTACTACAGGCGCTTCGTAGAGAACTTCTCGCGGATAGCACTACCACTCACGACGTTGACAAGAAAGGATCAGAAGTTTGTGTGGTCTTCGGAGTGCGAACAGGCTTTTGAAGAATTGAACAGGCGGTTGACCACGACGCCCATTTTATGTTCGCCAAGTGGAACCGAAGGGTTCGAGATTTATAGTGATGCTTCGGGCAGTGGTTTGGGCTGTGTCCTGCTACAGCATGGGAGAGTGATAGCTTATGGTTCACGACAACTGAAGGTTCACGAGAGGAATTATCTTGTCCACGACTTAGAGTTAGAGGCCGTGATATTTGCTCTTAAGCTTTGGAGGCACTATCTGTACGGTGTGAAGGTCAATATTTACACCGATCATAAACGTTTGAAGTACCTATTGGACCAAAAGGATCTGAACATGAGGCAGAGGAGGTGGATGGAGTTCTTAGGGGACTACACCTTCAAGATACACTATGCTCCTGGGAAGGGAAATGCAGTGGCGAATGCGTTGAGTCGTAAGATTTCCGCACAAGCCAATTGGTTATCGGTACATGACAAGAGATTGGTCCAAGAGTTGGAGGCAATGGAGATATCTTGCGTCGATAAGCAGTCTAGTGCCGAGGCGAAATTGTTTTGGACAGAGGTGCAGTGTGACCTAGCGGATAGAGTTCGACGGGCTTTGGTTCAGGATAGCAGCATAAAGCAAATCTTGGATGAATCTTTGGATGGGTCAAATTCCCAGTTTGTGGTTGAAGATGGGTTGCTAAGGAAGGAAAGTCGTCTATGCGTTCCTAGTGCGGATAATATTCGGGAGGAGTTGATGTATGAGGCTCATCATACCAAGTACTCAATCCACCCGGGAAGCACGAAAATGTATAGAGACATGAAGAAATTATTCTGGTGGTCGGGTTTGAAGAAGGATGTGGCACTTTATGTGGCCAAGTGTCGTACTTGTGCATTGGTGAAAGCGGAATGCCAGAAGCCCGGAGGTTTCTTGAAATCCCTTCCTATCCCAGAATGGAAGTTTGACGACATATCTATGGATTTTGTGCACGGTTTGCCGAAGTCGCAGAAGGGAAATGACGCCATTTGGGTGTTCGCAGATAGGCTGACAAAGGTGTCGCACTTTATCCCAGTCAGAAAGGAGGATCCAGTGGAAAAGTTAGCCAAACTCTACGTGGATAATATTGTACGATTGCATGGTGTGCCTCGCAGTATTGTTAGTGATCGTGATGGACGCTTCATGTCGAATGACTGGAGGTTGGTGCATGGTCTGTTGGGCACTAAGCTAAAGTTCAGCACAACCTTTCACCCGCAGACAGATGGCCAAACCGAGAGAGTCAACAGGACTATGGAGGACATACTTCGCATGTGCGTCCTAGATTTCGGGAAGAATTGGGAGGATCACTTATACATGGTGGAGTTTGCATACAACAATAGTTTTCAAGCAAGTATTGGAATGACGCCTTTCGAAGCCTTGTACGGGAGGAAGTGTCGTACGCCGTCGTCTTCGTTGGAGGCAGGCGAATCGAAGTTGTATACACGTCAAGCGGTGGAAGATGCCACTTCAATGATACGGACGATTCAAGAAAGACTGAAGATTGCTCAGGATAGACAGTCCAAGTATTACAACGCCAAACATAGAAAAGTGGAGTTCAACGTTGGCGATATGGTATATTTAAAAATCAAGCCGTTCAATGGTGTATCGCGGGTTCGATGCTTGAAGAAGCTGAGTCCGAGATACCTTGGACCATTTGAAATCCTGGAGCGTATTGGGGAGGCGGCGTATAGATTAAAGATGTCGACGGAGTTGAGTGGGCTGCATGATGTATTCCACGTATCGGTGTTGCGTAAGGCAGTGCAAGAGCCTTCACAGATCATTGCGGACAATCAGGTACCGGTTGATTATGAGTTAACAACAAGGGTAAGGCCAGTGCGAATTGAAGATGTTGCAGTCAAACGACTCCGCAACAAGGAGGTCTGAATGGTAAAAGTCTGTTGGGATAATTGCGGGCGTGAGGAGCTTTCTTGGGAACGAGAGCAAGCTATGTTGGAGGAATACCCCGACTTGTTTCCCCCAGGTATCAGTTAAATTTTGTGTACCTTTGTTTAATTTCGGGACGAAATTCCTTAAGTGGGGGAGATCTGTAACGCCCCGAATATTGTGTGCGAGTCGGTCGCGGAAAAAGGGTTTTTGGTGCCTATAGGGGTACACGGCGTAGGACACGGGCGTGTCCAAGGCCGTGTCTGGATGGTGATTTTTGACCATTTTCAACCCGAGAAGGACACGGCCAGGAACACGGCCGGATGACACGGGCGTGTCATCCGACACGGGCGTGTGCCAACCCGTGTCCCTACCCGTGTGCAGTTGGGTCGTGTCCGTTGTCATGGCGGTTATGCGTGACACGCCCCAGAACACGGGCGTGTCAAGGAACCCGACACGGGCGTGTCATGTCCCGTGTGTGTCTCTCAGTTCGACGATCGTGCCTGGATCGAGGCACACGGCCTGGGACACGGCCGTGTGCCAAGCCGTGTTCGGCCCAGGTCTGGAGGATTTTGTGCAGATCTGAGCCGTTCGTTTTCTTTAATTAAGATCTGACGGCCCAGATGAGATCCTGCTCTGTTAAGGCCGGGAATAGGGGGTTAATTCCTCATTTTCTCTCCAAAGCTTTCTCCTTCCAAAGTGAGAGAGAAGAGGAGGAAGAAGAAGGAGGTTTCCGGCCGCCGGCGGAGCATCGGAGCACCATTTCGAAGTCTGAGAGCGGATCTGTGGAGGGAAGGTCGTTGCGAAGAGTTCTAACCGCGTAGTTTTTCCATGGAACCAAAACGGACTACAAGGGTAACGATTCTCAACTTGAGCGTTTGAAGCTCTTTCTTTTGCATAAGGAACCCCGCTCCCGCGAGTGTGCGGTGAGTGCGTGGTGTTCCTTGGGGTTGATGTGAATAGTCCCCCTTATGTTGCATATAGAGCCCGGAATCGTAAGTACGGGCATATGCATTGTGTGTGAAGCCTACCCGGACATGTACCGTCTGGATCGGTGATGTTGCATTTGATGTGGTTTTGCCGGAGAAGTCTCTGTGCTTTGGATTTTTCGGGTTTCTACGCGGTAGATTGCAGCAGGGATCCTTGGAGGTTAGCTTCAAGGCGCACCCGGAAAATTGAGCGGAAACGTGTTCTGCTAACTTGGCGGTCTGGGAACCGGCCTTGATCATAACTGGGTTATGAGATTGTTTTGGAAAATTTGGGATCCGAGAGAAGCTTGGCCGGCACATAGGACTTAAATTGGACATGCGGCGTGAGCAACGGGAAAGTGGAATTGGACCTAGGCTATGTGGTTCGGTGCGAGAGACCCGAAGACGGGGACTGGCCGTTGGCATAGTCGGAGCCTTAGACGGTGGTCAGAAAGGCTAAATGCTCACATGTTGTTGCCATCCTGGGGGTGGTGGTGAATGCACTGATGGGTCAGGGTTCACCATGAATGTGCCCTGAGTGCACGGGGTGTTTGACCATGCGAGACTACACCTGTGGCGAAGTATAATTGTGCTATATATATTGTCGGGCTAATGTTATGCAGGGAAAGAGCACCGTCGTCCCGAGTAAGGGGCGGGGTCGTTATAATTTGGTCGGCTTTTAGCTAACCGTTGCTTTATTTGCCACCGTGCGGTGGTATGTGCTTGCAGGTGCTGCGGGGCCGAGCGCCAAATAGCGGGCTGGAGCCCATGTTGCTGTGCTGGGCCTAGAAGGCCTTAGAATAGCTGTTTTTATATTTATCATGCGTGGCCGGCCTGCGAGCCGATGTATGTAAGACATGTTATATTTTATGAACATTTGTAAGGCCATAAGGCCATGTACCCGTTTCAGTGTATTTGGGGTTTCATTCCTATAGTTGTAGCTGTGGACATTCATATTGATGGATTTAATTTTGGGTTCTTTCAATTTTAAAAACTTCCGCTAGAATGCTCTGTGTAGGACGAGTAGTCTTAATTGGTTGGTTTGATTATTCATTTGGTAATCCTTCCGACTATCTGTGGTATATGGCGTTGGGTTCCAGCTGGACCTTCTGTTATATGCCATGCGACAGATGGGGGTGTTACACCCTCCTCCCACCGCGACACCTCGGCACCGTGCGGGAAGGATGATAGGGAAGATATTGAGGTGGAGAAGTGTCAAAGCAAATAGCAGCAGACCTAAGCTAGCACTTGTCCTCTCTCGAGGGTATGCACACAACTCTATTTACCCAGGGGTGATCGGTCCATATGCACGGCCTCTCGGCTAGCTAGCATATGGACTACGGAAATAGGGCCCACACATCGATATGTGGTCCTACGCGTCGTAAACCCGGGGTAAACCTTAAGTGCTTAAATTAAAATGAAAATAAAGAGCTTTAATTATTATAAATCATTTTAAATGTCCCAATGCTCTTCGATGCCGAGGCTAATAGCGATTAGCCACACATCGGTATGGGGACGGCTTATAATTTAGTGAGGCGTGAGTTCGAAATTAAACGCTAAATTATTATAAGAAGGGGACATAAGAAAAATAAAAGAACATTTAGAAAGCTGAAAAATTAGCTAAAACAAGAACTCACGCACACTCCAAATTATAAATTAAATAGGAACTAAGTTACACATAAAAGAAATTTGCATATTTCAAATTTGCGAGTCCCACTCAAACGAGTGGGGGCGGTAAATAAAAGCTGAAAATTGCAAGTCCTACTCAAACGAGTAGGACTGAAATGAAAGCGAGTCCTACTCAAATGAGTAGGAGAAAATAAATGCGATTACAGGGCTATAAAGTCCGGCCATTTAACTCAAGTGAGTAGGCGGAAAAATAAAGAAAGAAAAATTACAAATCCTACTCAAACGAGTAGGCGGGAAATAAAGTCCGGCCATTTAAACTCAAGTGAGTAGGCGGAAAAATAAAGAAAGAAAAATTACAAGTCCTACTCGAACGAGTAGGACTGAAAATGAAAACGGTGCGCCATTTAACTCTTAACGAGTATGCGGAAATAAACACACACATACACACACACTCCATAAGAAATTCAAGAAAGTAATAAAGCTAACACCTACACTCACACACTCTACATAATTTGAACAAAGCATTAAAAGAAAGCAATTAAAAGAAAGCATAAAAGATTTAACACCTAAACTCACACACTCTACACAATTTGAATCAAAGCATAAAAGTTATACACCTACACTCACACACACTTCATGAAGATTAAGAAGAACAAAAGGAAATTTAGGCTCATACACTCACACACACAAATAAAAAGCAAAATGAAAGTTACCTAAACATTAAAATTTTAACTTTTTCATGCTTAGATTTTGCCAAAAACAAATAAAAAGAGGAAATTTCAATTTTAGAATACAAAAGTTTTTCAAAACAAATTAAAAACCAAAGTATTTGGAAAATTAAAATGCCAACATTTTCATTCTTATGACTTTATGAAAGTGATAAAAAAGGTGAAAAAGAAGATGAAAAGAACAAAAAGAGGTTTTACAATCCTAAAAGAAAACCAAGTAAAAAAGGGAACAAAATCACTTTTTGAATCTCTTTTATAAATTCATGAGAATGAAATCAAAATTCTAAGCATGAAGACAAGTTAAAGACATGTAAAGTAAAGTAAATTACACTCATACACACACACACACATTTCATAAATGAAGAACAAGGATGAAACCAAGAATAAAAAAGGGAGAAGAAGTGAGCCATCCAAATGAATTTTCATGCTATATAGAGAGAGAAAATCTAACATTTTTATTAAAATTATCAAACTATTACAAAGCTAGAAGATAAAGCAAAATAAAACATGAAATAAGAAGGGAGAAATCTCCTTACATAGCACTAGTATCCACGGATTAAGCCCACAAAAAGACACTAAATTGGCCCAAAAATCTGAACCCTTGGACCTTACAGAACTGGGCTATTTATAGGAAAAAATTTCTAAGTACACGCCCTCGGTCACGGGCGTGTAGGGGGGGGGGGGGCGTGACAGTACTATTCATGAAGGCGGCTGGCGATTGGACGGGAAAGTTGACTTCGGGCTGAGTTCGCAGCAGTCACGCCCCAGGTCACGGGCGTGACTCTGGGCGTGTCGGGGAGGTAGAACCGGGCGCGGGTTGCGTCGAAAGTCTTTGTCAGCATCTTGTCGGGCCAGCTGGAAAGGTCACGCCCCAGGTCACGGGCGTGACGCTGGGCGTGTTAGTTGGTATCGACACTCGACGAATGTCGAGCGGAAAGTGTCGAGTCGAAATCGTCGAGCGGAAATTGAGTCACGCCCCAGGTCACGGGCGTGACACTGGGCGTGACTGTTGGTATCGACACTCGACGATCGTCGAGATGAATTCGTCGAGAGGAGAGGACACGGGCTTGGGTCACGCCCCGTGTCGGGTGACACGGGCGTGTCGCCAGGCGTGTCGAGCTTTTACTTCACAAATTTTCCGATTTCACGGGAAATGCGCAGTCACAGACCGGTCACGGGCGTGACCAATGTGTCACGGGCGTGTACTTCCCAAATTTTGGCAGATTTTGGAATTTTTTTGCAAAATAAAATAAAACAAGTTAGAAGCAAATTTACAAGAATAGGAATATTTTATTGAACAAAAATAAGTAAAAACGACGAAAATAAATGAAAATGACTAAATTAATGTGCATAAAAATACATATATTTACAGTTCATCAAATACCCCCATACTTAGGCTTTTGCTATTCCAGGGCAAAAGTTTGAGGTGAATCTATAAGGAATAAAAAAAAACTCTAAGTTTTAGCTACCGCTTAATCAATTATAAGAGAGATCGAAATAAATATACAGGGTGTAAGAGTTAAGTCCTAAAATTATGTAGATGATTTAAATAGCGCAAAAGTTTTGGCCAAAAGACTTCTTGATGTAATCAAATAGAAGGCAACATTTGAAATGGTTAGATTAACGAAAATAGTTTGGAATTATAAGAACTCTAGCTTATACGAGTGCTACTGGAAATAATACAATTTACTAATTATGCTCTCAAAAAGATTTTTGAATTAATTCTAGAATCGTGTAATTGGCTAAGGGGGTAGTGGGTTTATGAAGAGGGTTTTGATATTTGAGGTGAGGTAATTTTTTCTCGAACCTCCATTTTTTTTCTTTTGGATTATTAGGAAAACGAAATCTTATTTTCCTAATATGATTTTTTGTTTTTCAACTTCATAATAATAAAAATAACCCAATGTATATTTGTAGGAGTAACGAATTTTATCCTCTTACTCCATATATAATCTTTTAAAATTATTGGGTGCCTATGTTTACGGAACGAAATCTTATTCCCATTGACATAGGATCTTTTAAGGATAGAAAATTTTATCATGCCAAGTAGGTCATGAAAAGTAACGGGAGAAAGGAAAACTAGATTGTAATCCTAAAAATTTTTGAGAGCAACCTTAATAATTTGTACGTTCCAATTTTTTTCAGAAAGCTAAAAGTAAGTATAATTGAATTCTATAGTCGTTATTTCCTAACATAATATACGTGCTCCTATTAATGAAAAATTAGAAGTAGTGCCTAAAACGAGTTCGCTAGTTTTAACAAAGCATAAAATATTCTTTAAAACTTAACCCCGGCTATTTAAATTTTTCAATCAATAATTAATAAACGGGTAGTGAACAAAGAATTAATCAAATTCGCATATAAATAAACTCAAAACTGAATTTTTGGATAGCAGAAAAGTTAAGTATGGAATATTTAATTTATTTATTTCAAAACATTTTTTTTTTATTTTTATAGTTTTTGTTATCATTATTTGTTTGTTTTTCATTTATTATCTTTTTTTTGTATTTTTGTTTTTCTCAATTTTTTTTGAATTTTTGTTTTAAGAGAATTTTCATAATATGTACAAAAATAAGGGAATAAAAAAGTTTGTACAAGAATGAGGAAGGGGGAGAGAGAAAAGAGGAAGTACAAAAAAATATTTACAAAGTGAAACTAAATATATTTTTTTGTTTTCTCTTTTTTGTTTTTTTAATTGTTTTTAAGTTTTTTGGAAAAAAGAAAGAAAGAGAACAAAACAAAAAATTTTTTTTTGGATTTTTTCATTTAAATTTTTTTTTTTGTTTCATTTTAAGATGTTGTTTAATTTTTTTGTTTTTGTTTTGTTGTTATATGTTTTTTTTTTGTATTTTTTTTTGAAATGCAGAAAAAAAAATGAAGTGCGGAAAGTAAAGCACGAAAATACCCCCATACTTAAGTCCAACATTGTCCCCAATGTTGTATCGTAAGTATGCGGAACAGAAAGGAAAGACAATATATACAAAGAAAAGAAAGGGAAGGGGGTAGAAGCTTCCCTGAAACGCGTAGGGGGAGGCCGATCAGAAACCCTGCGTTTATTAGAAAAAAACAGCAAAGGTAATAAGGAAAGAGTGAAAAAGATAAGCGAGGGGTGCCTCCCAGGAGCGCTTTGTTTATAGTCGTGTAGCTTGACTATTTGGGCGGGTTTATTAGGTGGAGGAAAGTTATGGTTTTGCTAAAACCGATCACTGGGTCGCATGCTATATAAGACTTTAACCGATGACCGTTTACTTTAAAAGAGCCTTTGTCCGGGTGGGAGACGAGTACGGTTCCATAAGGAAAAACTTCTTCAACTAGGAAGGGACCGGACCATCTAGATTTTAATTTACCTGGAAAAAGCCTAAGACGTGAATTGTAAAGAAGGACAAGATCGCCCGGAGAAAATAATTTTTGGGACTTGATTTTTCGATCGTGATATAACTTAGAGCGCTCTTTATAGAATTTATTGCTCTCGTAAGCGTTCGCACGACATTCATCGAGCTCGTTTAGTTGCAGTTTTCTATTCTGAGCGGCTAAGTTGGAGTCGAGGTTTAAGAGTTTTAAAGCCCAAAGTGCGCGATGTTCTAATTCTACGGGTAAATGGCACGCTTTGCCGTAGACTAACCGGAACGGCGTACATCCAATAGCAGTTTTGTATGCCGTCCGATACGCCCACAACGCATCGTCGAGTTTAACGGACCAATCTTTCCTATTTAGCGAAACGGTTTTTTCTAAAATTCGCTTAATCTCTTGATTTACTACCTCGACTTGGCCACTTGTTTGCGGGTGGTAGGGGGTGGCAAGCTTGTGCGTGACTCCGTATTTAGCTAACGTCTTATCCATAAGAGCGTTACAGAAATGCGTTCCACTATCACTAACAATTGCGCGAGGCGTGCCGAAGCGAGAAAATAATTTTTTAAGAAATGTAACGACGACTCGCGCATCATTGGTGGGGAGAGCTTGCGCTTCCGCCCACCTTGATACGTAGTCGACCGCCACTAAAATATACATATTTTTGAAAGACGGAGGTAGGGGGCCAACAAAATCTATGCCCCACAAATCGAAGACTTCGCACTCTAAAAACATGTTTTGGGGCATCTCGTCGCGATGAGAGATGTTACCCGACCGCTGACAGCTATCGCATGCACGCACAAAATTATGCGCGTCTTTGAAGAGAGTGGGCCAAAAGTAGCCCGCCTCGAGCGCCTTCCGAGCGGTCCGGTTGGCTTGATAATGCCCCCCGGCTGGACCCTCGTGGCAGTGCTTAAGAATTTGCAAGCACTCCACGCCCGCAACGCATCGTCGAACCGCTTGGTCCGGGCAGATACGAAAAAGAAATGGGTCCTCCCAAAAGAAATTTTTCAAGTCAGAAAAGAATTTCTTCTTTTGATGACTGGAAAACTCTTTTGGAAGGACCCGCGCCACTAAGAAATTTGCAAAATCTGCGAACCAAGGCGAAGATGACGAAGAATTATTAATTGCAAGAAGGCGTTCCTCGGGGAATCTGTCATTTATTTCAGATTCGACGAGCGCTTCCGCACCCGGATTTTCTAAATGGGAGAGGTGGTCCGCCGCTAGATTTTCCGCTCCCCGCTTATCTCGGATCTCCAAATCAAACTCTTGTAGGAGGAGAATCCATCGAAGAAGGCGGGGCTTCGCATCATTTTTAGCTAATAAATATTTAAGCGCGGAGTGATCGGTAAAAATGATAACTTTAGATAGCGTTATATACGAGCGAAACTTATCGAAAGCGAAAACGACGGCTAAGAGTTCCTTTTCCGTTGTCGTGTAATTTACTTGTGCAGAAGTGAGCGTCTTGCTAGCGTAATAAATAGGATGAAAATGTTTTTCTACGCGTTGGCCAAGAATGGCACCTAAGGCAATATCACTAGCGTCGCACATTATTTCGAACGGAAGGGACCAATTAGGGGCCACTAAAATTGGTGAAGAGATAAGTTTTTGTTTTATCAAATTAAAGGCGGACTCGCATTCGCTACTAAAGATGAAACGTGATTCCTTTTCCAAGAGGTGAGTTAGCGGCTTTGTTATTTTTGAAAAGTCTTGAATGAAGCGTCGATAAAAGCCCGCATGGCCTAAGAAACTCCTAATAGATTTTACGTTTGTTGGATGCGGAAGTTTTTCTATAATTTCTATCTTGGCCTTATCAACCTCTATCCCCTTAGACGAAATCATATGGCCGAGGACCAAACCTCCTCGAACCATAAAGTTGAATTTTTCCCAATTTAAAACAAGGCTTGTGTCCTCGCACCGTTGAAGGACACGATCTAGATTTTGAAGGCAATCGGGAAAAGAGCGTCCGAAAACAGAAAAGTCATC
The DNA here is from genome assembly GCA_039583875.1 of Platanthera guangdongensis. NCBI lineage: Eukaryota > Viridiplantae > Streptophyta > Magnoliopsida > Asparagales > Orchidaceae > Platanthera > Platanthera guangdongensis. The sequence continues at coordinate 132,663,464 of CM077153.1, read as the reverse complement.
CATAAAGACTTCCATAATGTCTTCTACTAGCTCGCCAAAGATCGCTAGCATACATCTTTGGAATGTAGCTGGCGCGTTACAGAGTCCAAATGGCATTCTTCGATATGCGAAGGTGCCAAACGGGCAAGTAAAAGTTGTTTTCTCTTGATCATCGGGGGAAATGGGGATTTGGAAAAACCCCGATAAACCATCAAGAAAACAATAATACGGATGACCGGATAAACGCTCTAAAATCTGGTCCAAAAATGGTAGAGGGAAATGGTCCTTGCGGGTGGCGTCATTAAGTTTTCTATAATCGATGCACACTCGCCAACCCGTAACAGTACAAGTTGGGACAAGCTCGTTATGCTCATTCGCCACTACGGTAAGACCGCCCTTCTTGGGTACGACATGCACGGGACTAACCCATGCACTGTCCGAAATAGGGTAGATAATTCCCGCATCTAATAACTTAATGATTTCGGCTTTAACGACGTCTTTCATGTTTGGGTTAAGACGACGCTGCGGCTGAATCGTTTTCGGCAATTATCGTTAAGGAAAATCTTATGGGTGCAAAAGGAGGGGCTAATCCCCTTTAAGTCAGAGATTTGCCACGCAATTGCGTGGCGATGTTTAAATAAAACTTCCAATAAATCGGAAGTCTCCGAATCACTCAAGTCCGAAGAAATGATAACGGGAAGCGTATCGCCTTTTCCCAAAAAAGCGTATTTGAGCGATGCGGGTAAGGGTTTGAGGTCTAGGATGGGCGGTTCTTCTAGGGAGGTTTTAATTCCTATGTCTTTCTTACAAATTGGTTCGAAAGGCAAGTCTATAGATGTATCCTCATCGCAGTTGAAATTTTCGAGCGCATAAATATCGTCGTTTAAAAATACGGACTCGAAAATGGAAGAAGAACGATCTCCGTAAAAGGTATCTAAAGAATAGCAGAAATCGTCGCTCGATGACAAATTGTCCATCGAGGGATTAATAGAGAAAGTAGCTTGGTCATCGCCTACTCGGAGGAGAAGGCTACCATTACTAACATCTATTAGTGCACGGGAGGTGGCGAGAAAAGGGCGACCGAGTATTATTGGTACCTCGGCGTCCTCCTCGATATCTAAGATGACGAAGTTTACCGGAAAGGTAAACTTGTCGACTCGGACAAGGACGTCCTCCACTACCCCGATAGGGAACTTAACCGAGCGATCTGCTAATTGGATACGCATATTCGTAGGACTAGGAGTACCCAAACCTAAACGCGAAAAGAGCGAGAACGGCATCAGATTAATGCTAGCCCCTAAATCAGCTAAGGCGTACTTTACTAATATATCGCCAAAAAGGCACGGGATGGAAAACCGCCCCGGGTCGTTTTGTTTTGTGGGAAATTTATTTGTAAGGGCCGCCGAGCAGACAGCGTTGAGAGATACATGCGAAATATCCTCTATTTTGCGTTTATTAGAAAGTAGTTCTTTTAAAAATTTCGCATATTTGGGCATTTGCGAGATAGCCTCGCAAAAAGGAACATTAATGTGAATTTGTTTTAATAATAAAATTAATTTTTCAAATTGCGCGTCCTTACGCTCGTTATCTAATTTATGCGGATACGGAAGAGCCTTGTTTAAAATAAATTTTTCTTCTATAATAGGTAAAGGCGGCGTAAGCGAAGAAAGGGGAAGAGGGGTCGGAGGTGAAATATGTACCTGAGGGTCGGTCCGTTTTGGATCGACCACCTCCTTTCCGCTACGGAGGGTTATAGCGTTGGCGTTCTCCCGCGGATTGGGCTCCGTGTTTCCCGGCAGTGCCCCGAGCGCGCGCTCGGACATCATCCTCGCCAGCTGTCCAACCTGTTGTTCGAGTGTTTTTAGCGATCCGGTGATGTTCCGGATATTTGACTCGTTGGACGCAATATACTTCGAAAAATTTTCCTCCATCGGGGAGGGTTTCGGAAGAGGAGGAGGAGGAAGAAATCCGGGCGCAAAAGAAATAGGGGGACGCTGAGCATTATTCGGGTTGCTCCACGAGAAGTTGGGGTGATTCCTCCAACCCGGGTTATAGTTATTACTATAAGGGTTGTTGTTGGGGTTGAAGGGAGGATGACCCGAATTTCCCATGAAGTCCACGAACTCTTCAGCTACGCAGACGTTAGGGGGAATAAAACAAGGCGGAGTGGAGGAGGCAGCAGACATCTCCGCCACCTGCTTCGTTAACCTTTCAACTTGAAGGGTCAAGAGAGCAGTGGCATCCACTTCAAAAAGACCAGCCGCCGGCTTTGGCCATCCCCGCGGGACGTTCCATTGATAGGCGCTCATAGCCATCTCTTTGAATAAAGCCTGGGCGGCCTCGGGGGTTTTGTTGTTTAGAGTACCCCCGGCAGCCGCGTCAATCATTTGACGCGTCTGAAAATTCAGCCCATTATAAAAAATTTGAACTTGCAACCACGTTGGCAGCGCGTGGTGCGGGCAACGGCGGAGGAATTCCTTAAACCGTTCCCAAGTCTCGTATAGAGACTCAGGATCGTTCTGCACAAACGAAGAAATGTCCGCCCGCAACTTTGCAGTTTTGGCGGGCGGAAAGTACTTCGTTAGGAACCGTTCCGTCAACTCAGCCCACGTGGTGATACATTCTCGCGGGAGGGCATTCAACCACGCCTTGGCTTTGGACTTAAGGGAAAAAGGAAATAAGCGCAAACGAATGGCGTCATCAGTGACGCCATTGATCTTGAAGGTGTCGCATATCTCCAAGAAATTGGACAAGTGGACATTCGGGTCCTCATCCGGCAGTCCATCGAACTGCACGGCATTTTGGACCATTTGAATGACACTCGACTTTATTTCAAAATTATTATTCGCCACCGCAGGGCGAACAATACTCGACCCAGAATCATCCAGGTTAGGCCGGGCGTAATAGGACATAGTACGCTCGGCCGCCGGGGGAAGGTTAGGGGCGGCCATAAGTACAACAGTAGGTTCTCCGATAGATTCCTCGGGATCTAAAGACGGATTTCGGCGTTGAGATCGAATACGCGCAAGAGAGCGTTCGATCTCAGGGTCGAAGTCAAAATCTTCAGACTCTGAGGGTTGTCCTCGGGTCATACACCCAAACAAAAATAAAACAAAATAAACTCTTTTTTTTGTTTTAAAATAAAGTTTTCAGTTAGTTTCTTTTTTATAGAAAATAAGTAAAATTAATAGACTCCGGAATTCGAAATAGCAACTCGAAAAGAGAGTCCCCGGCAACGGCGCCAAAAACTTGATGCGCCCGCGAACAGACTCTTACTGTGGTTGGTTCGGTGAGTCGATCGCCGCGGGCATGCTAATAGAGGCAAGTGCACCTATCACAAGTAGTACTCGATATTCGGGGGAATACCGAGGTCGTATTGTTCTCGGGGTCGTGTTGACTATTCTTACTCCTCCGGGAGGACTATTATTTTACTGAAAGTAAGGTGGATTTTTTTACTTAATAAAAGACGAAAAAGCAAAGGAGCAAAAAAAAACGATTTAGAAAATATTCGATGAAGGGTTAACGCTCGGCATCGAATCGGATTAAGACTAAAACAATTTTTAATAATAAAAAAACTTAGTTTTCAAATTAATAATAAGGCAACTTGGCCGTGGAGGTTCCACAAATGTGAGCTCACCTAGCTATAGGGATATCGCTCACCTAAACGTTAAGACTATTCGACCGAACGTTAGTCCGACGAAGGATTCCTCTTAACGCCTGCTTTATGATAAGAACCCCGCTATTGGGTGGGGAACCCAATCCGGTAGAATTACGCTTGTCCTCTCTCGAGGGTATGCACGCAACTCTATTTACCCAGGGGTGATCGGTCCATATGCACGGCCTCTCGGCTAGCTAGCATATGGACTACGGAAATAGGGCCCACACATCGATATGTGGTCCTACGCGTCGTAAACCCGGGGTAAACCTTAAGTGCTTAAATTAAAATGAAAATAAAGAGCTTTAATTATTATAAATCATTTTAAATGTCCCAATGCTCTTCGATGCCGAGGCTAATAGCGATTAGCCACACATCGGTATGGGGACGGCTTATAATTTAGTGAGGCGTGAGTTCGAAATTAAACGCTAAATTATTATAAGAAGGGGACATAAGAAAAATAAAAGAACATTTAGAAAGCTGAAAAATTAGCTAAAACAAGAACTCACGCACACTCCAAATTATAAATTAAACAGGAACTAAGTTACACATAAAAGAAATTTGCATATTTCAAATTTGCGAGTCCCACTCAAACGAGTGGGGGCGGTAAATAAAAGCTGAAAATTGCAAGTCCTACTCAAACGAGTAGGACTGAAATGAAAGCGAGTCCTACTCAAATGAGTAGGAGAAAATAAATGCGATTACAGGGCTATTAAGTCCGGCCATTTAACTCAAGTGAGTAGGCGGAAAAATAAAGAAAGAAAAATTACAAATCCTACTCAAACGAGTAGGCGGGAAATAAAGTCCGGCCATTTAAACTCAAGTGAGTAGGCGGAAAAATAAAGAAAGAAAAATTACAAGTCCTACTCGAACGAGTAGGACTGAAAATGAAAATGGTACGCCATTTAACTCTTAACGAGTATGCGGAAATAAACACACACAGACACACACACTCCATAAGAAATTCAAGAAAGTAATAAAGCTAACACCTACACTCACACACTCTACATAATTTGAACAAAGCATTAAAAGAAAGCAATTAAAAGAAAGCATAAAAGATTTAACACCTAAACTCACACACTCTACACAATTTGAATCAAAGCATAAAAGTTATACACCTACACTCACACACACTTCATGAAGATTAAGAAGAACAAAAGGAAATTTAGGCTCATACACTCACACACACAAATAAAAAGCAAAATGAAAGTTACCTAAACATTAAAATTTTAACTTTTTCATGCTTAGATTTTGCCAAAAACAAATAAAAAGAGGAAATTTCAATTTTAGAAGACAAAAGTTTTTCAAAACAAATTAAAAACCAAAGTATTTGGAAAATTAAAATGCCAACATTTTCATTCTTATGACTTTATGAAAGTGATAAAAAAGGTGAAAAAGAATATGAAAAGAACAAAAAGAGGTTTTACAATCCTAAAAGAAAACTAAGTAAAAAAGGGAACAAAATCACTTTTTGAATCTCTTTTATAAATTCATGAGAATGAAATCAAAATTCTAAGCATGAAGACAAGTTAAAGACATGTAAAGTAAAGTAAATTACACTCATACACACACACACATTTCATAAATGAAGAACAAGGATGAAACCAAGAATAAAAAAGGGAGAAGAAGTGAGCCATCCAAATGATTTTTCATGCTATATAGAGAGAGAAAATCTAACATTTTTATTGAAATTATCAAACTATTACAAAGCTAGAAGATAAAGCAAAATAAAACATGAAATAAGAAGGGAGAAATCTCCTTACATAGCACTAGTATCCACGGATTAAGCCCACAAAAAGACACTAAATTGGCCCAAAAATCTGAAACCTTGGACCTTACAGAACTGGGCTATTTATAGGAAAAAATTTCTAAGTACACGCCCTCGGTCACGGGCGTGTAGGGGGGGCGTGACAGTACTATTCATGAAGGCGGCTGACGATTGGACGGGAAAGTTGACTTCGGGCTGAGTTCGCAGCAGTCACGCCCCAGGTCACGGGCGTGACTCTGGGCGTGTCGGGGAGGTAGAACCGGGCGCGAGTTGCGTCGAAAGTCTTTGTCAGCATATTGTCGGGCCAGCTGGAAAGGTCACGCCCCAGGTCACGGGCGTGACGCTGGGCGTATCAGTTGGTGTCGACACTCGACGAATGTCGAGCGGAAAGTGTCGAGTCGAAATCGTCGAGCGGAAATTGAGTCACGCCCCAGGTCACGGGCGTGACACTGGGCGTGACTGTTGATGTCGACACTCGACGATCGTCGAGATGAATTCGTCGAGAGGAGAGGACACGGGCTTGGGTCACGCCCCGTGTCGGGTGACACGGGCGTGTCGCCAGGCGTGTCGAGCTTTTACTTCACAAATTTTCCGATTTCACGGGAAATGCGCAGTCACGGCCCGGTCACGGGCGTGACCAATGTGTCACGGGCGTGTACTTCCCAAATTTTGGCAGATTTTGGAATTTTTCTGCAAAATAAAATAAAACAAGTTAGAAGCAAATTTACAAGAATAGGAACATTTTATTGAACAAAAATAAGTAAAAACGACGAAAATAAATGAAAATAACTAAATTAATGTGCATAAAAATACGTATATTTACAGTTCATCAGAGGTGCTCACCTGTGGAGGCAGGGGTGAGAAGATTCGCATCAGCGGAGGGCTGACCCCGGAGGGCCAAGGCAGGATGCTGGAGTGCATCCAGAAGAACATGGACATCTTCGCCTGGAACGCCGCGGAGATGCCGGGGGTTGATGCGGATGTGGCTTGCCACCGCCTCAACCTGGACCCGAGAACACACCCCGTTCAGCAGAAAAAGAGATCCACGGCAGACAAGCTGGCGGAGCCCATCAGGGAGGAGGTGGCAAAGATTCTCAAGGCTGGCTTCGTGTCCGAGATTCAGTATCCCGGCTGGGTCTCCAACGTCGTGATGGTTAAAAAAGGAGACGGTCGATGGAGAATGTGTATCGATTTTTCCTTACTTAATAAAGCTTGTCCTAAGGACTGTTATCCTTTGCCTTGGATCGACACGCTGGTTGACTCAGCCGTCGGCTTTTCTGTAATGAGTTTTTTAGATGCCTTTTCAGGTTACCATCAAATCAGGATGCACCCCCCGTACATCAAGGATGTCTTGTTCATCACAGGGGATGGATGCTACTGCTACAAGATGAGGACATTCGGGGTGAAGAATGCTGGGGCCACCTACCAAAAAATGATGGATAGGGTCTTCAAGGAGCAGAGGGGAAGGAACTTGGAGGTGTATGTGGACGACCTCATGATCAAAAGTCGGGATGTGGAGTCCCGCCTCCGGGACCTGGAGGAGACCTTCGCCACCCTGCGCAGATACAAGATGCGGTTGAATCCCCTGAAATGTGTCTTTGTGGCCAGCAGGGGAAAGTTCTTGGGACACCTCCTCACCCCCGCGGGGGTCGAGCCCAACCCAGATAAGGTCAGGGCCATCTTAGAGCTGGGGTCCCCGCGAAATGCGAAGGAGGTCCCACGGCTGATGGGGAAGCTAGCAGGGCTGAGTCGCTTCCTTTCTCGGGCAGGGGAGAAGTGCTCCCCCTTCTTCAAAATGCTGAGGGGTGGTCAGAGGTTTGAATGGACCTAGGAATGCGAGGAGGCGTTCCAGGCTCTCAACGTGCAGTTGACACAGGCTCCGCTGCTCCAAGGGCCGAAGGAGGGGGAGGATCTGTTCTTATATCTCGGGGTCGGGGCAGACGCTCTGAGCTCCGTCTTGGTTCGAGAAGAGGGAAAGAGACAACTCCCTATTTATTACGTCAGCCGGGTCCTGAGGAAGGCTGAGCTCCAGTATCCGATCTTGGAGAAGCTTGCATTCGCCCTAATCATCTCGGCTCGGCGGCTACGACCTTACTTCCAGGCATACTCAATCCGAGTGGTGACCAACCATCCCCTCCGCAACATATTCGAGGGGGTGGAGCATTCAGGCCGGCTGGCTAAATGGTCGGTGGAGCTGAGCGAGTTCGACGTCTCCTTCGTTCCGCGGCTCTCGATCAAAGCTCAGGCGATGGCCGACTTCCTGGCCGACTACGTGGTGGAAGTAGCGCAGGAAGAGCTCGCCCGCCCGACTCCTTGGAAAGTGAGGGTGGATGGATCCTCAGGGAGGCATTCCCTTGGAGTGGGGGTGGTCCTAAAAATCCCTCAAGGGACTCGAATTGAGCAGACGGTGGTGGTGCACTTTCCCATTACCAACAACAAGGCCAAATACGAGGCCGTGATAGCAGGGCTGCGCCTGGCCAGGGAGCTAGGGGTGCTGGATGTGGAGGTCCTTACTGACTCCATGGTGGTGGCTTCCCAGATCAATGGGGAGTTCGAAGCAAGGGAACTCACCCTGAAGTCATACTTGGCCAAAGTGAAGGGGGTCATAGGAACCTTTTAGACCTTCTCCATCCGACACGTGCTAAGGGAAGAGAATGAACATGCTGACCAGCTAGCAAAGCATGGTCCCCGGGCGGGGGGCACCATCACCGACCTGTTTCGCCCCTCCATCGAAGAAGGGGAGCTCATGGAAATTTACCAACAAGCTTCGTGGATGGATCTAGTAGTAGTTTTCCTCTCCGCGGGAGAATATCCTGAGGGGGTAGACAGGAAGAAGCTAAGGCACAAGTCAGCTTACTACCTCCTCAAGGACGGGCAGCTATACAGGAAGACCCTCTCCGGGATGCTAGCCCGCTGCGTGTCCGAGGGCGAGGTGCAGAGGATCTTGGAGGAGGTCCACTCCGGAGAATGTGGAAGTCATTCTGGGAGTCGGACCCTGGAGGGAAGGATAGTCAGGCAAGGGTATTTTTGGCCCGCCCTGGGCCGAGACGCCGCAGAGTTCGCAAGAAGATGTCATAAGTGCCAGCTGTTTGCCCCTCTTCAGCTACAGTCGGCCCAACAACTCAAGAGTATCACGGCGCCCTGGCCCTTCGCAATCTGGGGAATGGATTTGGTTGGACCGTTTCCCTCGGCCAGTGGTCAGAGAAGGTTCCTCCTAGTGATGATTGACTACTTCTCCAAGTGGATGGAGGTGATGGCACTGGCCAAGGTGACCTCCCAAGCGATCAGGAACTTTATTTGGGGGGAGATCATCTGTCGCCATGGGCTTCCCCAGGCCATCGTCACGGACAACGGGCCCCAGTTTGCCAGTGCCGAGTTCACCAGCTTTTGCGAGAAGCTTGGAATCGACCTCAGGTTTGCCTCGGTCCATCACCCCAGGAGCAGCGGGCAGGTGGAGGCCGCGAACAAGATCATCGTCAACCTCCTCAAGAGGAAGGTGGAGAATTTGAGGGGGAGCTGGGTAGAGCAGCTCCCCGTAGTTCTTTGGGCCCTAAGAACCACCACTAACATGGATACAGGGGAGACCCCCTTCAAGCTCTCCTACGGGTGCGAGGTAGTGCTCCCCGTGGAATTTGAAGTCCAAACGCCGCGGGTCGTGGCGGTCAAAGAGGGCCGAGAGGAATGGAAAGCCGGGAATGAGGAGGAGCTGAGACTATCCCTTGACATGGTGGAAGAATTGAGGGACCGTTCGACTGTCCGACAGGAGGAGGTAAAAAGAAGGATGACCAAATACTTTGACAAGCATGTCAGGGTCAAGCAGTTCACGGAAGGAGACCTGGTGCTGAATAAGGTGGATGAGGCAGGGAGGTCGGCATCCGTAGGGAAGCTCAATCCCAGCTGGGAGGGACCATTTATTGTAAAGGAAGCCCTAAAGTCAGGGGGCTACCGACTCCAAAATGTAGAGGGTGAGACCCTGAGTAACACCTGGAGTAGTGATGACTTGAAGCGTTTTTTTACCTAAGGCATGTAAGTGACACTCTCATTATAATGAACTTCTTTAAACGCTCCAGTACGGTCATAGCCAGCCTGTGTAGAGAATTGGAATGTGTTTGGACCCCGAGAAGATCGCGCTGCCAGGCTCTCACCTAGCTGGCAGGGCCGGAAGTCACTCGGTGTCATCCTTGGCCTCGAGAAGATCCCGCTGACAGGCTCTCACCTAGCTGGCAGGGCCGAAAGACACTCGATGGAATGCATTTAGACCCCGAGAAGATCCCGCTGCAAGGCTCTCACTTAGCTGGCAGGGCCGGAAGTCACTCGGTGTCATCCTTGGCCTCGAGAAGATCCCGCTGCCAGGCTCTCACCTAGCTGGCAGGGCCGGAAGTCACTCGATGGAATGTGTTTGTACCCCGAGAAGATCCCGCTGCCAGGCTCTCACCTAGCTGGCAGGGCCGGAAGTCACTCGGTGTCATCCTTGGCCTCTAGAAGATCCCGCTACCAGGCTCTCACCTAGCTGGCAGGGCCGGAAGTCACTCGATGGAATGTGTTTGGACCTCGAGAAGATCCCGCTGCCAGGATCTCACCTAGCTGGCTGGGCCGGAAGTCACTCGGTGTCATCCTCGGCCTCGAGAAGATCCCGCTGCCAGGCTCTCACCTAGATGGCAGGGCCGGAAGTCACTCGATGGCAGTAGTTTGCGACCCAGGGCGAATCACGATGCCGGGCTCCCACCTAGCCGGCAGAACCGAAAACTACTCAAATGGTGTTAACAACGGATTGGGATTTGATGACTCGGGCAAACAGCGAACCGCCTCGCCTCGCCTGGTCCACGAGTGGCCTCGGCAGCGGAGGCCGTACCGCTGATACAGGTCGCCCACAGCGGGACGACCCGCCGGGCCTCCTATAACTCCTAAGCCGAATCCGTAGGCATACGACCTCGTTGACGCAACGCGAGGTGAGAGGCAGTGAGCGTGAAAACGGAAAAATTACATCGCGCAATGACCGCAGGCAGACGTAAGTAACGGGTGGGGAAGCATCAGTAAAAGCATTAACAGACGAAAATGAAAAAAGTATAGGCGCATCCCGCGCTTACATCTCAAACGACAAAAAGAGCATAATGTTTACACCTAATAAACAAACGTCAAAAAGCGGGGGCGACGCGAGATCTGGGGGGGGGGGAAGTCCTAGATGGGCTGGAAGGACTTATCCCCGGGATCCGGCACAGGGAGGAACAGTGCCGACACCACGTCGCTCGCCGAGAGATCCGCGGCCTCGCTCTTGAGGAGATCCGCACGCCGCAACATCTGCATCGTGTACTTCGCGGCGCTGGCGTCGTTCTTCTGCATCAACACTTCCAACTTGTGGTCAGAATGATGCTCGAGCAGGCAGCCCCTGTGGTCAGGCGGAGGGACAGCAGCGACAGCCTCCAGGTCGCGCACCCGCGCCTCCAGCGCCGATATGTCCTGACCCAGGGTGGCGATCTCGGCACCCATCCGGCTCGCCGTCGCCGCGTCCTGGGAAAAGGAGAGAGAATCATAAGGTGAATTCGCGAGAAGGGGCGGTTATCGAAGGTGAACACGTACCACCCCTCCCAGGTACTGCGCAAGGGTCTCCTCGGCCGCGTCGGCCCGCCTTCTCTGGAGGTCCGAGTCCTCCTGAGCGAGTTTCCGGGCCTCCTCTTTCTCGTCCTCCAACTTCTTGAGGGAGGCGGCGTTCCGCTCAAGCTAGGTGCAGCGCCTCCCAACCATATGGGCTAGCTCTAGGCCGCGCAGCTGGGCCCGCGCGCTCTCGTGAACTAGTACTCGCGTCGCCTCTTTGTCATAGATGGCGGCGTCCTCTCGCGAGTACAAGCCGAACGAAAAATTATATGCCTCCCCGCCGATGGTGTCCTGCTCCAGCCAACTCGGCAACAGGGTCGAGACCACCGCGCGATTAGACTCCTTGTCCCATGACAGAAGCGAGACGCCGAGCTCGTCCATGTATTTCTCACCGTAGCCGAAGTTGCGATGCCCTCTCGGCACCGGCCTCGCGGTGGTTTGCGACCCGTCCGGCGGCCCGGAGGTACCTGCCACCCCAGCGGGGATGTCGCTGGTCGAAGCAACAATGGCGGGGGAGCCCTCAGTCGGTAGATCAGCCGGGGCCTTTCCTTTCCTCTGGCCCCCGGCTAGTTGCTGACCCGTAGACTTCGCCGTCTTTGGCGGGGGAGCGTGCCGCTCGCGGCCCGGCCTCTTCTTGGCAGGGATCGACGGGGCCTCGCGCTGAGCGGCGTCGGCGGCCTGAGCACAAGCGAGGACCCCGGAGGCGACCCGAGCACTCTCATAGGGGGGATGGAGGGGCACGTCTCGCTCGCCTGCCGAAAAAGGAGAGTAAGACCTAAGAAGCAAAGAGCGAGACAAGAGTTGTGGCGAGTGGCAAACCTCCCCCAGGCGGGACGGCAGCAAGGTCGTCCAGGTTGCGGCGCAGGTACGCGACCTCGAAGTTCTTACCAGAGAAGAACCCGCACAGGTCGGCTTCGTGGCCTCCCAGGCTTGGCGGGCGGTAACTCGCCTCGCTGAGCTGCACCGGCGAGTAGGGAATGTTACCGAAATCTCCCTTGACGAACAGGAATTTATTGAGCCAGTTGTGACTCTTGTTAACGGTCTCCCGCACCTTGAGGTGGGCGCTGGAGAAGTAGGCGGTGCCATCCCGGTTCGCACGGAAAGAAAATAGTTTGCGGAAAACCGCGAGATTAAACTCGATCCGGTCCTCCCGCAGGAAGTAGGCGAACCCAACCATAACAGCTACAGAGTTCAGGGTCATCTGACCTATGACGACCCCAAATTACTTCAGTACCTGACGAACCTCTGGCCAGAGGGGGAGGCGGAGACCCACCTCAAAGTGGGCCAGGGGAATGGCGAGCTCATTCCCGGACAGATCGTTGATCTTCTCCCCCTCCCCGGGCCGTCTCGCCGAGAACCCAGCCGGGATGTGGTCGCCTAGGGCCTCTAAGTATTCGCGCTCTGAGATGATAGCATAGGGAAAATCGTGCTCCGAGAAGGACCAGGCGCATTTGCTTCGCCCGTCCGCCTCGCCGCCGCCGCCGCCGCCCATTCCGCCGAATTGCCGCCGTCCAAGCGAGACAGACCCAATGGGTGAGCGAGAGTCGTGCTTTGTGGAGAGTAGCAGGCGGGAGAGTGCTTTGAAGCGATGGAGGGATAAGAACCGGCCACGCCTATTTATAGGGAGAAAGAAAGGGCGGGAATTTTCCCGCCAACGGGAGAGGTGCGAGTAGCAAAAATCAGGCCAGACGGTTCGACTCCCCAACGCGCAGCCACAGCGCCAGGACCGTTTAGCAGCAGGTCTCGCTCGACCGCATCCGCGCGAAGAATGAGCGGGCGAGTCTCAGCCCGAGCCCGCCCAGGATCCTGAGCGAGTCGGGGAGACTCGTGGCTGGCGAGCTCCTCGGCTCGCTCCGGCTATGATCAGAATGACGGGTTGAGCGAGGTCGTCCCCAGACCTGCCCTAGCCCCAGGAAGTGGGCGAGGGGCGGACGTGAGTACCCTCGAGCCCGCCTCAAGGAAAATAAAAACAGCAACATGATAATTTTAGCGTGCATCAGAGATCAAAAATCAGGCCCATAGGCGGGCGAGGAGAGTCACAAATTATTGCGAATACAGAATGAGGCTTTGAAATAGTAGAAACCCCGCAATATCCCGCGAGCGGGGGGAAGAAAGGCCGGATCAGTACTGGATCCACTTCCACCTGCCCCGCCGCTGCGTTCCCAATCGCGGCAGCACGCGAGGATAATGGTAATCGCGCACCGCCACTAGCTCCTGCTGAGCCAGGCCGACTTGCTCCGAGGCATTCCTAAGACGCTCCTCGGCTCGTGTAATGTGCACGCCAGGCGAAGTGACCTCGCTACCTTCTGCTGCGCGCGGGGCTCCCTCCAAGGCTGCGAGCCGAGCCTCGGTGTCGGCCTTGTCTTGATCGACCCTATTCACGAGCTCATGAAGCATGAGCGTGTGTTTCTGGAATAGCTGCGTCACCTGCCTCTTCATCCCCACCGCATCCATAATTCCTAATTTTCATAATTTAGCTGATAATTTATTTATTTATTCTAATAACCAAAAGTTCCAAGTTTGAACATGAAGTACAGGTTTAGACAAGATAAAATTCCACTAAATTTATGTCAAATGAAAAATGAATAACCATTTAAAAATCCAAAATCTCCCAATTTTTCAGCAAGATTTAAGCCCTTAAATTTTATTTCAAATTTATCGCATAATAAATCATTTAAAGGGCATGTACAACAAAAATACTATCAAAAATTCAGAGAAAATTCCAGGATGATTATAAGGACACATAAAACCTCTAAATAAAGTTTCCTTATTTTTTTTGATAGAATTATTCCCTGAAATAATTAAATATCCAATTCTCAAAATTATGGTCTTGTAAAGGAAGTTCTGTAAATAGACCTCTAAAAATTATAAATAAATTTCTACAAGTGCATTTTGGACTGGAAACATCAAAACCTAAGTCTCATGATTTTGCAATAGATATATCATCAATAATTAATTATATACTACCAAGGCCCCTTTCCCAAGCTTGTGAAGGAAGTACAAAATATAATCAAGCAAAGATTATGATAAAATTCAGGGGTATTCACTTAGGTCTATAAGATCTTCTGACCAAGTTTCATCAGATTCAAATGGACAGAATAACCATAAGAAATTCAAACATCATTTTGGGCCTTTTGGTAATTAACAAATGAAGTACTAGGAATAAAATCCATAAAATTCTATAGATATTACCAGGGGTTCTAGATGTTCTAAAACCTACTCTACCGAAGTTCCATAGCTTTTGGGGAAGGTTTAGTGGCTGAATCTTCAAATTTGTGCTCCTACCCTAAAACTAGGGTTAGGATTTTGGGGTGCCTACCTTCCTCCAAATCCCATAAGATTCCTTCCAGAGAACTTAGGATACACTACCTCCATTCCCACTGAGTGTTTAAGGCCATACAAGGGCATTTGCCCCTATGTCCTTCACAACCCCAAAAGGTCCTTCCTTAGGGTTTGAGGTTGAACCCTAGGGTAAATCAAGCCTAATTCAACCCATTTTCCTCAAGAGGGTGACATTGGCCATGCCAAGTCAGTGTCCAAAACCGCAGCCTCTGTTGAGGGGAGGGGACCACCATACGTCCATAGTGCACTTTTAATCAAGAATGCCACCTTAAAACCTAACTAGGGTTTGGTGATTCCCTAGCCAAACCCTATCCAAATGAGATAAAATTTTATACAGAACTAATACTTGATGTCAGGGACTACTCTCCAAAATTTGGGACGGTTTGGAGGTAATTTGACCACTTAATTAAATTACCCTATCATTATTAAATAAAAGTAAACACTTTAGGCACAGTGTGTCTATAAATTCTGAGTTTTGGGCAGGCCCTAGGTATAGCTAGGTTAGACTCCCTGCCAAAACTGCAAGTGATTTGGACTAAGGATGAAGTGTGGGCACTCAGTTTAATGACTGCCTAGCCCTAAGTATATGTCCCACCAAAATGGGTGCCCTGGTCAGAACATGCACCCAAATGGGTTCAAACCAATTTTAAAATAACATAGAGCCAAAGGGCTACAACTTTCATGTTGAAGGTTTTTCCACCAGGTGAGCCTAAGTATTTTTAAAATTTAAAACCAATAATATTAAAAACTGTGACATAAATTTCATTATTATAAAAATATTTCCTATAGTTTAATCTCATGCCCGCACGAATCTTGAAGCAAAAAGGGAGGGAATCCCTTCATCTCCTTCCTTGAGCCGACGGTCAGGATCCATCCCGCCTGGAGCCACTTCCAAGCTTTGTCGCTGGCGATCCAGCCCCTTCCCCGGCCGGCCACCGCCACCACCACCTGCGTTGAGTTGGTGGTTGACGCCAGGCGGCGGCACAGCCTCCGGAGGGGTGTTTTACGACGATTATAGTAGTAATCTTTTTGCCGAAAAACCATGAAAATCATGGTTTGGATCGGGCTCAATTGAGCCCGAACCTTTAACCTAAGGGAACCTATGATCTACCCGAGAGTTAAGGAGAGGGAGAGGACCTTTCTGGCGGCCTGAATGCGAGAGGAACGGCGGGATGCCATCGTCGATGGCGGCGGCGCTCGTCTTCTGCAACAACACAGTGGGACGGCTTGTTTCCTCCAGGTAAAAGCTCGAAAATGTTCCCCTCTACCCACTGATGATGTTTATATGGACAATTGGGGAGGGGGTGGCTGGTTCTTCAATGCCCATCAACACCATTAATGGTGTGGCTCGGGTTGAGTGGGGGGGGGGGGGGGGGGTTGAATCTACCCCTTGGTGGCCGGGAAATGGCTGGAATCAACTCCTCTTCCCTAGAGGAGTTGATTGCAGCCATTAAGAGTGGCTGTTGGCCTCCCTTTGGCCGGCTCCCACTCTCCCCTTCCTCTCCCCCATCTTCTCTCTCCACCATTAACATGAAGGGAAGCTCCCTTCTCTCTTCTAGTCACCCATGTTGACTGGTCAACACCATAGGCTATGTGCAGCCCACTTAGTCATAATGATCATGAAAAGTGATGTTAGCCTAAGGGAGAAATGGCCTGAGCTTGGGTTAGCCCATTCGGGCTAAGTTTGACTTGGCTTAAGCTAGGGTTGACTTAGGTCAATCTGATCATTTGGGTTGACCCCATTGGGTCCTTGGTGACCCATTGGCCTCCCCTAAGGCCTATGTGGGGTTGGGTAGGGTTACCTTACACTTTAGAGGTCACCTGCCCTTAGTAAGGGCACTTTGACCAGATCAGGGTCTTGAGTTGACTTTGGTCAACTTGGCCTCTAGGGCTGACCCCAATGTGTCCTTGGTGACCCTTGACTTCACTTTAGGGTTAGTAGGGCATAGGTGGGGTCCTCTAGGCTAGGAGTAGGTCAATTGACTCTAAGTAGGCTAGTTTGACCCATTTAGGGTTAGGGTTGACTTTGGTCAACTGAGTCTCTTTGATTGACCCCAGTGGGTCCTTATGGCTCTAATGGGCCTACCAAGGTATTAGGGGGTGTTGTGGTAGGGTCTTGGGGTCAAGGTGTAGCCCCATGGTCATCCTAAACCATTGTTTAGAGTTCTACTATTTGCAGACCATGATGATTTTCAACATTTTGTCTCCTATCTCTTGGCCCATTTCTGGCTTCCTAGGGTTTGTTATGACCTAGTCATGGACAAAACCACTCCTAGGGGTCTAGTTGGAAATGGGATGTTACAAATCCCAATAAACAAAACAAAGAAATCATCCCCGAAATCAAGGTTAAGCCTACAGGAATTTCTACCGTAGAAAAGAAGCTTGTAACATCCCATCACGACGCCAGGTTTGCTAAATTAGATTTTGAGGGAGACCTAAGTCTATACCCAATTCTCCTAATTGGCGAACCAAGATCCCAATAAACAAAAGGTAAACCCCCAATAAACAAAAGTTTAGACTCTACTCTTCCTGGGGCAGCCCTACTAGTTTAAAGCGGGAAAATAAATTAAACATCTTGAGAGGTTGTGAGGTATACCTGAATGAACAGCTCTGGGTATCTTTGTCACATTAGGTCATGCGGTTCCCAGGTATGCTCCTCATGGCCGTGGTTTCTCCACAGGACTTTGACCAACGGAACCTTCTTGCGACGCAAGATCCGTACTCCTCGGTCGTCGATCCTAACCGGCTCCAAACGAACTGACCAGTCTGAAGCTATAGGCCCTTCGGTGGTCAAAATCTGCTGCTCCGGGCATAGCAGAGCCCTCCTTAATGAAGAAATGTGGAAGACGTCGTGTAGAGCTGCCAGCTCTGGTGGCAACTCCAGCCTGTAGGCTAGGGGCCCGATCCGCTCCAGGATCCTGTAAGGGCCCATGTACCTAGGGATACGCTTCTTTCTCCGACTACGCACCCGTGAGACTCCATGCATGGGCCAGATCTTCAAAAACACTCGATCCCCCACCTGAAACTCCACCTGACGATGTCGGGCGTCATAGTACTTAGCTTGTCTACTCTGCGCCTCTAACATCCTGTCTCTGATCTGCCTCACTTGAGCCTCGGTACCTTCAACAAAATCTGATCCCAACACCTTCGGATCCTCATCCTGAATCCAAGAAAGCGGTGTCCGGCATTTCCGTCCATACAAGGCTTCGTAAGGCGCCATCCTGATGTTGGACTGGTAGCTGTTATTATAGGAGAACTCAACCAGGGGTAAGAGTTTTGAAAGTAATAGTGCCTAATCACCTAGAGGGGGGGGGGGTGAATAGGTGACCTATATCTTTTTAATTTTACAGGCAGAAATATAGTACAGTAATTGCAATTCTACAAGTATCACAGCACAGCAATCATACAAGCATACATTCATAGAGTGCACACAGGATTTATAATGGTTCCCCAAGGTCTGAGTACATCCACTTTCCCCCTTCACCTATCTAGTAGTGTACTAGATTTGGCCTAACTTCTCCACTTCTCCTCAGATCCTCAGATCTTACACCTCAGAACCCCGAACAAGTTCCTACAACTCAGAGTGATCCCACTCCTACAACTCAGGCACAAAGGCCCTTCCACTCAGTCTTCCACAAGACCTACACTCAGGCACAATAGCCCTACCTCAGCCTTCAACAAGGCCTACACTCAGAGAAATGATTCTCCTACACTCAGGCTCACAGGCCCTACCTCAGCCTTTATAGATTTAGGCTTACAACTCAGATCTATACAAGATCCTACAGGAATTAGAAAACACAAAGTATATAACCACAACTCTTGATAGAGAGAGATGAGTTGACTGGCTTCTTGATGAGTTCTTGGAATAACTTGGCTGAGATCAACCTCCCTTGGCTTTCTTCAAAGCTTCTTGAATTAGAACACAGTAGGGTTGTATCTCTATTCAGATGATCTTCAATCAACTGCTGACTTGAGATTCTGATTTCAATCAGAATCTTCCTTATCAGCCTTGTTCAACAGCTGGACATCTTAGAAGGAGCTCTCTCTCTCCAACTTCTTAGATCTTCACTTGAAGGTCTTCTTCTTGTTGTGTTGTTTTTCACTTCATTGATTTCTTTTCTTTTGTTGAAGGAATAAGCCTTTATATAAGCTTTCTTCATGGTGACCGGCTGATCCAGTTTCTAACAATCTTCTGACAGCTCTGACAGTAGCAGTTGACCGGTTGAAATGGCAGCTGTCAAGTCATCCAGTCACTTCCTGAAATCTCTGTCACTGTCTGAAAGTGTCGAGACAGATATTCTTTATGTGTCGACACAAATAGACCAAGTGTCAACACAAGTAGACTAAGTGTTGACACTAGCCTTCATGGTGTCGACACAATTCCTTGTGTTGTTGTAACTGCTTCTCGACACTGCTCCTTCAGAATGTGTCGACACTGATCCTGTGTGTCGACACAAGTATTCTTCTTTAATACTTAGTTGAATTCTGCTAAGTGTCGACACATCATCTTGTGTTGAAACTTGCTATGTGTCGACACATGCCTTCTGTGTTGAAACTTTTGCTGAGTGTCGACACATCTCCTTTGTGTCGACACATACTTCATGTGTTGAGACTTTGCTGAGTGTCGACACATCTCCTTTGTGTCGACACATTCTTCATGTGTTGAGACTTTGCTGAGTGTCGACACATTCTTCATGTGTTGAGACTTTGCTGAGTGTCGACACACCTCCTTTGTTTTGACACTTGCACTTAAATTTTGTTGAAGTTTATTGAGTGTCGACACAGCCTCCTAGTGTCGACACTTTCCTCCTGGTGTCGACTCTACCTTCCTGGTGTCGACACAATTACTCTAAGTATCGACACAGCTCCTCTAGGTGTCGACACAAGCATTCTTAAGTGTCGACACTTTTCTTCTAGCTGTCGACACATGGACTTAGAAACTTTTATGCTTTCCCTACAATTACTTAACCTGCACAAATAAACTCAAAGCACATCAAATACATCTTGATGTATATCATTGAGTAGGGTGAGGCTTCTTAAAATCAGGTACATATATTCCAAGGTACCCAACAATCTCCACCTATTTGGAGAAGTCATAACCCTTACTCAATGATATACACCATACATAACAAATTTTCAGTATGATGTACAACAATATTAAATGACAGGGAAAATACTTAAACATGTATTAACAGAACAAGTATAAACAATTATCTCAGAACAATTAATGTAATAGATTTGAACCATGACACAATGTTCTTACTAATTCCAACATTTTCATTAATCAAAAGTTTACATAGAGTTTTAATGCAAATGATTACAATTTGTAAACTTAAGAAAATGCTATCTTATGGCTGCTCTGGTTCCTTGATTACAATCCCCTTTCCAGATTGAATCTTTTCTTGAACTGGAGCTTCATTGTCATCAGCAGCAGCAGGCTTCTTCCCTTTGAGATCTTTCTTTTTCAGCTCTTCAGCCTTTATCTTCTGCCTTTCAAAATAGCGATAAGGCTTGGGGAAATACTTGCTAGGCTCCTGTGCATTAGGAGGTAGCTTTCCCAGTTTAGCCTTCCTTCTATATTGTACAAAGGCCTCTTACCTATTCTCATGTTTTCTCCACTCCAGGTCAGAATACCACTTACCTCTATCCAGGACATTGTCCTTAGCAGCCTTCCAAGCAGTCAAGATGATATTCCTGGATGTGGGGCTCCATTGTTCAAAATCTGGCCTTAATTCAGCTTACTCTCTGAATCTTTTCTTAGATAATTGGGTCTCTTGTTCTTTTAACAAAACTTCTTGCTCTTTTAGTATTGCCTCTGGCACAGGCTGGACAACTTTCTCAAGAATGATATTCTGATTACCCTCAGGAGGACTGTACATAGACTGTACCTCCTGATGTATCATATCAAAATCTGCAGGAGGATATATCACTTGAGCCACTTCAGCTTGCTCTCCTCCAAAGTATGCAGGATTTATTCCAGTCTATGCCACATTGTCATCATCACATAAGGGTAGATATCCAAGGGTGGCTCTGATGGAGTTTGAAATCCATTTGGCATGATCAGAGCCTGCCTTGACTAATACCCTCTCCCCCTTTATGACTTCTCGCTCTATGTGATCCCTCAGATCATCTTTCTGAAACCTGATCTGGGCATTCAGATAGTTAACCTCATCCTTATAGAAAGGTTTTAACCTTTGAAGCTTGTCAGTAATTGCCTTCTGAGAATCTTCAATGGCAGTTTTCCCAGCAGTGAGACTCTCCTGTAATTTCTTATCAAATTCTTCTTTGGCAGTGGCACTTACTGTACGCTGTGCAGTACTTATATTTTTCATTTCAGTTACAATGGCATTATGTGAAGCAGTGAGATTATCATTTATCCTTATCTGGTTTTCCAGGACATAGCCTTGATTCAGAGCAATGTCATCAACCTGTTTCTTGATGTTCTCTTGATGAGTGGCCAGATAGACTACTGCATTTCCTACTTTATGGAAGCAGTCGGTCATTTCCTTTTTGTTTTGATTCATTTCTTATGCCAGATCAAATTGCAGGGACTTATGACCTTCATCCATATACTTTTCTAGACCTTTCCTTTGCTCATCAAGCTTAATCTGCAAAGCCACCATCAGTGAACTATAATCAGTAGATGGGGCTGGCTGTGGAGCAATTGTCTGTAGTGCTTTCTTATTGTTCTGGCTTCTTCTCTTGAAGACTTGGAACTTCCTTTTCTTGGCTCTAGCAGCCTCTTCATCTTCTGAAGCAGAAGTGGTAGCAATATCAACTCTATCCTTAGGACTAGGATGTGAATCCTTCTCACTCCTTGTTAGCTCCTCAGTATTTCTTGGCTTCTCAGTCTCTTGTGTAGCAGTTTCCTCTACATTCTCCATATGCTCCCCCTGAATATTTGTCTTCTCCCCCTCAACAGCACTATTTCTCTCCCAAGGTCTGTCTGTACAAGATCTGGGAATAGCTCTTTTAATGTAAATTCCTGTTGAGAATGGGCTGGAGAATCTCTGATCTCATCAACCACTTTATCAGCAACAGATGTGTCCTCTATGACAACATCTTGTGGTTGAGGTTGTATCTGTATTTGCTCTAGTATGGTTTGAGTAGCCCTTTCACTCTCTAGTGGAGTTGGCTCTTCCACATGTAGAGGCTCCCCCTGGAGTGATTCGAGGTGAATTGGGCTAGCTGAGGGTAGCTCCCCCTACCTCTGTGCATCTTCTTGTCTTGCTGGAGACTGTCCAGCATTTCTAGTCTCTTCATCATCAGGAGTAAAGACCACTTGCTCTTCAGAGCTGCTGGAGGATTCTTGAGCCACAATGGCTGTCTTCTTCTTCTTCTTCTGAGGTGTGTCCTTTTCTGGAGTAGGCATTTCTTTTGTCAATAATCTATCCCACCTAGAGAAAATTCTCAAATCCATTCTCCTCATGTGGTTTATCTTGGAACCTGCAGCTTGGTTCATCACATCAGGAATACTTCCAGCTAGGTATACACTCAGAATTCTACCCAGATTGGGCTTCTTCAGGCTCTCTTTTATCTTGTCAAACAGCACTACTGACCAGTCATTCTGAAGTTTGAAGATAATCCTTGTCATCAAACTGAACATATGAGCTGAAATTCTGTCATGTCCTCCAGGCTTGCTCAGGATGACCTTGCCAACTATTTAAGACAGAAACTTTCCTTGGATGTTCATCCCTTTTCTATTGAAAACTGATCCAATTTTCAGGTTTGAATCCAGTCCACACCATCTCAATGCCTCTCTAGTCTTAGAAGCAGATAAATCTTCTTCCTCTTTTGTTCTTGGTAGTTGAAGTACCTTCCTTAGACTTTTCTGTGTGACCTTGACTTTCGTCCCATGAACTCTGGACTTAATCTTGATTCCAGTATCATCAAGTGAAGCTGCACTCAAAAATTCAAGGACCTCCTTCTTCCAGATCTTGACTGGTTCTGATACAAGGTATTCCAATCCAGTCTCGGCAATTAGGGTTACCACACCTTTGATTTCGGGTTCTGCATTATCAAAGGCGTGACGCACGAGCTCATATCCTTTATTAATGTTCTCTTCTAGCTTAGGCGCCATTAGGGTTTGAATAAATTTTGAATTTAGAGAAGAGAGATGTCGACACACAAGTTTGGTCTCGAGACTAAGGTGAGCGTGTCGACAACCACTGGGGAAAACCTATTTATACCTTTCTATAATCGAAGGTGAAAAGGCGCGTCAAAATACTTAAATTGTGTCGACACTGTTGAAAAGTGTCGACACTTACTTATAATGTCTCGATAACTATGTGTCGACACAAATATAGTCGACAGAATATATGTATCGACACTTATATATGTGTCGACACCACTCAGCTCGACACTTAGTCGAGACTCTACCAGACTAATTCTGTGTAAATCCTAAGTGTCGACACCACCTTGGATGTGTCGACACAAACATTGCATGTGTCCACACTAATTCTCTAAAGTGTCGACACAGACTTCCTAGATGTGTCGACACCATTTCTCTGAAATGTCGACACCACTACTATGTGTCGACACAGATAACTCTATGTGTCGACACCATTGTACTTAGCCAATTTTTGTAAACTATTCCAAGTTTATCATCCCTAATTCAATTTTAAATTTATTGAATTTGGTTTCATCTAAGGGCTTAGTATACATATCAGCTAACTGATTATCTGTATTTATATACTCTAAGGAAATGTCTCCTTTTTCTACATGTTCTCTTAGAAAATGGTATTTTATTTCTATGTGCTTAGTCCTAATATGGGAGACAGAATTATTTGCAATAGAAATGACACTAGTAGAATCACAAAATAAAGGTGTTCTACTTACTTGAATACCATAATCTTCTAGCTGGTGTTGTATCCATAGTAGTTGTGCACAGCAGCTTCCTGCAGCAACATACTCTAACTCAGCTGTGGAGATAGCCACACTGGTCTGCTTCTTGCTACTCCAAGACACCAGCCTTCCACCTAGAAATTGACAGGTTCCTGTGGTACTATTTCTATCTTCCTTGCAGCCTGCAAAATCTGCATCTGAATAACCTGTCAGTTCAAAATCTCCATTCCTAGGGTACCAAAGGCCCAGATAAGGAGTGCCCTTAAGATATCTCAAAATTCTTTTGACTGCTGTCAAATGAGATTCTTTAGGGCAAGCTTGGTACCTAGCACAGGCACATGTAGCATACATGATATCTGATCTACTAGCAGTCAAATACAGTAGTGAGCCAACTATCCCTCTATACAAAGTTTCATTTACAGGTTTCCCTGCATCATCTTTGCTTAGAGACATTGTTGACCCCATAGGAGTTTTCATGGTAGTGGATGATTCCATACCATACTTCCTTATCAATTCTAGGGTGAACTTAGACTGGCATATGGATAAACCATCCTCAGTCTGTCTAACTTGGAGACCCAAGAAGAACTTAAGTTCCCCCATACTGCTCATTTCAAATTGTCCTTGCATTAGTTTTGCAAACTTTTTGCAAAGACTACTTTCTGTAGACCCAAATATGATGTCATCTACATATATTTGGACTAAGATAATCTTGCCCCTGGATTCCCTAAGGAATAGAGTCTTGTCTATTTTCCCCCTTGTGAATTTATTCTCAATGAGGAAACTAGACAGGGTTTCATACCAAGCCCTAGGGGCTTGTTTTAACCCATATAAAGCCTTCCTAAGTCTATATACATAATCAGGTTTAAGAGAATCTACAAAACCTGATGGTTGCTCAACATAGACTTCTTCCTTCAGGTTTCCATTCAGAAAAGCTGACATAACATCCATTTGATAGACCTTAAATCCTTGGAATGTTGTATAGGTAAGGAACATCCTTATTGCTTCCAGTCTGGATACTGGAGCAAAGGTTTGATCAAAATCAATACCTTCTTCCTGCATATATCCTTTTGCAACAAGTCTGGCTTTATTCTTAACTATAATTCCATTCTCATCCAACTTGTTCCTAAAGATCCACTTAGTTCCAATAATGTTATGGTCCTTTGGTTTAGGAACTAGCTCCCAGACTTTGCATCTTTTGAACTGGTTCAGCTCTTCATGCATTGCCTCAATCTAATGAGGGTCTAGGATTGCTTATTCAAATTTCTTTGGCTCTACCTGGGATAGAAAGCTGGAGTAGAGAACTGAACTTAGATTCATGCTCCTTGTTTGTACCCCTTGTCTGAGATCTCCAATAATTTGATTGGCTGGATGATCTTTTAAATGCCTATTTGCTGGAGGCAACCTGTCTTCTGGTTGTACACCTTCAACTTCTTCATTCAGCTGCTCCTCTTGGTCTTCTTCAGCAACAGGAGTATCTTGAACTCCCCCTGGACAGCAGCTACCATCCTCCACTTTCTGACTTGTAGAAGGACCTTTAGTTAAGGTAAGCTTGTCCATTTTCTCAGTTACACCTGTGGAGCTGCAAACACTTCTAGGCAATTCATTGTTAATGAGCCTTGCTTCATCAAAAACTACATGTACTGACTCTTCTACAACTTGAGTAATCAAGTTATAGACCCTATAAGCCTTACTGTTGTTATTGTACCCAACAAAGATCCCCTCTTGGGATTTGGCAGCAAACTTAGTTAAATAAGACTTACCATTGTTAAGGATATAGCACTTGCAACAAAAGATCCTTAAATATGATAGATTTGGTTTTCTTCCCTTCACAATCTCATAGGGGGTCTTCTTGTGGCTCTTGGTGATAGTAGCCCTATTGATTACATGACATGCAGTATTAACTGCCTCAGCCCAGAAATATTCTGGGAGAGATGTGTCACTCAACAGGGTTCTACCAGCCTCTATCAAGGTTCTATTTTTCCTCTCAGCAATACCATTTTGCTGAGGTGTTCTTGTTGAGGAAAATTCCTGAAAAATTCCAAATTCTTTACACAGTTTTGTCATACTTTCAGACTGAAATTCAGTACCATGGTCACTTCTGATTTTGACCACTGTACTGTTCAATTCATTTTGAATTTGTTTAACAAAACTATACAAGATACTTGGAGTTTCAGATTTTTTCCTTAGGAAGAACACCCAGGAATACCTTGAGTAGTCATCAACTACCACAAATATATAGACCTTCCTACCTAGGCTGTGAACTAGCATAGGACCAAAAAGATCCATATGCAAGAGGTATAGACACCTCACAGCATCTTTGTTCTCAAGGCTATGAAAGGTGGATTTGGTCTGCTCGCCCTTTTGACAAGCTGAGCATATCCCAACCTTTATACACTTAACCTGAGAAACATTCCTCACTAACTCTTTGCTAAAGAGTTGACCAATTGTCTTATAGTTAAGATGATCCAGCCTCTTGTTCCACTTAACACAATGTGAGACTTTTTCATCAGCTACAAGACAAATAGGAGAAACAACGTTCTCACACATAATGTCTAGACAATAGACATTTCTCTTCCTATATCCTGTCACAATGATCTTTTGATCACTTGACCTACTGATATGACAACCATCCTTGACAAATGAGATGTCACATCCAAAATCACTCAGCTGACTTATGCTAATGAGGTTATGTTTCAAACCCTTTACATAAGCCACTTGAGTAATTGTAATTAGGTTGCTAGAAATGTTACCAAAGCCTTTGATGATTCCTTTTTCTGAACCACCAAAGGTAACTTTAGGACCATCCTTGATTGTTGTATAGTCCTTCAGCAATCCCCTAGTTCCAGTCATGTGCCTGGAACATCCACTGTCCATGTACCATATAGGAGCATGGCCACTTGGACTCACCTGCAAAACATTTTACTTAACCTTAGAACCCAAATAATTCTTGGGTCCTTGGTGCAAGTTAGTCTGACTTTTAACAAAACTACATGTAGATCTTCTAGCAGGCAGTTTGCTACTCTCCTTGACACTTGAATTATGCCAACAGTCTATTGCAAAGTGGCCTATCTTGCCACAACACCAGCACTCAAATCTGTTGTACCTTTGTTTAGGTACAACCTTGGCTATTTTATCTACAGCAGGCTTCTTGTTGAGTACTGGGGCTTTGCCCTTAGACTTGGACCTAACTGTCCTGGCAGGTTTTGTAAACCCCAATCCAGTCTTACCCTTTTGAGGAATAAACTCATCTATCAAAGGGAAAACTGATTTTGGTTTAGAAAAACTTGCAACAATCTCTCTCTCCTTCTGAAGTCTAACCTCCAGATTCCTAATTTGAACATTCTTAAATGTAATAGTTCCCATCTGAATAACTGTAATGTTCTTCAGCCTGACTATTTCATTTAGTTTTTGATCTAACACTTTATCTGAATCAGCACCTGCCAACTTAAGATTAGCAATTTCCTTTGTCAGTGTTTTGACCAGATTTTTGCTCTTCTTAAGTGCCTGCAATACATCTCTATATTCATCCATCAACTGATGAATATCTCCCTCAAATTCAGACCCACCCACATCACTTGATGCAGATGTATCTGATTCTGAATCAGTACTATAATCTGAAAGACATTGTACCTTACTTGGTCCAGGATGATCCTGGATCTTGTCTCCTTCTGTTAAGGTCATCCGTCCATGGCACTGATTGTCCTCATGCTCATAAATTGAGTTCATTAGCTGCAAGAACTCATCTTCCTCCTCTTCAGCAAATAGTCCAATATAGGCTTCAGCTTCTGAATCTGTTTCTGAAGATGACTGATCAGTAAAACTCTTATCCTTCTTGGCAACAAAGGACCTTTCCTTTTTACCCTTGAACTGAGTCTTCTTCTTGTCAGTTGACTCTTTCCTCTTTTCTGGACAGTCAGCTACTATATGTCCTTGTCTATTGCAACAATAGCAAACTATCTTTGAGGATGTATTTTTACTTGGTTTGGACTTTCTTTTGTCATTCCTTGATGACTTCCTGTTCTGATAATAGTCATCTTTTGTCTGTGAAGTGGATGTCTTAGACCTCCACTGCTTCTTCTTTAGAAACTTTTGAAACTGCCTTGTAAAGGCAGCAAAATCCTCATCACTTTCACTGCTGTCTGAGTTCTGGTTCTCTGAATTTTCTGAAGCAGTCTTAGCAACTATTTGTGGTGGAGATGGAGACTTGCTTCTGTACTTCCTAGTGGCTTCAATTTTGAAGGCCACAGCTCTTTCCTTATGCTCCACTCTTGTAGTCTTCTCTTCCTCCTTTCTAACCATTAACTGCATTTCATAAGATAGCAGTTTTCCAAACAAGGTTGGAGGAGGTATATCAGCTAATTTGGCCATTTCCCTAATGACACAGATCTTGGTATTCCACTCCTTAGTCAGGGATCTTAAAAACTTGTCATTCAGCTCATAGTTGCTGAATTCTCTTCCATAGGACATCAACTCATTAACAATCCTATAGAATTTCTTGTAGTATTCAGTAATGCTATCAGACTTTCCTTGTCTGAAACTTTCATACTCTTGATTTAACAAGGACTTCCTGTCTTATCTAACTTCTTCAGACTCTTCCATATAGACTATCAAGGTATACCACATTTCCTTTAAAGTCTTGCAATGAATCAAATTCTGGAAGGTAGAGTCATCAATGGCACTTACAATGATGTTCTGAGCCCTCTTATCCATAATAGCCAAGATTATTTCATCCTTGGTCATTTCTGAATAATCCTTAGGAGTTTACTGATTTGCATCTAGAATGGAGATCTTCATTGGCACATATGGCCATTCTTTGACTGTGATGTATATTCTTGGGTCAGATGCTTCCATAAAGAGTCTAACCCTCTCTTTACATATGGCAAAAATCTCTTTTCTGCAGATTGGCAACTTCATGGATCCTAGCTCTTTGTGATTCTCGGTTGAAACCATTTTCTTGATTCTTGATTATTCTAATTCTGCCTACAGGATCTTTACTAAGACTGTTATGTCCTTTTTGAGTAACCTCACTCTAATACCACTTGAAAGTAATAGTGTCTAATCACCTAGAGGGGGGGGGGGTGAATAGGTGACCTATATCTTATTAATTTTACAGGCAGATATAGAGTACAGTAATTGCAATTCTACAAGTATCACAGCACAACAATCATACAAGCATACATTCACAGAGTGCACACAGGATTTATAGTAGTTCCCCAAGGTCTGGGTACATCCACTTTCCCCCTTCGCCTATCTAGTAGTGTACTAGATTTGGCCTAACTTCTCCACTTCTCCTTAGATCCTAAGATCTTACACCTCAGAACCCCAAACAGGTTCCTACAACTCAGAGTGATCCCACTCCTACAACTCAGGCACAAAAGCCCTACCACTCAGTCTTCCACAGGATCTACACTCAGGCCCAACAACCCTACCTCAGCCTTCAACAAGGCCTACACTCAGAGAAATGATTCTCCTACACTCAAGCTCACAGGCCCTACCTCAGCCTTTATAGATTTAGGCTTACAACTCAGATCTATACAAGATCCTACAGGAATTAGAAAATACAAAGTATATAACCATAACTCTTGATAGAGAGAGATGAGTTGACTGGCTTCTTTATGAGTTCTTGGAAGAACTTGGCTGAGATCAACCTCCCTTGGCTTTCTTCAAAGCTTCTTGAATTAGAACACAGTAGGGTTGTATCTCTATGTAGATGATCTTCAATCAACTGCTGACTTGAGATTCTGATTTAAATTTGAATCTTCCTTATCAGCCTGGTTCAACAGTTGGACTTCTTAGAAGGAGCTCTCTCTCTCTCCAACTTCTTAGATCTTCACTTGAAGGCCTTCTTCTTATTGTGTTTTTTTCACTTCATTGATTTCTTTTCTTCTGTTGAAGGAATAAGCCTTTATATAAGCTTTCTTCATGGTGACCGGCTGATCCTGTTTCTAACAATCTTGTAACAGCTCTGGCAGTAGCAGTTGACCGGTTGAAATGGCAGCTGTCAAGTCATCCAGTCACTTCTTGAAATCTCTGTCACTGTCTGAAAGTGTCGAGACAGATAGTCTTTATGTGTCAACATAAATAGACCAAGTATCGACACAAGTAGACTAAGTGTCAACACTAGCCTTCATGGTGTCGACACAACTCCTTTTGTTGTTGCAACTGCTTCTCGACACTGCTCCTTCAGAATGTGTCGGCACTGATCTTGTGTGTCGACACAAGTCTTCTTCTTTAATACTTAGTTGAATTCTGCTAAGTGTCGACACAACTCCTTTGTGTCGACAGATCATCTTGTGTTGAAACTTGCTAAGTGTCGACACATCTTATTTCTGTCGACATATGCCTTTTGTGTTGAAACTTTTGCTGAGTGTCTACACATCTCCTTTGTGTCGACACATACTTCATGTGTTGAGACTTTGCTGAGTGTCGACACATCACCTTTGTGTCGACACATTCTTCATGTGTTGAGACTTTGCTGAGTGTCGACACATCTCGTTTGTGTCGACACATTCTTCATGTGTTGAGACTTTGCTGAGTGTCGACACATCTCCTTTGTGTCGACACTTGTACTTAAACTTTGTTGAAGTTTGTTGAGTGTCGACACAGCCTCCTAGTGTCGACACATTCTGCTGTCGACAAAGTTTCTTTAGGTGTCGACACTGCTTCTAAGTGTCGATACTGATTATGTAGACAATTCTTCATTATGTGTCGACACTGTCTGTATGTGTCGACACTTTCCTCCTGGTGTCGACTCTGCCTTCCTAGTGTCGACACAATTACTCCAAGTGTCGACTCAGCTCCTCTAGGTGTCGATACAAGACTTCTTAAGTGTCGACACTTTTCTTCTAGGTGTCGACACATGGACTTAGAAACTTTTATGCTTTCCCTGCAATTACTTAACCTGCACAAATAAACTCAAAGCACATCAAATACATCTTGATGTATATCATTGAGTAGGGTGAGGCTTCTTCAAATCAGGTACATATATTCC
The DNA here is from genome assembly GCA_039583875.1 of Platanthera guangdongensis. Lineage (NCBI taxonomy): Eukaryota > Viridiplantae > Streptophyta > Magnoliopsida > Asparagales > Orchidaceae > Platanthera > Platanthera guangdongensis. The sequence goes on along the minus strand of CM077153.1, from coordinate 132,633,293 downwards.
AATGTACCCAACAAGTTTCTCTCACGGTTCCCCGCGGTCCAAAATGCATAGCCTCAAAAGATCTTCCAGCATCCTATTGGTGCGTTCTGTCTGCCCGTCCGTCTGGGGGTGGAATGAGGTGCTGAAGGTCAATCGCGTGCCTAAGTAATCTTGCACGGATCTCCACCCCCTGGAAGTGAACCGGCCATCCTGATCTGATACGATCATCTTGGGTACCCCGTGATATCGAACGAACTGCTCCACGAATCTCCGCACTAATACTCCCACAGCGTCGTCCTTCCTAATCGGAGTGAACCTGGCCACCTTTGTCAACCGATCGACGATGACCCAAATCGAGTCATTTCCCATCCGTGATCGGGGAAGTCCGTGAATAAAGTCCATCGCGATGTCTTCAAACTTCCACTCTGGTACCGGGAGTGGTTGCAACAAACCCGCGGGGTTTTTGCACTCCGCCTTCACTAGCTGGCAAGCTTCGCAGTGGGTCACAAACCGAGTGATATCCTTCTTCATGTCAGGCGAGTACATAGTCTTCTTCAAATCCGCAGTCATCTTCGTGATCCCTGGGTGCACCGAGTATCTGCTGTGGTGGGCCTCTGCCATAATATCTTCCCGGACCTGGCCTCCTTCCAGAATATAAGTCCGACCTATAAAGCATACCACACCATCCCTCATCGTGTAATCTCCTGCTGCACCGTTCTCCAAGGCCCAGAATATCGGCTCCAATTTGACATCTCGCCTCTGTCCCTCTCCGACTCAGTCCCGGATATCGTCGGTAGCGCTCACCGCAGCTAAATACTCCATGTAAATCTCGGGGTCCTCGGATGACACCAATGTGATGTGTATATCCTCCAATCTCCTCACCAGCTCCATAGACATAACCTGGGGCCCGACCTCGGAAGTGGCAGCTCTCCAACTCAATGCGTCAGCCACCACGTTTGCCTTCCCTGGATGGTAGTGCATCTCATACTGATAATCTGCTAAGAACTCCACCCAGCGCCTCTGCCTGATGTTCAGTTCCTTCTGCGTGTCCATGTATTTCAGGTTCTTGTGGTCCGAGTATATGTCGCAGTGGACTCCATAAAGATAATGGCATCAGACCTTCAATGCAAAAATGACCGCCCCCATCTCAAGGTTGTGCACCGGATAGTTCTGTTCATGCTTCTTCAACTGGCGAGACGCATATGCAATCACTGACCCTTCTGCATCAGTACAGCTCCCATACCCTTGTAGGAAGCATCGGTGTAGACCTGAAATCCTTCCCTACCCAAGGGGAGAGCTAGAATGGGAGCCGAGGTTAGTCGATCCTTCAGCTCCTGGAAAGCTGCCTGGCACTGCATGGTCCACACGAAAGGTACCTCCTTCTTCGTCAAAGATGTGAGCGGGAGGGCGATTCGAGAGAATCCCTCCACGAACTTCCGGTAGTAACCGGCAAGTCCTAGGAAACTTCGTACGTCGGTGGCTGTCTTCAGCTGCGGCCAATCCCGAATTGCCTGAATCTTTGCCGGATCCACTGCCAACCCGGCTCCACTGATAATATGGCCTAAGAAGCCCACCTCCTTCAGCCAGAACTGACATTTGCTAAACTTTTCATATAAATGATTCTCCCGCAGTCTCTGTAGGGTCATTGCCAGATGGCGAGTGTGCTCCTCCTCCGTCCTCGAGTAGATGAGGATTTCATCGATAAACACAATGACAAACACATCTAGATATTCCTTGAAAACTTGGTTCATGAGGGTCATGAACGCTGATGGTGCATTGGTGAGCCCGAAGAGCATCACCGTAAACTCAAATAAACTATATATGCTACTAAAAGCAGTCTTCTGAATATCCTCCTCTCGAATCCGAAGCTGGTAGTATCCCGACCTCAAATCTAATTTCGAAAAGAACTGCGCTCCCTGCAGCTGGTCGAACAGCTCGTCTATCCTTGGAAGTGGATAGGTATTCCAGACTGTCAGCCGAATTAGTGCTCGGTATTCGATGCGCAATCTGAGTGTCTCGTCTTTCTTGTTGATGAACAATACCGGAGCTCCCCATGGTGAAGAGCTTGGTCGGACAAATCCGGCTTCCACTAACTCCTGAATCTGGCTCCAGAACTACGTGAACTCCCTTAGAGCCATCCGGTAAGGTGCCTTGGATGCCGGCTTGGCCCCCGGCACAAGCTGTATCTGAAAGTCCAGCTCCCTGCGCGGGGGTAATCCGGGTAATTTTTCTGGAAAGACATCCTCAAACTCCCGCACTACCGGGATATTCGATATAGAATTTGTGGCCTCCTCCATCTCAAACAGCACCTCGTAGACCTCGTCCCCCTGTAAATAGGCCTTAATGGCCTGTACTAAAGACAAGGGTATACGTGAGGCAGGTCTTATACCTTCGATGATGATGATAGAGTCCCCGTGCCTCACGGTGATCCTCTTCTCTTGACAATCAATCTGTGCATGATTCCACTGTAACCAAGTCATGCCCAGGATCAGCTCGAAGACGGGCATCCTTAGAACCGTTGCTGGAACTTCGAACGACTTTCCTCCAATCTCCGCCTCCATGCTGCAGTGGGCTGCGGTGAGTATCTCCGATCCGTCGGTAGACGCACCCTCCTCATCCGGCCTGTGAACCGTTCCACTCCTTCCCGCCCTTCCAGAAAGGCCTCCGACACAAACGAGTGCGAGGCACCCGTGTCGAACAGAGTATAGCCGGGCTTGCCGCTGTTGAAGACTATACCTGAGACGATTACATGTCTTAGTATTTTATAGCGAGTTTTATTTCCTATTTATTCTACCTAGGGCAGTTCTACTTGTTGGGAAATTGAGAACGGGAATTTAATTTAAACAATTTAAACATCTTGACTTACCTGTGATGACCCGCTCTGGGTTTCGAGGCTGTGCCAGGTCCAAAGCATATACCTGCTCCCTTTCCTGTCTTCGATCTCCTCCCTGGTAACCACGTCCTCGGCCGCATCCTCGGTCTCCGAAATGCTGAGCAGGCGGGCCACCCTGTGGTACTGGAGTGTGCCCCCCTCATGGGCAGTTTCTCCGTAGGTGTCCAACCTGATGACATGGAAGCACTCCGGTGGGGATACTCCATACCCCGGGTCTCGGCATCTCCTGTATCCGAAGAGGTTGAGGGGCCAATATCACCTGCTCTCTCGGCTCCTGCCTCACCTCCTGACGAGGCTGCTCCTCTATCCTTCTCCCATCTGGTATAGCGCCTCGCCGTTGATCATTTCTGGCCCTCCGGCCCTGATCCTTCGCTTGCCGCCTCCAGCCCCGAGTGGTGTGCCAATCAGCCTCAATCCTCTTCGCCATCTCCAAAATCCGGGAGATAGGCCCGTCGGATACAAACAACATGGCCTCCCTCAACTCCTCCTTTAGACCCTTATAGAACCTCTTGATGTAACCTGCTTCGTCCAGCTGGTAAGAACCTGCATATCGAGCTAAATGGTCGAACTCTCGATGGTACTCCACCACCGTCCTGGTGTCCCGCTTTAGCTGTAAGAATCGCTCCTCCAACTCGTCCCTGGTCGACTGCGGAACAAAATGCTCAAGCAGCGTGCCCCTGAATTCCTCCCAAGTGATTTTCGCAACCTCCCTATCAGCAAACGTCGTGTCCAACAGCATCTTCCACCACCTTTGATAATACGGTTTGCAGTAAATTTTATTAGGATATTTTCGGGGTTTTAAAGCAAATCATGTCTTGTAAAGTACTTATTTTGATTCCCCTTTGTATATATTTTTGTCGCTAATGCATTTTTTTCTTCTTTTGCAGGTTTTCACGGCTTTCAGCCGAATTTTGCTGTGACACGCCACAAGTCACGCCCTACCCCGGCGTGTACCTAGGGCGTGTAACCCAGAGGATGAAGCAATTGGTCTGAAACTGCATTCCGTGGAAACTTAGTGTACACGCCCTCGTCACGCCCGTGTCCACATCCGATACGGGCGTGTTCTTGAGGCGTGTCCCCAGGTTCCGAGGAATCGCCGCAGCGCGCTCGTTTTTCCCCGCTCCACCGTCGCAGACCGAAAGTGTCACGCCCCAGGGTCACGCCTGACCCGGCGTGACATATGGGCGTGTCCTTCAGCAATTCCGCCCGTCACCACCTCCAGCATTCAATTCAGCTCAACAAAGTCACGCTGCAAAGACACTCCGAGGTACATGCCCTACCAGCGTGACTTATGGGCGTGTACCTCAACTACTTCGTCAGAATTAAATTCCAGCCCGAAAAAGTCGCGCAGAATGTGTCATGCCCCAGGGTCACGCCCGACCAGGGCGTGACAGGGGGGCGTGACCCGACCCGAAAAATTCTATAAATAGAGCCCAACTCTAAGGGTTCAGGGACACTTTTTGCATTGAGAGGGGAGGTTCTGTCCTTTGTATTTTTTGAACTTTTTTTAGCATGTCTCTCCATTTTTAGTTCTTAGCTCTAGCTTTATGCTTTCCCTGTATTAGTTCCTAGCTTCGTTCTGTAGTATAATGTTAATGATAGTGTAGTTTACCTTTCCATGCACTTGTAATCTCTGGTTTTCAAGCTGTAAGATCCCTGTTTCCATTAATAAAAAGTGTTGTTTTCTTTTACGTTTCTGCTCTGTTTTCATTATTCTTCTTCTACTCATCCCCCTTCTTCCACCTCACCATGATTAACTAATCCTCCATGTACTCGATCTTGATGATCCGAGGTTCGAGTGATTAGGTTATGATGCTTTGAATCTTACCTTTTCTTTTTAGGGTTTAGCTTTGAATTACTCTTGATTTATCACGGGTTGGAGGTATATCATCGATATATACTCTCCACCTTTGCTTTCATTCTGGGCTAGCTGAGAGGCCGAAAGTTTGAAATGAGCACTCAAGAGTAAAGGGAGTTGTTCGCACCCCTCGAGAGAGGCAGACGTTCAAATCTCCCGGATTGGAGTAAAATCCAATAGCGGGGTTCACCGCGTAAAGCGAGTTTTAGGCCTCCGATTTAGGCGAGAGTCGGTCGGACCTTCCTAAACTCAGTTAGGCACGGCCTTCGAGAGAAGCGTGTCAATATTCATGGAACCTCCACGGTCAAGGACCTTTACCCTAATTAGCTTAGGTTTATTTATCGTATTTTTCTAACCACTCTTGCGGAGGTGATTTCTGATCGAGTGCATTTTCCCCTCATCGTTACTAAGCTTAAGTTTAATCTCTCTTTTAGCTCTCTTTATCTTTTCATGCAAGTAGCTCTCTTTCATTGCAAGTAGTTCTCTTCCTTTAGTACGTTTAGCTTTCTTCTAAAAAACCTAATTTTTACGTCGATAAAATAATAGATTTCGTGTGAGTTAGCTTACTCAACTGTTCCCGGATTTTAATACGACACTTGTGTCCCCTAGCTGCATTTCGATAGGTATACTTGCCTTGTTGGATTGTTAGTTTGGTTATTTTCTCCTTGCAGATATCTAAGAGACAATCAAGTTTTTGGCGTCGTTGCCGGGGAGGCAACGCTCGTTGATAAATTGAAAACACGAATATATTAATTTTATCACTTCTCTTTCTCATCCTCCTTGTTAAAATTTTTCTGCCTACTCACTTGAGTTAAATGGCTGGATTTTGTTCAAGCAAGTGTGCGTATTTTTAATTTTTCTGCCTACTCACTTGAGTTAATTGGCTGGATTTATTTCAAGCAAGTGTGCGTATTTTTATTTTTCCGCCTACTCACTTGAGTTAATTGGCAGGCTTTATTTCAGTAGAGTGTGTTTACTTTCTGTAGAGTGGGTGTGTTTTAATTTTCTGTCGAGTGCGTGAGTGTAGCTTTTATTTTCCGCCTACTCGCTCGGAGTTAAATGGCTGGATTTTAATTACCGCCTACTTAATAAAAACCCACATCATAAATTTTTCTACACCACCTAACTCTCTCGAAAAGGGCAAAGTGGCTCTAAATGCCACTATCTTGTCTAGTACCTTGCAAACCCTTCACCGGGTAGCCCTTGGGAAGTTCGGGAGTTAAAACATAAAAATCTATTTAAAAAAAAAAATTTCGAACTTCATTAGCTCTTTTATTTTCTAGTCTTTCTTCTCCTCTCTTCTTCTAGTGTATGACCCGCGGAAGTCCGTCGGTTACTTTGAACCTGGACCACGAAATTGAGCGTACTCTTCGGAGAAGATCGCGATATCAAGGCCCTACTACCCAAGTGCCGGTTGAGGATTCAGAGTCATTTTCTACCTTAAGAATGGCAGAACCCAACGTGGAGGAAGCCGTGCAAAGGCCTATGTCCTATTATGCACGACCGAATCTCGAGGTTACAGAATCTAGTATAGTTCGCCCTGCAATAAATAATAATAATTTCGAACTAAAGCCTAGCATAATTCAAATGGTGCAGCAGTATGTGCAATTTGACGGGCTCCAAGATGAAGACCCGAATGCACACATAGCCAGCTTTCTTGAGATTTGTGACACCTTCAAGATAAATGGTGTCACAAATGATGCTATTAGGCTAAGATTATTTCCTTTCTCTCTTAGAATTAAGGCTAAGCAGTGGCTGAACACCCTTCCTAAAAATAGCATAACTACTTGGACGCAATTAATTGAAAAATTTTTGGCCAAGTATTTTCCGCCTGCTAAAACTGCAAAACTTAGGAATGACATTTCTGCCTTTGGACAAATAGACTCTGAGACCATTTACGAAACCTAGGAAAGATTTAAAGAATTATTAAAACGATGCCCACATCACGCTCTGCCTGTATGGTTGCAGGTGCAGACGTTCTATAATGGGCTAAATCAAAGCACAAAGCAAATGATAGATGCAGCTTCTGGCAGTACTTTAAACCATAAGACCCCGGAAGGAGCTCTTGAGCTGTTTGAGGACATGGCCATGAACACTTACCAGTGGAATGTGCCTAGGACCCGCCCAAACAAACCTGCAGGTCTCTTTGAAGTGGACAACGTCTCCCAACTCGCACTGCAAGTTTAAATATTAAGCAAAAAAATTACGGAGATGACTGCTGCCTCCGCCCCTCAGGTATGGGAATCTGCAACTCCTCCCGCTGAACATTTGGATTATGTAAATAATATGCCTAGAACTGCTTTTAATAATTTTTTTGCTGCAAATTATCATCCTCCTGGTTTTTATTTTCCGAATAGTTATAATCCTGCGTTAAGAAATCATCCAAATTTTTCGTTGAGCAATCCATCGAATGTTGTGCGCCCGCCACCGCAAAGTGATTTTTCTCCACCACCACCTCCTCAAAGTTTTCCAAAACCTCCAAATTTGGAGGAAATATTTTCAAAATACATGAATGCTAATGACGCTACGATTAGAACCTTAACCGAAAGTGTTAAAAATTTAGAAAACCAGGTAGGACAACTCGCTAAAATGATTTCGGAGCGAACCGTAGGGTCTCTTCCTTACAATAGCGAGCCCAACCCGAGAGAGCAAGTGAAAGCTATAACTCTTCGGAGTGGGAAGAAAGTTCCCGGTATGATAAGTGAAGAGCCCGAGGCAATCTCCGCTTCCGCTTTAAAAAATCAAAGCTCCGTTCCCGTTTTAAAAATTCCACCCTCTGCCGAAGAAATTATCACTCCTATTTTAGAAAAACAACTCACTCCACCACCCACCTTTAAAAATAATCCATCTCCGTCATACCCTTCCGAACTTAATAAACAACGACAGGATGATCAATACACCCGTTTTTTAGAAATGTTTAAACAAATCCACATAAATCTGCCTTTCCACGAAGCCATATCCCAGATGCCTAAGTACGCAAAATACCTTAAGGACCTCCTAACCAACAAGAAGAAGTTAGAGAACCTTTCTCATGTCACGTTAAATGTTGAGTGCTCTGAGGTTTTGACAAACGGATTACCGAAGAAAATCAGTGACCCGGGTAGTTTCTCTATCCCGTGTGTCTTTGGTGATCTCTTTGTCAAACACGCTTTAGCCGACTTAGGTGCGAGTATTAATCTTATGCCCCTCTCATTATTTTAAAAGTTAGGAATTGGTACTCTCAACCCCACACGCATGAGTATCCAGCTCGCCGACAGATCAGTCAAATACCCGTTAGGAATAGTGGAGGACGTCCTAGTCAAAGTTGACAAGTTCATCTTCCTGGTGGACTTTGTCATTTTGGACATCGAAGAAGACGTCGAGGTTCCCCTGATCCTTGGCCGACCCTTCCTTGCCACCTCCCGAGCTATCATTGACGTAAGCAATGGTAAGCTCTTCCTTCGAGTGGGAGACGATGAGGTAACTTTCTCTATCACCCCCTCGATGAAGAACACACTAGCTAATGATGACTCCTGTTTTTTCATGGATACCGTAAGTGAAGAATCCTTCTCTCACACCTCTGCTTTTGAAGAAGAATTTTCCAATTTTTGTTCCTCTCCTACTCCTCCAACTGAATCTCTACACCTAAGTGAAGAATCCTCCACCTGCCTTTCTGATTTTGAAAAAGAATTTTTTTATTTCTGTTCCTCTTCTACTTTTCCAACTGAATCGCTGCACGAAGCCGCCATGGCCGCTAGCAACACCCCTTTTAATTTTACATATAAAAAAGTGTACGAGGACATAGTTTTTGAGAAAGAATAAATTTCCAAAACCTCGTATGATGACCCCCCTACCTTGGAACTGAAAGAACTACCAGAGCACCTTCGATACGCTTTCTTAGAAAAGGACTCCAAGCTGCCTGTCATAATTTCGGCCTACCTCACGGATGCACAAAAGGATAAACTTCTTTCAATATTACAAAAGCATCGCCAAGCTATTGCTTGGCAGATATCTGTTATCAAGGGCATAAGCCCATCTCTCTGCACTCATAAAATCTTAATGGAAGATAATTCACGTAACTCTATACAACCTCAGCGCCGTATAAACCCAAACATGAAAGACGTAGTTAAGGGCGAGGTTATGAAATTGTTAGACGCAGGAATTATCTATCTTATATCCGACAGTAAGTGGGTTAGCCCAGTACAGGTAGTACCAAAGAAGGGAGGGATAACGGTAGTAAGTAATGAAAATAATGAATTAATCCCGACTCGGACGGTAACCGGATGGCGAATGTGTATAGATTACCGTAAGTTGAATGACGCCACCCGCAAGGATCACTTCCCCTTGTCGTTCATTGATCAGATTCTAGAACGACTTTCCGGACATAACTTTTATTGTTTTCTCGATGGCCTCTCGGGGTATCTTCAAATCCCCATCTCCCCCGAGGACCAAGAGAAAACTACGTTTACTTGTCCCTTCGGCACCTTCGCCTGCCGAAGAATGCCGTTTGGATTGTGCAATGCGCCAGCTACATTCCAACGATGTATGCTCTCCATCTTTGACAAGTACGTAGAAAGTATTATGGAAGTTTTCATGGATGATTTCTCCGTGTTCGGGAATTCCTTCGATAGTTGCTTAGAGAACCTTGAAAAAGTCTTAGCGATGCGAAGAAACTAACCTCGCCTTAAATTAGGAAAAATGTCATTTTATGGTGAGGGAAGGGTTAGTTTTGGACATAAAATTTCTGAAAGGGGTTTTGAAGTAGACGTTGCGAAAATAGAAGTTATCGAGAAGCTGCCGCCACCTACGAACATAAAAGCTATAAGAAGTTTCCTGGGTCATGCGGGTTTCTACCGCCGCTTCATAAAGGACTTTTCCAAAATCACCAAGCCCCTTACCCATCTCTTAGAAAAATACGCTCCATTCATCTTTGATGACCTCTGCCTAGCTGCCTTCAATTTATTAAAAGAAAAATTAGTTAATACCCCAATCATAATAACTCCAGTGTGGGATCTTCCATTTGAAATAATGTGTGATGCGAGTAGTTATGCGGTGAGAGCCGTACTAGGTCAACTTATTTCCAAAAACTTCCACCCCATTTATTACGCTAGTAAAACACTCACATCTGCACAGGAAAATTACACCACAACCGAGAAGGAGCTCTTAGCTGTAGTATTTTCTTTTGACAAATTTCGCCCTTATATTACTCTTTCGAAAATTATTGTTTTTACGGACCACTCGGCCCTCAAATATCTTCTCTCTAAAACGGATGCCAAGCCTCGCTTGATTCGCTGGGTCTTACTCCTCCAGGAGTTTGACTTAGAGATCCGTGATAAGCGAGGTGTCGAAAACTTGGCCGCCGACCACCTTTCGCGCCTAGACAACCCGTTTATAAAACAATTAGACGAAAATTCTTTTCATTACTATTTCCCTGATGAGAAGCTGTTCATAATTAACACATCTACTTCTCCTTGGTTTGCCCGCATCGCCAACTATCTAGTGGCCCGTGTGCTCCCAAAAGAGTTTTCATCTCAGCAAAAGAAGAAATTCTTTTCTGAGCTGAAAAACTATTTTTGGGAGGACCCGCATCTTTTCAGAATTTGTGCCGACCAAGTGATCAGGAGGTGTGTTTCTTTTGATGAAGGATTAGATATTATTAAACATTTGCATGAAGGACCGACAGGTGGGCACTATCAAGCTGCTCGCACCGCTCACAAAGTGTTAAGCGAGGGTTTTTACTGGCCCACCCTGTTTAAAGACGCGCATGCCTTTGTGAGTAGGTGTGATAGTTGCCAACGGTCGGGGAATATTTCGAATAAAAATGAAATGCCACAAAATTATTTCCTAGAGTGTGAAGTTTTCGACCTCTGGGGGATTGATTTTGTCGGCCCTTTTCCTTCTAGCTTCGGGAATAAGTACATTTTAGTTGCCGTTGATTATGTTTCGCGTTGGGCCGAAGCCCAAGCTCTTCCTACGAATGACGCCCGAGTCGTAGTTAATTTCCTAAAAAAAATATTTTCTCGATTCGGTACGCCGCGCGCTATCGTTAGTGATAGGGGTTCCCATTTCTATAACGCATAATTTTCAAAAATCCTACCTAAATATGGCGTTACTCATAAGCTTTCCACTGCCTACCACCCCCAAACTAACGGACAAGTCGAAGTAGTCAATAGAGAAATAAAAATAATTTTAGAAAAGACTGTTTCAACATCTAGAAAAGATTGGTCAGCCAAATTAGACGATGCTCTATGGGCCTACCGAACAGCGTACAAATCCGCCCTCTGATGTACGCCATATCGGTTTGTTTATGGAAAATCGTGTCATTTACCCGTATAGTTAGAACACCGCGCCTTTTGGGCCTTAAGATTTTTAAACTTCGATCCCCACTCTGTCGGCGATTTTAGAAAATTTCAACTTAACGAACTCGAGGAGTGGCGTTCTTACGCATATGAAAATAACAGACTTTATAAAGAGCGGATGAAGCGTTTACATGATCGACATCTTAGGCACCCAAAAATCTTTAAGCCGGGCGACCAAGTGCTTCTTTATAATTCTCGTTTACGTTTATTCCCGGGTAAATTAAAATCACGTTGGTCGGGGCCTTTTACTGTTTTAGAAGTCTTTCCTTATGGTACTGTTTTAATTTCCCACCCTGATAAGGGTACTTTCAAAGTGAATGGTCAGCATCTTAAACTGTATTTCTGTGATTGTGTCAGTCTCAACCCTGTTAACTCTATCTTTCCGGTCCTGACATTTGATTAATCTGAACTTTATTTTACTCACAAACTTTGGCCTTTATTCGAACTTTATTTTTAAACAATATTTGGGACAATCTTATTTTGATGCGTCGAGCTCAAACGACGCTTTAAACAAAGGGCGCTCTTGGGAGGCAACCCAAGTTATCTTTTTCTGTTTTCTTTATTTCACAATTTTTGCCCCGAATGGCTCCGGCAAGCTGAAACTTCTTCGATCGCCTGCTCCAATAGTTCTGATTCCATGACAAAGTCCACCAGACGATGTTCTCCGATCTCATGAAGATCCACCGCACACGCATGGAGGAGCGGCATCACTCAGCTTTCCCTGCCACATAAAACCGGGGAAGTACCTGTTTTTCAATTCTGTCTTTTATTTCTGTACTTTACTTTTCTCTCGTTCTCCGACCTCCTTCTCCATTGAGGACAATGTAGATTTTAAGCTTGGGGGATGAGTTCCTCCTTTTTGTTTTTTGTAAATATCCAAAAAATCCAAAAAATTCAAAAAAAAAATTATATATATATAGCTGCATTTTGGTATTTCAATAAGTACCCCATGTTTATGTTTTGTTTTTCTCAAACTTCTTTATAAACAATGTAGTTAATTATAATTTTTCTAATCATTTTTTTAATCATATTTCACAAGTAAAATGTTGGCCATGCTGTGTTTCTAATTCACGGTAGCATGTTAAGGTAAAATATTTCTCTAAAACGTGCATTTCTATTATGGTTTTCCGTTCTTTATTTTCTTTACTTTCTCTAAAAATTTATCATCCACTATTTTCCTTTTCGTCTTTAGATAATTTTTGTAAGAACAAATTTTGAATAACGTAGTAGATATGAACGATCCAAGTCACATATTATTTTTATTTTCAAGATAATTTCATCAATCTTCTTATATTTTCTCGAACTTGCTTTTTGAAATTTATCGACTCTATGTTTTAAATAAATTTAAAAAAAAAGCGTGAAAATGATTTAGGCCATTTTTGTTTACGTTTGAGCTTTCCTGCCAACCTAAAATCTTTTATCACTAGTTAGCCGCTTTTGAGACTTTTTTCCAAATTCATTTGATAACTTCACACAGCATTTCATTTTCACCAAAGCCCAAATTCCTACCTATCTAATCACGCTAATTTTTTTGATAGGAAATTTTGTGTTATCTTTGGAGAAATTATTGAAAAAAGTGTACTCAAAAGCAATGTATTGAAAAAAGAGAAAAAATGAATGAAAATAATAATAATAAAAAAAAGAGATAAATAATCATAAAGAAAAAAAATAAATTTATTTATACATATTTTGTTTAAAATAAATTTATTTTTTTTTGAAACTCATTGTTTTGGTTTAGTGTGATTTTTAAGCCTCCATGTTTATATTTGAATTCCACTCCTATTCATATTCCTAAACCAAACGTTTCGGTCCTATTAAGTCCTTTTTATTCACGCCCTTTTTTAATTTTATTTAACAACTAAGAAAAGAAGAAAAGTAAATCAGTTTTTGTTTTGGATTTAAACTTAGATTTTTGTTATTTAATTGATATAATTATAATGCGTTGCTTGGATCTAGTAATAACTCAATACATTTTTTTCATTTTCATTGCCTTGCTTAAATCTATTTAAAGAATTTCGTCAAAATTCTGGATGATTTATTTTTATTAAGTAAAGTTTATAAAAGTTAAACCATACCAAAATAATTGTTTTAGATTTACGTTTTACATTCTCCCTACCTAGAATTTCGCATAGTACTTGTGTAAGTATGATTAAAACTTTTTGAATTAGTCACTTTTATGATTAGTTAGTCTTTATATCTTTGCTTGGGGACAAGCAAAACATAAGCTTGGGGGAATTTGATAATACGGTTTGCAGTCAATTTTATTAGGATATTTTCGGGGTTTTAAAGCAAATCATGTCTTGTAAAGTACTTATTTTGATTCCCCTTTGTATATATTTTTGTCGCTAAAGCATTTTTTCTGCTTTTTGCAGGTTTTCACGGCTTTCAGCCGAATTTTGCTGTGACACGCCCCAAGGTCACGCCCTACCCGGGCGTGTACCTAGGGCGTGTAACCCAGAGGAATGAAGCAATTGGTCCGAAACTGCATTCCGTGGAAACTTAGTGTACACGCCCTCGGTCACGCCTATGTCACATCCGACACGGGCGTGTTCTAGAGGCGTGTCCCCAGGTTCCGAGGAATCGCCGCAGCGCCCTCGTTTTTCCCGCTCCACCGTCGCACCGAAAGTGTCATGCCCCAGGGTCACGCCTGACCCGGGCGTGACATATGGGCGTGTCCTTCATCAATTCCTGCCCATCACCTCCAGCATTCAATTTCAGCTCAACAAAGTCACGCCGCAAAGAACACGGCCCAGGTACACGCCCTACCAGGGCGTGACTTGTGGGCGTGTACCTCAACTACTTCGTCAGAATTAAATTCCAGCCCGAAAAAGTCGCGCCGAATGTGTCACGCCCCAGGGTCACGCTAGACCAGGGCGTGACAGGGGGGCGTGACCCGACCCGAAAAATTCTATAAATAGAGCCCAACTCTAAGGGTTCAGGGACACTTTTTGCATTGAGAGGGGAGGTTCTGTCCTTTGTATTTTTGAACTTTTTTAAGCATGTCTCTCCATTTTTAGTTCTTAGCTCTAGCTTTATGCTTTCCCTATATTAGTTCCTAGCTTCGTTCTGTAGTATAATGTTAATGATAGTGTAGTTTACCTTTCCATGCACTTGTAATCTCTGGTTTTCAAGCTGTAAGATCCCTGTTTCCATTAATAAAAAGTGTTGTTTTCTTTTACGTTTCTGCTCTGTTTTCATTATTCTTCTTCTACTCATCCCCCCTCTTCCACCTCACCATGATTAACTAATCCTCCATGTACTCGATCTTGATGATCCGAGGTTCGAGTGATTAGGTTATGATGCTTTGAATCTTACCTTTTCTTTTTAGGGTTTAACTTTGAATTACTCTTGATTTATCACGGGTTGGAGGAATATCATCGATATATACTCTCCACCCTTGCTTTCATTCTGGGCTAGCCGAGAGGCCGAAAGTTTGAAATGAGCACTCAAGAGTAAAGGAAGTTGTTCGCACCCCTCGAGAGAGGCAGACGTTCAAATCTCCCAGATTGGAGTAAAATCCAATAGCGGGGTTCACCGCGTAAAGCGAGTTTTAGCCCTCCGATTTAGGCGAGAGTCGGTCGGACCTTCCTAAACTCAGTTAGGCACGGCCTTCGAGAGAAGCGTGTCAATATTCATGGAACCTCCACGGTCAAGGACCTTTACCCTAATTAGCTTAGGTTTATTTATCGTATTTTTCTAACCACTCTTGCCGAGGTGATTTCTGATCGAGTGTATTTTCCCCTCATCGTTACTAAGCTTAAGTTTAATCGCTCTTTTAGCTCTCTTTATCTTTTCATGCAAGTAGCTCTCTTTCATTGCAAGTAGTTCTCTTCCTTTAGTACATTTAGATTTCTTCTAAAAAACCTAATTTTTCCGTCGATAAAATAATAGATTTCGTGTGAGTAAGCTTACTCAACTGTTCCCGGATTTTAATACGACACTTGTGTCCCCTAGCTGCATTTCGATAGGTATACTTACCTTGTTGCATTGTTAGTTTGGTTATTTTCTCCTTGCAGAAATCTAAGAGACAATCAACCTCTTGGCATGGGACTCCAAGCAAGATACCACCAAAGCCACCCTCTCCTCCCAGGGGCACCGTATCCCGGTCAACATCTCGTACATAATATCCAGCCACACCACTGTCCGCACTGCTGACTCTGTCCCCAAGTAGGATGGGGGAGAGAGTCCTCGGAAGGTGCTCATCCAGTTGGCCCCTGGGTTTAGCTGCTGGGCCGGAGCCTGTTGAGCCCGGAAGGCCTCCAGGATAGCTATAAGAGTTTGCCCCATGTCTGACTGAAGGAAAGGTGTGGGGACCATAGGAGGTGGTGCAATGTTCGGAGTCTGCTGAGCTCCGCCTTATGGGGTGGGCTCAGATGGGGGCTGCAAAACGAACTACATTAGTAGGTAATCGACACAATACCTAATAAGAAGTGGACAATTTACATGTGATCCATCATATGGGCACACCACTACTTCCGCTGCTTAGTTTGTCCCCAAACTAAACTCGCGTGGGGGTGACCCAGGGTTGTGGACTGCAACTTTTCGATCGAGGTCTCCTCTGATACCACTTGTAAGACCCCCTTTTTTTCTTTTTCAACACCGGGGTCTTAGGCCCAGAACTGCCATTTTGCGGTGACTCCTTCACGCCCTGAAGGGTCATCACCACAAAGCGCCGTTTCTGCCGGCCAAGTTCGATCACAGAAAAGTAGCACAATAAAGTAAATGTGAACTAGCAGTCCACAGAAAATCACATATCATAGTAAATAAATCTCCACGAATGGAGTGTCTACAGAAAATACATATCAGAGTGCTAAACTACAGTCTTATGCCCGGTACATCATATCCTCACTACAAATCACTCATGCGGAAGCAAAAGCAGAAAAACTACTCAAGGTCGAGACTCACGGTCCCGACTGTATGAACTCCGGAGCTAGACTGCCACACCTCCAAGCGCACTGGTCTCTGGTGCTGCTCCTCCATGCTGGGCTCCTCGATCCCCTAAATGATGCGGTTCAAAAATAATTAGTCTAAAATAATAAGCCCTATCATCCCCCGCCCCTTCCCCCATGGCTCCTAGGCACCGAGCGGAGAGGAAGAAAGGGGAGGACTTGAAGGTGGAGAATATCAAAAACGCCCATTGCATTTTATGGTGAGGGAAGGGTTAGTTTTGGGACATAAAATTTCTGAAAGGGGTATTGAAGTAGACGTTGCGAAAATAGAAGTTATCGAGAAGCTGCCGCCACCTACGAATATAAAAGCTATAAGAAGTTTCCTGGGTCATGCGGGTTTCTACCGCCGCTTCATAAAGGTCTTTTCCAAAATCACCAAGCTCCTTACCCATCTCTTAGAAAAAGACGCCCTATTCATCTTTGATGGCCTCTGCCTAGCTGCCTTCAATTTAATAAAAGAAAAATTAGTTAATGCCCCAATTATGATAGCTCCGGTAGGGGATCTTCCATTTGAAATAATGTGTGATGCGAGTAGTTATGCGGTGGGAGCCGTACTAGGTCAACGTATTTCCAAAAACATCCACCCCATTTATTACGCTAGTAAAACACTCACATCTGCACAGGAAAATTACACCACAACCGAGAAGGAGCTCTTAGCTGTAGTATTCGTTTTTGACAAATTTCGCCCTTATATTACTCTTTCGAAAATTATTGTTTTTACGGACCATTCGGCCCTCAAATATCTTCTCTCTAAAACGGATGCCAAGCCTCGCTTGATTCGCTGGGTCTTACTCCTCCAGGAGTTTGACTTAGAGATCCGTGATAAGCGAGGTGCCGAAAACTTGGCCGCCGACCACCTTTCGCGCCTAGACAACCCGTTTATAGAATAATTAGACGAAAATTCTTTTCATTACTATTTCCCTGATGAGAAGCTGTTCATAATTAACACATCTACTTCTCCTTGGTTTGCCCGCATCGCCAACTATCTAGTGGCCCGTGTGCTCCTAAAAGAGTTTTCATCTCATCAAAAGAAGAAATTCTTTTTTGAGCTGAAAAACTTTTTTTTGGAGGACCCGCATCTTTTCAGAATTTGTGCCGACCAAGTGATCAGGAGGTGTGTTTCTTTTGATGAAGGATTAGATATTATTAAACATTTGCATGAAGGACCGACAGGTGGGCACTATCAAGCTGCTCGCACCGCTCACAAAGTGTTAAGCGAGGGTTTTTACTGGCCCACCCTGTTTAAAGACGCGCATGGCTTTGTGAGTAGGTGTGATAGTTGCCAGCGGTCGGGGAATATTTCGAATAAAAATGAAATGCCACAAAATTATTTCCTAGAGTGCGAAGTTTTCGACCTTTGGGGGATTGATTTTGTCGTCCCTTTTCCTTCTAGCTTCAGGAATAAGCACATTTTAGTTGCCGTTGATTATGTTTCGCGTTGGGCCGAAGCCCAAGCTCTTCCTACGAATGATGCCCGAGTCGTAGTTAATTTCCTAAAAAAATTATTTTCTCGATTCGGTACGCCGCGCGCTATCGTTAGTGATAGGGGTTCCCATTTCTGTAACGCACAATTTTCAAAAATCCTACCTAAATATGGCGTTACTCATAAGCTTTCCACTGCCTACCACCCCCAAACTAACGGACAAGTCGAAGTAGTCAATAGAGAAATAAAAAGAATTTTAGAAAAGACTGTTTCAACATCTAGAAAAGACTGGTCAGCCAAATTAGACGATGCTCTATGGGCCTACCGAACAGCGTACAAATCCGCCCTCGGATGTACGCCATATCGGTTGGTTTATGGAAAATCGTGTCATTTACCTGTAGAGTTAGAACACCGCGCCTTTTGGGCCTTAAGATTTTTAAACTTCGATCCCCACACTGTCGGCGATTTTAGAAAATTTCAACTTAACCAACTCGACGAGTGGCGCTCTTACGCATATGAAAATAACAGACTTTATAAAGAGCGGACGAAGCGTTTACACGATCGACATCTTAGGCACCCAAAAATCTTTAAGTCGGGCGACCAAGTTCTTCTTTATAATTCTCGTTTACGTTTATTCCCGGGTAAATTAAATTCACGTTGGTCGGGGCCTTTTACTGTTTTAGAAGTCTTTTCTTATGGTACTGTTTTAATTTCCCACCCTGATAAGGGTACTTTCAAAGTGAATGGTCAGCGTCTTAAACTGTATTTCTGTGATGATGTCAGTCTCAACCCTGTTAACTCTATCTTTCCGGTCCTGACATTTGATTAATCTGAACTTTATTTTACTCACAAACTTTGACCTTTATTCGAACTTTATTTTTAAACAATATTTGGGACAATCTTATTTTGATGTGTCGAGCTCAAACGACGCTTTAAACAAAGGGCGCTCTTGGGAGGCAACCCAAGTTATCTTTTTCTGTTTTCTTTATTTCACAATTTTTTCCCCGAATGGCTCCGGCAAGCTGAAACTTCTGCGATCGCCTGCTCCAACGGTTCTGATTCCATGACAAAGTCCACCAGACAACGTTCTCCGATCTCATGAAGATCCACCGCACACGCATGGAGGAGCGGCATCACTCAGCTTTCCCTGCCACATAAAACCGGGGAAGTACCTGTTTTTCAATTCTGTCTTTTATTTCTGTACTTTACTTTTCTCTCATTCTCCGACCACCTTCTCCATTGAGGACAATGTAGATTTTAAGCTTGGGGGATGAGTTCCTCCTTTTTTCTTTTTGTAAATATCCAAAAAATCCAAAAAATTCGAAAAAAATAAATATATATATATAGCTGCATTTTGGTATTTCAATAAGTACCCCATGTTTATGTTTTGTTTTTCTCAAACTTCTTTATAAACAACCTAGTTAATTATAATTTTTCTAATCATTTTTTTAATCATATTTCACAAGTAAAATGTTGGCCAT
Source organism: Platanthera guangdongensis (assembly GCA_039583875.1). Taxonomy (NCBI): domain Eukaryota; kingdom Viridiplantae; phylum Streptophyta; class Magnoliopsida; order Asparagales; family Orchidaceae; genus Platanthera; species Platanthera guangdongensis. The sequence goes on along the minus strand of CM077153.1, from coordinate 132,614,372 downwards.
GCTGTGTTTCTAATTCACGGTAGCATGTTAAGGTAAAATATTTCTCTAAAACGTGCATTTCTATTATGATTTTCCGTTCTTTATTTTCTTTACTTTCTCTAAAAATTTATCATCCACTATTTTCCTTTTCGTCTTTAGATAATTTTTGTAAGAACAAATTTTGAATAACGTAGTAGATATGAACGATCCAAGTCACATATTATTTTTATTTTCAAGATAATTTCATCAATCTTCTTATATTTTCTCGAACTTGCTTTTTGAAATTTATCGACTCTATGTTTTAAATAAATTTAAAAAAAAAGCGTGAAAATGATTTAGGCCATTTTTGTTTACGTTTGAGCTTTCCTGCCAACCTAAAATCTTTTACCACTAGTTAGCCGCTTTTGAGCCTTTTTTTCAAATTCATTTGATAACTCCACACAGCATTTCATTTTCACCAAAGCCCAAATTCCTACCTATCTAATCACGCTAATTTTTTTGATAGGAAATTTTGTGTTATCTTTGGAGAAATTGTTGAAAAAAGTGTACTCAAATGCAATGTATTGAAAAAAAAAGAGAAAAAATGAATGAAAATAATAATAATAAAAAAAAGATAAATAATCATAAAGAAAAAAAATAAATTTATTTATACATATTTTGTTTAAAATAAATTTATTTTTTTTTGAAACTCATTGTTTTAGTTTAGTGTGATTTTTAAGCCTCCATGTTTATATTTGAATTCCACTCCTATTCATATTCCTAAACCAAACGTTTCGGTCCTATTAAATACTTTTGATTCACGCCCTTGTTTAATTTTATTTAACAACTAAGAAAAGAAGAAAAGTAAATCAGTTTTAGTTCTGGATTTAAACTTAGATTTTTGTTATTTAATTGATATAATTATAATGCGTTGCTTGGATCTAGTAATAACTCAATACGCTCTTTACATTTTCATTGCCTTACTTAAATCTATTTAAAGAATTTCGTCAAAATTCTGGATGATTTATTTTTATTAAGTAAAGTTTATAAAAGTTAAACCATACCAAAATAATTGTTTTAGATTTACGTTTTACATTCTCCCTACCTAGAATTTCCCATAGTACTTGTGTAAGTATGATTAAAACTTTTTGAATTAGTCACTTTTATGATTAGCTAGTCTTTATATCTTTGCTTGGGGACAAGCAAAACTTAAGCTTGGGGGAATTTGATAATACGGTTTGCAGTCAATTTTATTAGGATATTTTCGGGGTTTTAAAGCAAATCATGTCTTGTAAAGTACTTATTTTGATTCCCCTTTGTATATATTTTTGTCGCTAATGCATTTTTTCTGCTTTTTGCAGGTTTTCACGGCTTTCAGCCGAATTTTGCTGTGACACGCCCCAAGGTCACGCCCTACCCGGGCGTGTACCTAGGGCGTGTAACCCAGAGGAATGAAGCAATTGGTCCGAAACTGCATTCCGTGGAAACTTAGTGTACACGCCCTCGGTCACGCCCGTGTCACATCCGACACGGGAGTGTTCTAGAGGCGTGTCCCCAGGTTCCGAGGAATCGCCGCAGCGCGCTCGTTTTTCCCGCTCCACCGTCGCACCGAAAGTGTCATGCCCCAGGGTCACGCCTGACCCGGGCATGACATATGGGCGTGTCCTTCAGCAATTCCGCCCGTCACCTCCAGCATTCAATTTCAGCTCAACAAAGTCACGCCGCAAAGAACACGCCCCAGGTACACGCCCTACCAGGGCGTGACTTGTGGGCGTGTACCTCAACTACTTCGTCAGAATTAAATTCCAGCCCGAAAAAGTCGCGCCGAATGTGTCACGCCCCAGGGTCACGCCCGACCAGGGCGTGACAGGGGGGCGTGACCCGACCCGAAAAATTCTATAAATAGAGCCCAACTCTAAGGGTTCAGGGACACTTTTTGCATTGGGAGGGGAGGTTCTGTCCTTTGTATTTTTGAACTTTTTTAAGCATGTCTCTCCATTTTTAGTTCTTAGCTCTAGCTTTATGCTTTCCCTGTATTAGTTCCTAGCTTCATTCTGTAGTATAATATTAATGATAGTGTAGTTTACCTTTCCATGCACTTGTAATCTCTGGTTTTCAAGCTGTAAGATCCCTGTTTCCATTAATAAAAAGTGTTGTTTTCTTTTACGTTTCTGCTCTGTTTTCATTATTCTTCTTCTACTCATCCCCCCTCTTCCACCTCACCATGATTAATTAATCCTCCATGTACTCGATCTTGATGATCCGATGTTCGAGTGATTAGGTTATGATGCTTTGAATCTTACCTTTTCTTTTTAGGGATTAACTTTGAATTACTCTTGATTTATCACGGGTTGGAGGTATATTATCGATATATACTCTCCACCCTTGCTTTCATTCTGGGCTAGCCGAGAGGCCGAAAATTTGAAATGAGCACTCAAGAGTAAAGGGAGTTGTTCGCACCCCTCGAGAGAGGCAGACGTTCAAATCTCCCGGATTGGAGTAAAATCCAATAGCGGGGTTCACCGCGTAAAGCGAGTTTTAGCCCTCCGATTTAGGCGAGAGTCGGTCGGACCTTCCTAAACTCAGTTAGGCACGGCCTTCGAGAGAAGTGTGTCAATATTCATGGAACCTCCATGGTCAAGGACCTTTACCCTAATTAGCTTAGGTTTATTTATCGTATTTTTCTAACCACTCTTGCCGAGGTGATTTCTGATCGAGTGCATTTTCCCCTCATCGTTACTAAGCTTAAGTTTAATCGCTCTTTTAGCTCTCTTTATCTTTTCATGCAAGTAGCTCTCTTTCATTGCAAGTAGTTCTCTTCCTTTAGTACGTTTAGCTTTCTTCTAAAAAACCTAATTTTTCCGTCGATAAAATAATAGATTTCGTGTGAGTAAGCTTACTCAACTGTTCCCGGATTTTAATACGACACTTGTGTCCCCTAGCTGCATTTCGATAGGTATACTTGCCTTGTTGGATTGTTAGTTTGGTTATTTTCTCCTTGCAGATATCTAAGAGACAATCAACCTCTTGGCATGGGACTCCAAGCAAGATACCACCAAAGCCACCCTCTCCTCCCAGGGGCACCGTATCCCGGTCAACATCTCGTACATAATATCTAGCCACACCTCTGTCCGTACTGCCGACTCTGTCCCCAAGTAGGATGGGGGAGAGAGTCCTCGGAAGGTGCTCATCTAGTTGGCCCCTGGGTTTAGCTGCTGGGCCGGAGCCTGTTGAGCCCGGAAGGCCTCCAGGATAGCTGTAAGAGTTTGCCCCATGTCTGACTGAAGGAAAGGTGTGGGGACCATAGGAGGTGGTGCAATGTCCGGAGTCTGCTGAGCTCCGCCTTATGGGGTGGGCTCAGCTGGGGGATGCAAAACGAACTACATTAGTAGGTAATCGACACAATAACTAATAAGAAGTGGACAATTTACATGTGATCCCTCATATGGGCACACCACTGCTTCTACTGCTTAGTTTGTCCCCAAACTAAACTCGCGTGGGGGTGACCCAGGGTTATGGACTGCTACTTTTTGATCGAGGTCTCCTCTGATACCACTTGTAATATCCCCCTTTTTTCTTTTTCAACACCGGGGTCTTAGGCCCAGAACCGCCATTTTGCGGTGACTCCTTCACTCCCTGAAGGGTCATCACCACAAAGCGCCGTTTCTGCAGGCCAAGTTCGATCACAGAAAAGTAGCACAATAAAGTAAATGCGAACTATCAGTCCACAAAAAATCACATATCATAGTAAATAAATCTCCACGAATGTAGTGTCTACAGAAAATACATATTAGAGTGCTAAACTACAGGCTTATGCCCGGTACATCATATCCTCACTACAAATCACTCATGCGGAAGCAAAAGCAGAAAAACTACTCAAGGTCGAGACTCACGGTCCCGGCTGTATGAACTCCGGAGCTTGACTGCCACACCTCCAAGCGCACTGGTCTCTGGGGCTGCTCCTCTATGCTGGGCTCCTCGATCCCCTAAATGATGCGGTTCAAAAACTATTAGTCTAAAATAATAAGCCCTATCATCCCCCTCCCCTTCCCCCATGGCTCCTAGGCACCGAGCGGCGAGGAAGAAAGGGGAGGACTTGAAGGTGGAGAATATCAAAAACAGATGGCAGCGGACCTATACTAGCAATTCTATAGCAGGTATAGACAAAAGCTGAAATATGAAAAGTAACCTTCACTTATGTGAGAACACATAAGCCAAGGGGTCTTCTGCAAGGCTCCCATCATATAAAAAGTCTCATTCAAATTTATACGTTGGGGTATCGGTTATCAAACAGCAGTAAATATAAATATCATAATTGACCTTAATTTATAAACTTGCCCACACAAGCTTATAGACCAAGGGGTCGTTTTGCTGGGCCTAAAGTATAAGCATCTCATTCCACTTATACATTAGGTGTCAGGGTTGAATGAATCGATTATGCTATGGCATGCAAGTGGGTATGATGGAACATGCAATTGCAACACACACACACGACTCTGTGCACACAGACCTTTAGTTTCCCGTTTCTGGAGCTGTAACCTCCCAGGATACCTCCATAGTGGCAGATGGAAGCAGTGGGTTGGGCCTCGCCCACCTCTAAACCAGTAAAGCACTACCGGCCAGACCTATCGTACGCCTCAATGCTTGGTGCACGAAGCGGACTCCTGCGTACTCTTGTCGGCTGGCGCACCGGACTTCTGTTGGCGAAGTGCTAATCACACTTGCCGAGTCAACGTGTTGGCGTCGGTGCATTGACCCTTCAATACTGAAGACCCACCACCTTAATTTTTCTTTCCTTTTATGCACATGCAAATTTAGCGTAATCAAAAAACCGAGCCGAAGCTCCCCGGACCAAAACGTCCATCTCAAACAATCGAGCCAAAGCTCCCCGGACCCAAAGTCCGTCTATTAACCATCCGAGCTGAAGCTCCAAGCTATCTTCCTGTGCTACCTGTGTTCGTGAAATGTGCAACCCTAATTACTAAGTTACTCTTTTCAGCTTCTTAATACAGTTTACGTTAACCCAGGACTGCCCCCGGTATTCCCTGTGAAGGGCTCTCAAAGGGCACTAGGAACTATGTTGGGATTACGCCCAGCTTTACCTTTCGCAAGGTACTTATTATTATTATAGGTTCATTCCCTTACCCATTATTTTCTCATGTTATGATAGGCTGATCCTAGGGTGATTTGACTCTACTTCACCTCGGGGGGGACGATCTTTCGTCGAACCCGAGCCCCTCTAAACCCTAGCCAAAACAGCACTCTACTCATTTTATCTTCCAATGATGCTCCTAATTCTATTATTCCTTCCAGCAAACCACTAAACCCAACTCATGTCCTCTAATTCATATCCCAACTTATTCCCAGTAGTTTTTCTAAATGCACACCACTTAAGCTATATGACCCGTAAAATGGGAAGTATACCAAATGATCATCTAGTACTCATATAATGATTATTGGTGGGTTATACTGGCATTTGTAGCCTAAATCCATAATTTCCTAATTTTCATAATTTAGCCGATAATTTATTTATTTATTCTAATAACCAAAAGTTCCAAGTTTGAACATGAAGTACAGGTTTTTGACAAGATAAAATTCCACTAAATTTATGTCAAATGAAAAATGAATAATCATTTAAAAATCCTTAATTTCCCAATTTTTCAGCAAGGTTTAAGCCCTTAAATTTTATTTCAAATTTATCCCATAATAAATCATTTAAAGGGGATGTACAACAAAAATACTACCAAAAATTCAGAGAAAATTCCAGGATGATTATAAGGACACATAAAACCTCTAAATAAAGTTTCCTTATTTTTTTGAAAGAATTATTCCCTGAAATAATTAAATATACAATTCTCAAAATTATGGTCTTGTAAAGGAAGTTCCGTAAACAGACATCTAAAAATTATAAATAAATTTTTACAAGTGCATTTTGGCCTGGAAACATCAAAACCTAAGTCTCATGATTTGTCAATAGATATATCATCAATAATTAATTATATACTACCAAGGCCCCTTTCCCAAGCTTGTGAAGGAAGTACCAAATATAATCAAGCAAAGATTATGATAAAATTCAGGGGTATTCACTTAGATCTATAAGATCTTCTGACCAAGTTTCATCAGATTCAAATGGACAAAATAACCATAAGAAATTCAAAATTCATTTTGGGCCTTTTGGTAATTAACAAATGAAGTACTAGGAATAAAATCCATAAACTTCTATAGAAATTACCAGGGGTTCTAGCTGTCCTAAAACCTACTCTACCCAAGTTCCATAGCTTTTGGGGAAGGTTTAGTGGCTGAATCTTCAAATTTGTGCTCCTACCCTAAAACTAAGGTTAGGGTTTTGGGGTGCCTACCTTCCTCCAAATCCCATAAGATTCCTTCCAGAGAACTTAGGATACACTACCTCCATTCCTACTGATTTTCCAAGGCCATACAAGGGCATTTGCCCCTATGTCCTTCACAACCCCAAAAGGTCCTTCCTTAGGGTTTGAGGTTGAACCCTAGGGTAAATCAAGCCTAATTCATCCCATTTTCCTTAAGAGGGTGACATTGGCCATGCCAAGTCAGTGTCCAAAACCTCAGCCTCTGTTTAGTGGAGGGGACCACCCTAAGTCCATAGTGCACTTTTAATCAAGAATGTCACCTTAAAGCCTAACTAGGGTTTGGTGATTCTCTAGCCAAACCCTATCCAAATGAGTTACAATTTTATACAGAACTAAGTCTTGATTCCAGGGGCCACTCTCCAAAATTTGGGATGGTTTGGAGGTCATTTGACCACTTAATTAAATTACCCTAGCATTATTAAATAAAAGTAAAAACTTTATGCAAAGTGTCTCAAAAAATTATGCGTTTTGGGCAGGCCCTAGGTATAGCTAGGTTAGACTCCCTTCCCAAATTGCAAATGATTTGGACCAAGGATGAAGTGTGGGCACTCAGTTTAATGACTGCCTAGCCCTAAGTATATGTCCCACCAAAATGGGTGCCCTGGTCAGACCATGCACCCAAATGGGTTCAAACTAATTTAAAAATAAAGTAGAGCCAAAGGGCTACAACTTTCATGTTGAAGGTTTTTCCACCAGGTGAGCCTAAGTTTTTGTAAAATTTAAAACCAATAATATCAAAAACTGTGACATAAATTTCATTATTATAAAAATATTTCCTATAGTTTAATCTCATGCCGGCACGAATCTTGAAGCAAAAAGGGACAGAATCCCTTCATCTCCTTCTTTGAGCCGATGGCCAGGATCCATCCTGCCTGGAGCCGCTTCCAAGCTCTGCCGCCGGCGATCCATCCCCCTCCCCGGCCGGCCACCGCCACCACCACCTCCTTTGAGGTGGTGTCTGTCGCCAGGAGGCGGCACAGTCGCCGGAGGGGTGTTTTCCGGCGGTTCTAGTAGGAATCTTTTTTGCCGAAAAACCATGAAAATCATGGTTTGGATCGGGCTCAATTGAGCCCGAAACTTTAACCTAAGGGAACCTACGATCTACCCGTGAGTTAAGTAGAGGGGGAGGACCTTTCTGGCGGCCTGAATGCGGGAGGAACGGCGGGATGCCATCGTTGACGGCGGCGGCGCTCGACTTCTGCAACAACACAGTGGGACGGCTTGTTTCCTGCAGGTAAAAGCTCGAAAATGTTCCCCTCTGCCCACTGATGATGGTTAAATGGACAATTGGGGAGAGGGGCGGCTGGTTCTTCAATGCCCATCAACACCATTAATGGTGTGGCTCAGGTTGAGCGGGGGGGGGGGGGGGGGGGGGGGGGCTGAATCTACCCCTTGGTGGCCGGGAAATGGCTGGAGTCAACTCCTCTTCCCTAGAGGAGTTGATTGCAGCCATTAAGAGTGGTTGTTGGCCTCCCTTTGGCCGGCTCCCACTCTCCCCTTCCTCTCCCCCATCTTGTCTCTCCACCATTAACATGAAGGGAAGCTCCATTCTCTCTCCTAGTCACCCATGTTGACTTGTCAACACCATAGTCTTTGTGCAGCCCACATAGTCATAATGATCATGAAAAGTGATGTTAGCCTAAGGGAGAAATGGCTTGAGCTTGGGTTAGCCCATTCGGGCTAAGTTTGACTTGGCTTAAGATAGGGTTGACTTAGGTCAATCTGATCATTTGGGTTGACCCCATTGGGTCCTTGGTGACCCATTGGCCTCCCCTAAGGCCTATGTGGGGTTGGGTAGGGTTACCTTACACTTTAGAGGTCACATACCCTTAGTAAGGGCACTTTGACCAGATCAGGGGCTTGAGTTGACTAGGGTCAACTTGGCCTCTAGGGCTGACCCCAATGTGTCCTTGGTGACCATTGACTTCACTTTAGGGTTAGGAGCGCATAGGTGGGGTCCTCTAGGCTAGGAGTAGGTCAATTGACCCTAAGTAGGCTAGTTTGACCCATTTAGGGTTAGGGTTGACTTTAGTCAACTAAGTCTCTTTGATTGACCCCAGTGGGTCCTTATGGCTCTAATGGGCCTCCCAAGGTATTAGGGGGTGTTGTGGTAGGGTCTTCGGGTCAAGGTGTAGCCCCATGGTCATCCTAAACCATTGTTCAGAGTTCTACTATTTGCAGACCATGATGATTTTCAACACTTTGTCTCCTATCTCTTGGCCCATTTCTGGCTTCCTAGGGTTTGTCATGACCTAGTCATGGGCAAAACCACTACTAGGGGTCTAGTTGGAAATGGGATGTTACAAGAACGGTCAGCCACTCATCAGAATGGGGACGGCAGGTGGTGAAAGCAATAAAATAAAGCAGTAAATGAAAGCGATAAAATGAAAGCAGGAAAATAAAGTAGGAAATAAAGAAGTAAATTGCAAGTCCCACTCAAACGAGTGAGACTGAAATGAAAGCAATAAAGTACGAGTCCCGGCTCAAATGAGTGGGCGGGAGAAATAAAGTAGGTAAAATGACAAGTCCCACTCAAACGAGTGGGCGGGAAATTGCAAATCCTATTCAAATGAGTAGGCGGTAAAATAAAACGAGTCCTACTCAAACGAGTAGGAGTAAATAAATGCAACACACGCACACACTCGACAGAAAGTAAAACTCACACACACACTCGACAGAATTGAAAATGCACACACACTGCAACAAGGTAAAATGCACGCACACACTCGACATGAAAGTAAAATACGCACACGCACACTCTACTAAATGAAATAAAAACAATGCGTCATTTAACTCTTAACGAGTAGGCTGAAATAAATGCGCACACGTACAAAAATGAGAAAAACTAAGTTATCTAAAAATAAAAATGACTGCATTTCTACAGCTAGAATGCGTTATAAAAGCATAAAAAGCGAAAATAAAAATTAACTGAGCAAAATGGTTTGCAAATAAATGCAAAATGAAAGTGCTAAAAAAATTGAAACGAATACATTTCTACCGTTAGAATGCGGTAGAAATGAATAAAAAGAGGACAGAAAAATTAAACGGACAAACGTTTAAAACAAAATCAAAGTGCACGAAAAATTAAAACGACTATTTTCATTCTTATAACTCCGTAAAAGAGCGTAAAAAGTGGAAATAAAATAAAAAGAACAAAAAAGTTTTACAACCTAAAAAGAAAAAGCTAAGTTAAAGAAAATGAAAACCACTTTGAAAACAGTTTTACGGGTTTATAAGGATGACTAAAAATCTATAAAAGAAAATCTAAAGCTAAACTAAGCAAAAATGAAGTTGAAAACAAAAAAAAAACAAGTTATTCTCATACACGCACACACACATAGAAAAATAAAACAAGAAAGACAAGAAAAGATAAGATTGCATAAAGAGAAGGCACATAGAGGAAGTCCAAATCCATAGAAAGGGAGAAAAACTACAAATTTTATTAATCTAAAATGGAGATTACAAAGCTAAAACCAAAAAGGAGAGGGGGAGAAAATCCCTTACATAGGCCTTGGAATCATCTAAGCAGCATTTCTCCTATACAAAATGGCTCAAAAAGTAGAACAGGATTACAAGCAGAAGCTCTGAATTTATAGAGAAATTTTTCATGGGACACACCACCTGACATGGGCATGTAGGGGGGGGGGGGCGTGTCAGCACTGTACAAAATACGGCTGGCGAGATTTGACATCAAAGTTGACTTCGGCTAAAATCGTGGCGGTCACGCCCCAGGCCACGGGCGTGACAATGGGCGTGTCGGGGAGGTGGAACTGGGCGCGGGTCGCGTCGAAAGTCGCCGCGCGGGTCTTGTCGAGCCAGTTGGATAAGTCACTCCCTAGGTCACGGGCGTGACACTGGGCATGTCTGGTTGGTCGACGTTTGTCGAGCGGAAAACGTCGAGCGCGGATGACACGGGCTTGGTCTCGGGGCGTGTCGGGTTGACACGAGCGTGTGTCCGGGCGTGTCAAGATTGTTTCATCAAAAATTACTGATTTCACGGGATTTGAACAGTCACGCCCAGGTCACGGGTGTGACCAACGGTACACGAGCGTGTACTTGACTTTTTTTGTAATTTTTCCTGAAAAATTCAGGAAACAAAAATAACCTAAGTTAGAACAATTTTTACGAAAAAGAAGTAATTTATTAAAGAAAAATATGCAAAAATAACAAAAATAAACTAAAATAATTTATTTATTGTATATAAATAATAGGTATATTTACAATTCATCAAAGAGACGTGGAAGACGTTATGTAATCCTGCTAACTCTGGCCAAAGCTCCAGCCTGTAGGCCAAGGGGCCGACCCGCTCTAGGATCTTGTAGGGCCCCATGTATCGAGGACTGAGCTTCTTCTGCCCTCGAACCCGAGATACCCCATGCATCGGCCGAATCTTCAGGAACACCCGGTCTCCTACCAAGGACTCCACCTGCCGATGTCCCACATCATAGTACTTGGCATGCCTTCTCTGAGCCTCCAACATCCTATCATGTATCAGCATCACCTGAGTATCAGTGTCCTCCAAAAACTCCGAGCCAAGAGCCTTGGGGTCCTCATCCTGTACCCAAGTTAGAGGGGTCTGACATCTTCATCCATACAGAGACTCATAAGGGGCCATTCGTATACTGGCATGTTGAATGTTTTTGTAGGAGAACTCGATCAGTGGCAACAGTCTTTACCAAGGATCCCTGTGATACAGAATGCATAAGCGTAGAAGATCCTCCAAAGTTCGGTTGGTGTGCTCTGTCTTTCCAACAGTCTGAGGGTGGAAGGCAGTGCTAAACGTCAGCCGAGAGCCCAGGTAAGCCTTGACTGACCAGCATTCCTTGGACGTGAAACGCCCATCCCGATCTGACACGATCGCCTTGGGCACTCCATGATAGCATATAAATTGCTCCATAACCCTCCACACCAGATCATCAGCTACCGGAGCGTTCTTCCTGACTGGGATAAACCTGGCCACCTCTGTTAGCCTGTCAATGATGACCTAAATCGAATCGTTCCCTACATACGACCGAGGTAGCCCGTATATGAAGTCCATGGCTATATCCTCAAACTTCCACTCTGGAAATGGGAGTGGATGCAGTAACCCGACCTGACTCCTGCACTCTACCTTTACTAGCTGGCAAGCCTCGCAATGCGCCACAAAATATATGATGTCCTTCTTCATGCCCGGCCAAAACATGGTCTTCTTCAGATCTGCTGCCATCTTTATGATACCCGGGTGCACGGAGTATCTGCTGACGTGAGCCTCTGCCATGATGTCATCCCGAATTCGGCCTCCTGTCAGTATATAAACTCTGCCCCTAAAATAAAGCAGCCCATCTCTCAGTGAATAATCCCCAGGTGTGCCTTCCTCCAAGGCTCTGAAAATGGGCTCCATCCCCGCATCAAGCCTATGCCTGTCCCTAATGTGGTCCCGGATGTCATCTGTCCTACTCATCGACGCGAGGTACTGCCTGTAAAACTCTGGATCATCCTGAATACCAGGGATATCTGCATCTCCTCCAACATATGCACCAGATCCAAAGCCATCAGCTGGCGCACAGGCCCCGACGTGGTGGCTCTATGTGTAACACCCCGAAACTCAAAAGATCGACGGGTGACGTTTTGGGCCATTTTTGGGTTCTGGCAGGAGGCACACGGCCTGGGACACGGGCATTTCCCAGGGCGTGTCAGGCTTGTGTCATCGAGTTGGTCGAGAGGTCGATGAATTTCACTCGACGTTGTGTCGAGACAGGACACACAGCCTGCGATACGGGCGTGTCGCAGGGCGTGTCGACCCGTGTTGACACTCAGCCCGTGAAGTCAACATTTTTGTGCTCGACGAAGTGTCGAGACATGGCACACGGCCTGCGACACGGGCATATCGCAGGGCGTGTCGACCAGTGTCGACACTCGTCCCGGGGAGTCGACGAATTTTGCTCGATGATGTGTCGAGACAAGGCACACGGCCTAGGACACGGGCCTGTCCAAGGCCGTGTCGTGAGGTCGACGAACTTCGCTCGACGAAGTGTCGAGTGTCGAGACCGTGTACACGGCCTGGATCCCAGGCATGTTGAGGTATACACGGGCAAGGACACGGGCGGGTCCAGTACCCGTGTAGTTCTCGGGTTGTTTTCGGGCTAAATCGATGGGGGCACACGGCCAACCACACGGCCGTGTCAGGTGGAACACGGGCTTGTCACGTCGAACACGGGCGTGTTCGATGCCCGTGTATTTTTCCAGGCGCGTCGATTTTGACGGTGAATGAGGCACACGGCCCTGGACACGGGCGTGTGTCAGGCCGTGTTTGGTCCAGATTGTACATTTCAGGCCTGAATCAAAGCCGTTCGTTTCTTTAATTGGTGATCCGACGGTTGGGGGTTGTTCCTGATGGGATATACCCGGGATTGGACCTTTTAAACCCTCACTTTTACTTGAGTGGTTATCTTTCTAAAGTATAGAGAGAGAGGATAGCCAAGGAAGGAAGAAGAAGCTAGATCCGGCCATTGGAGGAGCTTCGAAGCTCCAAATCGCGAGCCGACTCCAGATCCACGGAGGCAAAGCGAGTGCGGTGCTTTTCATCCGCTTACTTTTCCATGGTGCCAAAGAAGAAGACTAGGGTAACGATTCTCTTCTTGAGCATGTGAAGCTCTCCTTCTTTGCATAGGAAGCCCGCTCTCGCGAGTTTGCGGTGAGTTGGAGGAGTTCCTTCGGGTAGATATGTAAAGTCCCCGTTGTGTAGAATCCGCAAGCGAGAACGGACATAGGCATGATGTGTGAAGCCTATCCGGACATGTTGGTCTGGATCGGTGATGTTGCATTGCATAAATGCCGGAGAAGAATCCGTGCGATTGGTTGTTTTTCGGGTTTTCTACGTGGTAGATTGCAACAGGAAGCCTTGGGGATTAACCCAAAGGTGCACCCGGAAAACTAGGCGGATGCGTGATCTTGCCAACTTGGTGGCCTGAGAGCCAACTTGAACATAACCGGGTTATGTGAAATGTGACGGAAACGGGACTCGGGAGAAGTTTGACCCACGCAAATTGCTTAAATTGTCGTTGCGATGTGAGCACGGGTTAGATGGAACCGTAACCGTTCTATGTCGTTCTGTTAAAGATACCTAAGGGTACGTGGCACTTGCCATTGGCATAGATTAGGGTCTTCGGCGATCTATGGCTTAAATTGTCGTGACCCAGGACAAAAAGACAAAATGCTCATTGGTTTGGCCGTCAAAGTGGCGGTGGTGAGTTCGGAATGTCTATGGCTTTAATTGACGTGACATCGACCGGTTCACCGAGAATGTGCCCTGAGAGCATGGGGCGTGTGGCGGTGCGAGCCAACGTCTGTGATGCAATGAATATTGTTAAATTGCTCGCTTATGCTAATGAAATGCAGGGAAGGAGCATTGCCGCCCCGAGTTGGGGGCGGGATCGTTATAATTTGGTCAACATTGCTGACCGTTGCCTTGTTTTGCCACCGTGCGGTGGATTGTTGCTTGCAGGTGCTGCTGGACCAAGCGGACAATAGCGGGCTAAAGCCCAAATTGCAAAGCCGGCCCTTGAAGGCCTAATTGGAGTGTTTACTGCTTTTATTCATGTATGACCGGCCTGCGTGTCGTGGTTTGTAAATCATGTAATATCAAGTGAATAATTTTGTAAGGCCTTAAGGCCTGTACTTGTGTATGTACAACATTCCTATTTGGTATTGGTGGAAATTCATGCTTTTGTGCTGGGTTCTTTATTGCAACTTATTAATCTGCTTCCGCTAGAATGCTCTGTGTAGGACGTTATGATTGGTTGGATGGTTTCCATGAGTAACCACCCGGTCTGTCTGTGGTATATGACGTCGGGCCCCGGCCGGACCTACTGTTATATGCTATGCGACGGATAGGGGGTGTTATAATTTCGTATCAAACTACTGGTTTTGGTCGGGCTTAAAATGAATTCGTGGACGAATTCTTTTTAAGTGGTGGTGAGCACATGTGTGTGCGTCATCGTTATAACAGTAAAAGAACCCGTGAATGTCCACTTAGGAATGAAAATAAACGTGTTTAAGGAACCTGCATGTTCCTATAATTGCTGTTTGTAATTTTATTTGGTCGCTTAACGGTGTTTTGTACCACTATAGGTGACCAGAAGTGGTGCTGGGCCGTCGGAACGTCGAGTTTCTGAGGCTAGCAGTGCACCAGATGTTGCTCCTGCAACACCTCTATCGGCTGAGAACTTACGATTGGTGGCCGAAGCAGTGTTGGCCATGATAAATGCGCAGCCTGCAAGGCAAACACAACAGCCCACTCCTGCGATGGAGCAGGAACCTCTTCCAAAGGTTGAGCCGAGGAGAGTGGAATAGGTGGTAGTGGAGCCGTTGGTGCCAAGGAGGGCAACCGAGAGACAGCTCAAGCATGTCATGAGCTTTAGTCCTCCGGTATTCTCGGGGTTGGGAAACCCATCTCAAGCTGAAGACTGGCTCTCCAGGGTGAAGAGAGTCATGACAGCAACAGAGACGGAGGAGTGGCAAATGACCACCATTGCTACGTTCCTTTTGGACGGTGAAGCGAGAATGTGGTGGGAAGGTTTGGAGCTGCACCTATTGAGATGTAGGCAACTTGTTGATGTCTCGATGGAGGAGTTCTCGAGATTGTTCTTTGCTAGATACCACCCTTCTACTCAGAGGATTTCGTTGGAGAACGAGTTCCTGAAGTTGGTTCAGGGTGAGAAGAGCGTGGATGAATATCTCCATGAGTTTACTCGTTTGAGTCGAAATGCTAGCTCCACCATCGCGAATGAGGAGCGCAAGACGAATCGATTCTACGAAGGCTTGAGAGATGAGTTGAGGTTACTACTCTCGGGGCCGATGACGCAGGGTTTCTTGACCTTGGTCAACACAGCCCGGTCCTTGGAAAAGGACATGAAGAACGTACAGGCAAAGAAAAGCTTGGGTGACAAGAAGTCTGAATTCAAGGCGCTGACTACTTCAAAGTTCGACTATCGAAGGTCCTTCAAGAAGCATAGGACTTCGGGTCCAGCTCCTTCTGGTGCTTCTGGGGCGACTACGGGTCGGACCCCGGGCGCATGTTTTACTTTCAGAAAGTCGGGGCACTTTGCCCGCGATTGTTGGAGCGGACGTCCCAAGTCTGAGAGAAGGCCGGGAGTGACTTATGAAGAGAAGGGCAAGGCGGTGGAGTCGACCGCGTCCCACTATGCTGCGGCCCAACCAAGGGTGTACAATCTTGGCCAATAGGAGGCCATTAAACAGGCGGATGTGGTGACAGGTACGGTTTAATTTATAGCAAGTCAATTTCTTTAAATACTTGTTATGCACATGTTACCTTACCACTGCTTGTTTTGGATTTATTTTGATTTGTGAAAATCTGGCAAGAGCACTCTTCGATACGGGAGCTTCACACTCCTTCATGTCCGAAGGATTTATATCACGCATCGGAGTCCCTTCTTCGATGGCGAAGGATAAGTTGGATGTGTTGTTGCCCAATAGGTGTTCGATGCACGCGGATAGGATCTGTGATGTTAAGATTCGTATTAGGAATCAGGAGTTCGATCTGCAAGCGTCGTTACTTCTGTTGGTGGAGTTCGACGTTATATTTGGCATGGACTGGCTCTCGGAGCAGTAGGCCTATATTGTTTGCGGTCTCAAGGAAGTGAAGTTGGGAGTAAGTCGTGGGACGACTTTTACGGGCTTAAAGGGGTCGATCAAGACGTTGTTGTCTGCTCTTCAGGTGGTGAAGGCGGTTCGTGCCGGTGCAGAACTGTTCTTTACACTAGTGGAGATTGCAAAGCCGAAGCCCGCGTTGGATAGTATTTCAGTGGTATCGGAATACCCTGATTTTTTCCCTAGAGATCTTCCTGGAGCCCCGCCTCAGCAGGAGATAGATTTCACGATTGAGCTAGTGCCAGGTGCAAAGCCTGTGTCACGATCTCCTTATCGGCTAACGCCTAAGGAAATGGCGGAGCTGAAGGTTCAACTGCAAGAGTTGTTGGAGCAAGGGTATGTGCGCCCAAGTTCTTCGCCTTGGAGCGCGCCGGTCCTCTTTGTTAAGAAGAAGGACGGAAGCTTGAGGTTATGTATTGATTATCGGGAGCTCAATAAGTTGACGGAAAAGAACAAGTACCCGATCCCCCGGATCGATGACCTTTTTGATCAGTTGGTCGGGTCTACGGTGTGCTTGAAGTTGGATCTCAAGTCTGGGTACTATCAGCTGCGAATAAGGGAGATTGATATCCCGAATACAGCGTTTAGTACGAGATACGGGCATTATGAGTTTACGGTCATGCCGTTTTGGCTGACTAATGCGCCGTCAATGTTCATGGATTTGATGAACAGGACATTCAGGGAGTACTTGGACCATTTTGTGATCGTCTTCATCGACGATATTTTGGTGTACTCGCAAAGTGAGGAAGATCACTTCAAGCACCTTCATTTGGTTTTGGAGATGCTAAGGAGGAACCAACTGTATGCCAAGTTCTCGAAGTGCGAGTTTTGGTTATCCTCAGTGGCGTTCCTTGGTCATATAGTGAGTGGAGAGGGTATTGTTGTAGATCTGACAAAGATTGTTGCGATACGGGAGTGGCCTGAGCTTGCTATGGTAGAAGAAGTCCGGAGCTTTCTGGGGCTTGCCGGTTATTATAAGCGCTTCGTTGAGAACTTCTCGCGGATAGCGTTACCTCTCACTACTTTGACGAGGAAGGAGCAGAAGTTCGTTTGGACGCTGGAGTGCGCGCGAGATTTTGAGGAGTTGAAATGTCGGTTGACCAGGGTGCCTGTGTTGAGTTCGCCATGTGGGACCAAAGGCTATGAGATTTACAGTGATGTTTCGGGCAGCGGTTTGGGTTGCGTGCTACTGTAACACGGAAGTGTAATAGCTTATGGCTCGAGACAGCTAAAAGTGCATGAAAGAAACTATCTGGTCCATGACTTGGAGTTAGAGGCTGTGATTTTTGCCTTGAAGCTGTCGAGACACTATTTGTACGGTGTGAAGATTGATATCTAACCTGTTGGGTATTGTATCCACAATGTACCTGATTTGAAGAAGCCCCTGGACAAGCTAAGGTCAATAGACAATGTATTTGATAAACTCTTTTAAGTTGTGCTTGCAGTTCCTCCACGCTAAGTGCACACCAATGTCAGGGTGCAGTAGGTCAATATATACGGGTCTGCACGACGTAATCCCTCGTTGAGCAGATCGGTGTGTTGGCCTACGTGTACTCTCTCTATTGGAGTGCACTTACTTTCAAGTACAGGTCCGTATTTTTGCAAGAGAAGACAAGGAGCACGGATGGGTCAAGGAGCAGCTCATGGGTGAAAAGACGAAAATTCGTCTAAGTGTAAATCGACGAGAATCACCAAGGGATTCTCGCCGATTCGTCGAGAATCACAAGGGATTCTCGCCGATTCGTCGAGAATCAGTGGTTGATTCTCGCCGAACAAGTTCCAGCCACTTCTAAGCAAGCACATCTACGTCTATGTAAGAATCGACGAGAATCACTTAGTGATTCTCGCCGACTCGGCGAGAATCACTAGTGATTCTCGTCGAATCGACGAGAATCACTGGTTGATTCTCGCCGTCTCGACCTGGCCTAAAGCAGTGCGTGCAACCAAGGCAAATTCGACGAGAATCATCTTTGATTCTCGCCGAATCGTCGAGAATCACCTTTGATTCTCGGCGACTCGGCGAGAATCACTTTCGATTCTCACCGATTTTGACTTGGCGTTTTTTCTGGAACTTCCTGAATCGGATTCTGCCGCTGTTAAATTTCTGGACCGGGATTTGGGGATTTCTATTATGGGTCCCACAAACGGTCATATTGGAGTCAACTACAGTATTTATATACGGGTATTTTGAACGGAATACCCAGACAGAAAGAAGCCGAGCGAGTGCAAACCCTAAAATCGCGAAATCTCTCCGCCGCCTCCGTCGCCGCTCGCGCTAGTCCGTCGCCGCTGCTGATCGCATTTCTTCCCGATCTCCGGCGACAGAAGCTTAGCAAAGCTTGAGTCTCACGTGTCTATCCAGAGATCCCTTGTCTCTCGATTTGTTGACCGGGAAAAAGTCCCCTGTCCGAATCGATCGAGACGACCGATCCTAGAGTGACCGTTGGTAGACCTAGTTTGCTTTGCAACGAAGATTGGATCTCAGAAGTACTGCTGCCGCGCACCTTCGTTGCCGTCGATCCCGAACCAAGCCGCCGCTCGGATTGCCGCCGCCGGTTTCGGGAAGATCCTTTCCAAGAGAGACCAAGGTTGTAGACTTTTCGTTGACTTCACGAACACGTCGTCGAACGAAGAGGAACACCATAGTCTCCAAACGAAGTTTGTATCTCGTGTACATTCTATATTTAATTTTGTTGTAAAGGAACGATTGTTCTGTGTTGTAAGGGTTGGGTGCAACCCGTTTTGTGGGAGTGTTGACTCTCACGTGTGGAAGTGTTCCTTCCGGTAGTGCAGGGATTGGATTTCAATCCCGTTGGAGAAGTGACCGAGTCGTCCCTTGTTGGGGAGATAGGTCGAAGGGGGAAAGTGGATGTACCCAAGTCGGGGAACCACTATAAATTGCATGTGTATTCTGTGTGCTGTGCTTTTTATTTTTATTGTGCAGGTACCGTCGTAAATTCCGCAAAAGCTTTGCTCGTCACCTATTCCCCCCCCCATAGGTGCACATAACTGACACTAGGTGGACTTTCAAGTGGTATCAAAGCGAGGTTACTCATCAAAATGGTCAACACCTTGAGTTGAATCCTGCCCCTAGTGTCAAGAAGAAGACAAATATCTACTATGGACGGGCTCAAGTTCTCCGGCAAGATCCCAGTATACACCCGGCTAAACTTTCCGATCTGGAAGGAAAGAATCACGTTTTACATGGAAGCAGTCGATCCTCGACTCTTCATGATCGTGGAGGAGGGACCTTATGTCCCCACCAAGGCCTCCACCATCGATCCCACCAAGAAGGTGCCGAAGACACTTTCTGAAATGGACAAAGATGAGATGGTGCTCGTGGGACTGGACAAGAAGGCACGAAACATTCTGGTAAGCGCAGTTGATGATTCCATGATGCAAAATTTCAGCAACTGCAGGACTGCTCAGGAGATCTGGCAGTGCCTGATCATCCTAATGGAGGGCACGGATGAAGTGAGGGATGATCGGAGATCCCTCCTGAACCAAAAATATGAGGCCTTCAGGCAAGGGCCTAAGGAAGAGATCGGAGTCACATACGAGAACTTCCTAAAGATTGTCAATGCCCTCAAGGGATACGGAAGAGTGTTCACCAATGGTGAACTCAATGACAAATTCCTTAGGTCCCTTACTAAGGAATGGGACACAAAGATCTGCGCCATCAGAGAATTTGGCAGACTAGCAGAAACTGATCCACAAATCTTGTTTGGGAAGCTGATGTCCTATGAGCTTCAGCTGAACACCAGGAAAGCAGAGGAAGAAGCAGAGAAGGCTGCTGCAAAAGAAAAGACTTTGGCCCTAAAAGCCAGTTACTCCAGAAAGGGCAAGGGTGCGATGTCATACCGTGCGAGGAATAAGGAAGAGGAGGAGGACTCTGAACCATGCTCCTCCGGCTCAGAGCTGTCGGAGGAGGATTTCTCCCTCATCACCTGAGAGTTCAAGAAGTTCCTCAAGATGAGGAATCAAAGAAAGAAAGACAGCTCCTCCTCCAGGCATCAGAAGAAAAATTATTCTTCTGACAGGTATGCATCTAAACCTAACAAACATCGTTCTTCTGATATTATTTGCTTTGGATGCAACAAGCCAGGACACGTCGTGGCCGACTGCCATCAAAGCAAAAGAGAAAAAGGGAAAGGAGAGAAGCTCAAATCCTCCAGAGATAAGAAGAAGGAGCGGAGCTACATCGCAAGAAGGCCAAAGACACTAAGTGAGTCTGATTCCTCAGACTCCAGTGATGATGAGGAAGCCTACTTCGGGCTGGTGGGTCGCTCCGACTCAGAAGGAGAATGTCCCCCATTTACTGGGAAGGTAAAAGCTCACACCCCTCTCTCAGACTCCGACTCTGATCCTGAGTCTCAGGATGATGAACCTGAGGATGGCCCTTCAGCCCGTGAAGCTGAACTCCTCGAGAAGTATGAGCTTCTGC
This sequence comes from Platanthera guangdongensis, assembly GCA_039583875.1. Taxonomy (NCBI): domain Eukaryota; kingdom Viridiplantae; phylum Streptophyta; class Magnoliopsida; order Asparagales; family Orchidaceae; genus Platanthera; species Platanthera guangdongensis. The sequence goes on along the minus strand of CM077153.1, from coordinate 132,593,933 downwards.
TCAACACTTTCGATGAGTGCCGAAAGAGACTGAAGGCTGAGAAGAAGGAAGTAAAATTCCTTAAGGGTGAGTGTGTATCCCTAAGGGAAGAGGTCACTAGCTTGATTTCGCTCCGACAGCAACACCTTGACCTGACTTCAAAGCATTCAGAGTCTTTGAAGCTCCTTGATCTAAAGCAGGAGGAAGTCGACAAGTTGGAAGAACTACTTGCGGCAGAAAGGAAGATCGTCAAGAGCTTCTCCATGCCAAAAACAGTTCTTCCAGTCGTTGATACCTTCTCTGCTCAGGCCAAAGGAGCTGGCTTGGGGCATATAGGGGTATCTGGTTCTTCATCTAGGAGAAACAAGAACCAGAGGAAGAATAAGGCCGCCAAGAAGGCCTCTGCTGATGAAAATGGTAAGGCTCCTCTTAGTCCTGTTGCGTTCAGAAAGCCTGGCTTTCCTTGCAACCAACACGACTTTGATTCAACATTTGGGCATCATTTCCGGCCCTCGGTTGCAAAGCCAAAGAGCCGGTATGACGGTTGGAACTTTCCCCGGAACTTCGGTGAGAGTGCCTTCAAGGCACCTTATGAGGAAATCCACATAGGAAATTATGGTCCGTTCTCTAGCGGCCATAATGGAAAGCAGGCACAAAAAGCCAAGCCTGTTATACATAAGGTGACAAAGTCATGCGACTGTTGTCACCATGAGGCCTCCACCTCCAGATCCAAGGCCCCAGCGGTACCCACCGTTCCCAGGGTAAGGCAGGAGCCCAGGAAGAGGTAAAACAGATTTGACTGTTGGTGCTGTGGCAAAGTCGGTCACTTTGCCGTGGATTGTTGGTTTAATCCAAGGAATTACGAGACTCCCCATGTTAGCAATGCGAGACCGACCACTCGTAGGGTTAACCAACCGAGGGGGAGTGTGCTAACCAGGAATCTAGGACCCAAGTTCGATTGGGTTCCTAAGGCAAATTAATTTTGTTTTGCAGGAATGTCCAAAGACCACCAAAACGCCGATCTGGTATTTGGACAATGGATGCTCCCGGCATATGACCGGGACAAGAAGCCTGCTGCGTGATTACACTCCAGTCGAGAATGGACCCAAAGTCATCTTTGGAGGGTCAGATCGAGGAGTCACTAGAGGTTATGGTATGATTTCCAACGGTATAATCTCTATCACCGACGTGGCTTATGTTGAAGGGTTAAACCATAACCTGATCAGTGTAAGTCAGTTATGTAATAAAGGTTATGACGTTAAGTTCTGCAAGGATAAATGTCTGATAATTTCACGTACCTCTTCTGAAACGGTATTATCAGGCATTAGGAGCAGAAATATCTTTTGTTTAGATTTTCTCAGTTTAGATTCATCTACCCCCGTATGCCTTGTGGCAACAGGCAGTGCATCTCTTTGTGAACAATGGCACAAGAGATTGACACATATTAATTTCAAGATAATTAGTATGCTGTTTTCTAAGGACATGGTAAGGGATGCTCCCAGTATCAAGTGCATCAAAGATAGCCCATGTCCTGCATGCCAGATGGGCAAACAGACTCGGGCTACCTTTAAGAGCATCGCTGACAAAGACTCTTCCCGATGTCTTTACCTTTTGCATATGGACTTGTTTGGTCCAATGCAAGTTCATAGCTTGGGAGGCAAGTCCTATACGCTAGTGATAGTTGATGATCATTCTCGGTTTACATGGGTGTTCTTTTTGAAACGAAAGTCAGATACGTTTGACATCTTCACTAATTTTGTCAAGCAGGTTCAGAACGAATTTAACTGCTCCGTGGTCAAAATCAGAAGTGACCATGGAACAGAATTCGAATCTGGTGCAATGACAGTATTTTGTGAAGAACAAGGTATCTTTCATGAGTTTTCCTCCCCGCGCACTCCTCAGCAAAATGGAGTTGCGGAGAGGAGAAATAGAACTCTCATTGAAGCCTGCACGACAATGTTGAAAGACGCTTCTCTCCCAGAATACTTCTGGGCAGAGGGTGTCAATATGGCTTGTCATGTACAAAACCGAGCATTGATCAACAAGCATCATCGTAAGACGCCCTACGAGCTACTGAAAGGCAGGAAACCAACCATGTCCTACTTGAGGATGTTTGGTTGCAGATGCTATGTACTGAATAATGGGAAGTACCCGCGTACTAAATTCGGTGAAAAATGCTTCGAAGGCATATTCATGGGCTATAGTTCCCATAGTCGGGCATATAGGGTGTTCAATAAGAAAACCCTAGTGGTAGAAGAATCAATAAATGTTGTATTTGATGAAGGAAGTTTGCTTAACATCAATTCTTCCAGTAGTATTCTTGAAGATGCAGGTGCTAGACTTGAACAGCTGAGTCTGGATGAGACCGCTAAAGATGACGCTCCCAAGTACGTCAAAGTTTCCACCTCCACGTCATCTGAAAATGTTGAAGATCAAGATGGAACAAATCTCTTAGAAGAAAGAGAAGCCCAAGAAGTAGTTGAAGCTCCAGACACCAGACTTCTAGAGCTCCGGCACATGAGAGATCATCCTAGAGATCAGATCATCGGGGATCCTCGTGTTGGTGTCAGAACTCGAAGAGGTACAGTTAACGAAGTATTGCATCTTAGCTTCCTGTCACAGGTTGAGCCAAAGAAGTTCGACGAGGCGAACAAGGATGCGGCATGGATTCTGGCCATGCAAGAGGAACTACATCAATTCGAACGTTGCAATGTTTGGACGCTGGTTCCCAGACCATACAAGCAGAATGTGATTGGCACGAAGTGGATCTTCAGAAACAAGCTGGATGAACATGGTGTCATCGTAAAGAACAAGGCCAGGCTGGTGGCTCAAGGTTACAAACAAGAGGAAGGGATTGACTTCGACCAGACCTTCGCACCAGTAGCAAGGCTCGAGGCAATCAGGTTGTTCCTGGCGTATGCTTCACACAAAGGATTCACAGTCTATCAAATGGATGTGAAATCGGCATTCCTGAACGGAGACCTGAAAGAGGAATTATACGTCGCTCAACCCCCAGGTTTTATCGATCCTACTTATCCCAATCACGTTTATTTTCTTAATAAGGCCTTATATGGGTTGAAACAAGCTCCACGAGCTTGGTATGAGACTTTATCTAGTTTTCTTCTTGAGAACAAGTTCTCCAGAGGTAAAATAGATAAAACATTGTTTCTCAGGGAAGTCAAAGGCAAGATTTTGCTGGTGCAAATCTATGTCGATGGCATAATATTCGGCTCAACGGACAACAATCTTTGCAAAAAGTTTTCTAAACTTATGCAAGCAAAGTTTGAAATGAGCAGTATGGGAGAGCTCAAGTATTTCTTAGGACTTCAAGTGAAACAGTCTGAGGATGGAATCTTCATCTCTCAGACGAAGTTCACAAATGAACTCCTTAAGAAATTCGGTATGGAGAGTGCAACCTCTATGAGGACTCCAATGGGATCCACCATGTCTCTGGATAAGGATGAGAAAGGTAAACCTTTCGATGAAACCAAATACAGAAGCATCATTGGATCCCTGCTCTACCTTACTTCCAGTAGACCGGATATTATGTTCTCCACATGTGTCTGTGCCCGATATCAGGTGAACACTAAGGAATCTCACTATGTTGCTGCAAAGCGAATTCTGAGATACCTCAAAGGTACTCCTAATCTTGGCTTGTGGTACCCGAGAAACAATGATGTCGAGCTAATAGGCTTTTCAGATGCTGATTTTGCAGGGAGCAGGGATGACAGGAAAAGCACCTCCGGGATGTGTCAATTCCTCGGCAGGAGGCTTATCTCATGGAACAGCAAGAAACAGAATTGTGTTGCAACCTCCACAGCATAGTCAGAGTACATCTCGGCAGGAACCTGTTGCGCACAACTTCTATGGATCAGAAACCAGTTAGCCGACTACGACCTTCAGTTCAAGGAAGTACCCATGTACTGCGACTCCTCCAGTGCAATTGTCATTGCCAACAATCCGGTGTCGCACAGCAGAACGAAGCATATTGAAGTACGCTACCACTTCATTCGAGAGCACGTGGAGAACAAGGATATCTCTCTCTGTTATGTCCCCACAGACAAGCAGATTGCTGATATATTCACAAAGCCCCTAGACGAGGCCAAGTTCAATCTTTTCAAGACTGAATTGGGGATGCTCAATTATGAGGAATGAAGACTACAGAAGCTCCAGGCCCGTGCAAGAACTGAGGGGGAGCAAAGGGTCAAACGCTACAGACCCCGATTTGTAGAAGCCGAAAAGGGGGAGATTACCCTCCCGGCTAAGGCTAAGGTGGCTCCAAGCTTGCTCCCAAGAAATTGGTATTGGTAATGGATAACTCACTCAACTCACTTTTCAGTTTATGGTTTTCATTCTCATTTGCTCTATTCACCTTAGCTTGTAGGGTTTAGGCTTCTTCAAATACGGGGAGATTGTTGGGTATTGTATCCACAATGTACCTGATTTGAAGAAGCCCCTGGACAAGCTAAGGTCAATAGACAATGTATTTGATAAACTCTTTTAAGTTGTGCTTGCAGTTCCTCCACTCTAAGTGCACACCAATGTCAGGGTGAAGTAGGTCAATATACACGGGTCTGCACGACGTAATCCCTCGTTGAGCAGATCGGTGTGTTGGCCTACGTGTACTCTCTCTATTGTAGTGCACTTACTTTCAAGTACAGGGCCATATTTTTGCAAGAGAAGACAAGGAGCACGGATGGGTCAAGGAGCAGCTCATGGGTGGAAAGACGAAAATTCGTCTAAGTGTAAATCGACGAGAATCACCAAGGGATTCTCGCCGATTCGTCGAGAATCAAAAGGGATTCTCGCCGATTCGTCGAGAATCAGTGGTTGATTCTCGCCGAACAAGTTCCAGCCACTTCTAAGCAAGCACCTCTGCGTCTAAGTAACAATCGACGAGAATCACTTAGTGATTCTCGCCGTCTCGGCGAGAATCACTAGTGATTCTCATCGAATCGACGAGAATCACTGGTTGATTCTCGCCGTCTCGACCTGGCCTAAAGCAGTGCGTGCAACCAAGGCAAATTCGACGAGAATCATCTTTGATTCTCGCCGAATCGTCGAGAATCACCTTTGATTCTCGGCGACTCGGCGAGAATCACTTTCGATTCTCACCGATTTTGACTTGGCGTTTTTTCTGGAACTTCCTGAACCGGATTCTGCCGCTGTTAAATTTCTGGACCGGGATTTGGGGATTTCTATTGTGGGTCCCACAAACGGTCATATTGGAGTCAACTACAGTATTTATATACGGGTATTTTGAACGGAATACCCAGACAGAAAGAAGCCGAGCGAGTGCAAACCGAAAAATCGCGAAATCTCTCCGCCGCCTCCGTCGCCGCTCGCGCTAGTCCGTCGCCGCTGCTGATCGCATTTCTTCCCGATCTCCGGCGACAGAAGCTTAGCAAAGCTTGAGTCTCACGTGTCTATCCAGAGATCCCTTGTCTCTCGATTTGTTTACCGGGAAAAACTCCCCCGTCCGAATCGATCGAGACGACCGATCCTAGAGTGACCGTTGGTAGACCTAGTTTGCTTTGCAACGAAGATTGGATCTCAGAAGTACTGCTGCCGCGCACCTTCGTTGCCGTCGATCCCGAACCAAGCCGCCGCTCGGATTGCCGCCGCCGGTTTCGGGAAGATCCTTTCCAAGAGAGACCAAGGTTGTAGACTTTTCGTTGACTTCACGAACACGTCGTCGAACGAAGAGGAACACTGTAGTCTCCAAACGAAGTTTGTATCTCGTGTACATTCTATATTTAATTTTGTTGTAAAGGAACGATTGTTTCGTGTTGTAAGGGTTGGGTGCAACCCGTTTTGTGGGAGTGTTGACTCTCACGTGTGGAAGGGTTCCTTCCGGTAGTGCAGGGATTGGATTTCAATCCCGTTGGAGAAGTGACCGAGTCGTCCCTTGTTGGGGAGATAGGTCGAAGGGGCAAAGTGGATGTACCCAAGTCGGGGAACCACTATAAATTGCATGTGTATTCTGTGTGCTGTGCTTTTTATTTTTATTATGCAGGTACCGTCGTAAATTCCGCAAAAGCTTTGCTCGTCACCTATTCCCCCCCCCCCCCCCCATAGGTGCACATAGCTGACACTAGGTGGACTTTCAACACCGATTATAGGAGCCTGAAGTATCTGATTGATCAGAAGGATCTGAATATGCAGTAGCGTAGATGGATGGAGTTCCTGGGGGACTATACATTCAAGATCCACTACGTGGCTGGTAAAGGTAATGCGGTTGCGGATGTGTTGAGTCGCCGAGCCCCAGCTCAAGCCAATTGGCTATCGGTGCATGATGAGCGGTTGGTGCGGGAGTTGGAGGCGTTGGAGATTGTTTGTGTGGATAGGCAATCAAGTGCTGAAGCAGTTCTGAATTGGACTGAAGTCCAATTCAGCTTGGCTGATCGGATTTGGCAGGCTTTGGATATGGATGTCCATATGAAGCAGTTCATGGTAGAGGCTCTGGATGGGTCAAATTCCCAATTCGTTGTGGAGGACGGATTGCTTTAGAAAGACAGTCGTCTGTGCGTTCCAAGTATGGGTAATTTGCGGGTGGAATTGTTGTACGAGGCACACCATACCAAGTACTCGATTCACCCGGGGAGCATGAAGATGTACCGCGATGTGAAGAAACTGTTTTGGTGGCCGGGTTTGAAGAAAGATGTGGCGCTCTACGTAGCGAAGTGCAAAACTTGCGCCTTGGTGAAGGCGGAATGCAAAAAGCCGGGTGGATTTCTTAAGTCTTTGCCTATTCCGGAGTGGAAATTCGACGACATCTCTATGGAGTTTGTGCATGGTTTGCCAAGGTCGCAAAAGGGGAACGATGCCATTTGGGTGGTCGTAGATCGGTTAACGAAGGTGTCGCATTTCATTCCGTATAGGAAGGATGATCCGGTGGAGAAGTTGGCAAAACTATATGTGGATAATATAGTACGGCTTCACGGTGTGCCCCGCAGCATCGTGAGTGACCGAGATGGGCGGTTCACGTCCAATGATTGGAGGCTAGTGCAGCAAATGCTGGGAACAAAGCTAAAATTCAGCACAGCCTTCCATCCGCAAACGGATGGGCAGATCGAGAGGGTCAATAAAACTATGGAAGACATGCTCTGCATGTGTGTCTTGTGTACAACCCCATATTCGCTGAGCCAGACAAGGAGGCACAATGGTCACAGGAGGGTTAGCCAAAGTGGTCCCGCCCTAAGTAGGATCTCGCCCACAGAAGGCGGAAACGCTCTCGCCGGATGCTATAAGAGAGAAACCGTGGGCCGAGAGCGCCAAGCGCGGGCTGCGCGGAAGCGCCGCCCAAACCAAGCCTCAATCCCGAGAGTTCTCGCTTGGGGAGAGAACGTTCGCGCCACGCCCTGGGCCGAAAGGTCTCGGCATCAGCTCTCGCCGAGTGGGGCCCAGGGTCTTTGGAAGAATGTCCTAATTGCCCTCAGGAGAAATTACTTCAGTACCCTCAGAAAAACGGCGGGTTTTGGCTATTGGCAGACCAACCAGGGGCTTTTCAGTAAATTCAGGACAGCAAAATGCTATAAATAGACCCATAAGGGCTCCTTAGAAAGCAAGCTATCATTGTCTCCGGAATTCTAGTGCTTTCTGAGAAGTTCCTAGCCCAGCTTTGGCTTTGGAGGGGAAGCTCTCAGAGATCTTCCGGGTGTGAGGTGGGACCTCCCTACTGAGGCTTTTGGGTCAGTCTTAGGTCCTTAGAATCCAGTTAAGGGGTGAGACTTGAGAGAAGTAGGTTTTGGCTGCACCCCTTTTTTCTTCGAACTTCAGTTGAGGTCATATTTGGCTTCAACAGTTCTGGTGCGGTGAGCGTGGAAGGCAGCCGATTCAAGAAAGCCTTAAGTTTTGTCCCATGGCTGGAGGTGAAGGTGAAGGGTCAGGTTCTGGAGGCTCCCCCACCCGGGGAGAGGAAGCAACAAAGAGGATGCTGGATAAGTTCAGGCGAGAGGTTCTGCAGACGATCAGCTTGGCCTTCTCGGCGAGAGGCGAGTGGGCCACCCCTCAGATCCCGATAGAAGAGGTTCCGCTCTTGGGCGAGAACGTCCCAGGGCAACGCCCAGGAAAGGAGGTCCCGGGCGAGGCTGGCGAGAGAGATATGGCAGCGAGGGAGCTATTCCCAGGCCAGAGCCAGCGCCCGGGCAAGGAGGCATTGACAGAGCCTGGCGAGAAGGAGGCGGCGGTGCGGGAACTCTTCCCAGGGCACGGTCTCGCGGATCGGGCGAGCCAGCCGAGGCCGCGAGACGTGCCCTCTCGCCAGGCAGGGGGCGAGAGCCCATTTAGCGAGCTCATCATCTCGGCTCCGGTACCGGAGGGGTTCCGGGAGCCCGACATGTCCAACTACTCTGGGAAGGATGACCCGGTGCAGCACGTACAGTGGTTTGAAGACGTTGTGTCCATAAGACAGATGACGGATGCCTTCAAGTGTCGCCTCTTTGCGATCACGCTGAAGGAGAAGGCAAGGGACTGGTTTCACCAGTTGCCAGCAAGGTCAATCTACTGTTTTGAAGATCTGCGGAGAAGTTTTCTGTTGAGGTTCTCAACCTCAAAGAAGCGGAAGAAGGAAGCGGAGTGTCTGTTTGCGGTGAGGCAGAGGCCGGATGAGACGTTGGGTCACTATGTCGACCGGTTCCAGGAGGAGATCCTTTTGGTCCAGGAGGTCCCAGGGTACGCGCTGATGCTGGCCTTCACCCTGGGGCTGAGACCGGGATTTTTTAGCATGGAGTTGAAGAGGATGCCCCCCCTCTCCTTTGAGGAGCTCATGGAGAGGGCGGCAAAGGAGATTGATTTCGAGAGAGCAAACCCAGCATTCGCCAGGAAGTTGGCCAAGCTAGCAGAAGAGGACGGGAAGGAACCAGCAGCGGGAAGACAGAAGGAATCAAGAGAGCAGAGGGAGCTGAGGGAAGATAGGAGAAGGGAGGAGCCCCGAAGGTTTGGGCAGCAGCAGGGTTGGGGGGCCCGGGAGCCAGTCAACCGGTTGGGTTGGAGGCCCCAGGAGGGTCGCCCCCAAGGTCCAGGAGAAGGCTATCAGGGGAGAGATAACCTACGGGAGCCCCGGAGGTTCGATCGACCGGCATGGAGGCAGGAGCCGAGGGATCGTCCCCCACCACCGCAGGAGGCAATGGAAGTAGGAAGAGGGAGAGGAGCAGCCAGGGGAGCTCGAGGAGGCAGAAGAGGAAGGGGAGACGGGAGAAGGGGCGGGGAGGCGTTGCTATTTTGTGACTTCCACCAGGAGGAGGGGCACGCAACGGCCACCTGCCCGGAGTTCTTAGAGTTGAGGGCTGCCAGAGGAGCAGGGAGGCAAGATCCACCGATGAGGATAGTGGAGGTGCAGCAGGGTGAAGCGGAGGACAGGTGTGAAGACCGGGTGGATGTAGGGACCCGGGGAGGAATCGGGGTGATTCATGGAGGAGTGGGGATTGAGGCAACCCGTAAGGGGAGCCTTCAAACCATGTACCGGAGAGGGGTAGCCTCAACCTCCCAGGTTCCTCCACCAGAAGAAAAGATCACTTTCTCATCAGCGGACATGCCGGACTATGAAGACCCATTCTGCGACGCCCTGGTGATCCAGACGGCAGTGGAGAACTATACCGTTTCAAGGATACTGGTAGATAACGGGAGCTCGGTTAACGTCATCTTCAAGAAAGCTTTTGATGAGATGAGGGTTGAAGGGAAGAGAGTCTTGGCATCGGATGGACCTCTGTTCGGGTTCTCCGGGGAGAGGAAGGAGGTAGAAGGAGGAGTAGGGTTACACGTAAGGTTGGGGGGCGTGTCGCGGAACTGCAGGTTCGTGATCGTGGACGCCCCGAGCAGCTATAATGCCATCTTTGCGCGTCCCCTCATCAGCGCCTTTCGCTGCGTCCCCTCCTCGTTCCATCAGTGCCTCAAGTTCAACAATGGGGGGTGCAGGTCAGGGTCAGAGGAGACCCGAAGGTGGCAAGGCAATGTTATGTTACGGCAGTCAACACTATTTCGTGGATGGCGGAGGCGGAAGAGTTGGAAATTGAGATGGCGGCCCTAGAGGAGGTGGTGGAGGAAGAGGAGATGGTCCTTGAGGAGGTAAGAAAGGAAGCTGGAGAGGAAGCCGAAGAGGAAGAGACAGAGAAGATGCGAGGGGATGTGCGGGTGGTACGGAGGAGCAATGGGCAGGAAAGCGCGGAAGGGACAGTGGAAGTAGAAGAGCAGGCGGCGATAGAAGTCGAGGGAGAAGTCCCGGGAGGCATAGGAGCCGAGCAGCAGCAGCAGAGGGGGGTAGAAGCGATGGAGATTGAGGAGGAAAAAGGAGAGCTGGAGCTGGAGGAAGAGGCAAGAACCGGTTGGGAGCAGCCGCGGTTGGAACCGGCTGAAGAAGTGGTGGAGATGGAGGTCTTCACCAAAGCAGGAGAGGTGCAAAGGGTGCGGGTCAGCGGGGGGTTGAGTCTTGAGGCCCGGGAGCAGGTGCGAGCTTGCATTCAAAGCAACGTTGACGTCTTCGCTTGGAGCACGGCGGACATGCCGGGCATCGACGCCGACATAGCCTGCCATCGCCTGAACCTGGATCCCCGCGCCCGCCCCATCCGTCAGAAGATGAGAGCCATCGCCACCAAGCTGGAGGAGCCCATTCGCGAGGAGGTCAAGAAGCTCCTGGAGGCGGGCTTCATCTCAGAGATCCAGTATCCAGGCTGGATCTCCAATGTGGTAATGGTGAAGAAAGGATGTGGTAAATGGAGGATGTGTGTAGACTTTTCTTTGTTGAATAAATCATGCCCTAAGGATTGCTATCCCCTGCCTCGGATCGACGCGCTGGTTGATTCAGCCGTTGGTTTTTCTGTCATGAGTTTTTTAGATGCTTTTTCAGGTTATCACCAAATCCGGATGCACCCTCCTGACACCAAGGATGTGTCCTTCATCACAAGGGAGGGGTGCTTCAGTTACAAGATGATGCCCTTTGGGTTAAAGAACGCAGGGGCTACCTATCAGCGCATGATGGATCGGGTCTTCCGGGATCAGAGGGGGAGGAACTTGGAGGTCTACGTCGACGACCTAATGATCAAAAGCAAATGCATAATTTCGTACCTGCAAGACCTCGAGGAAACATTCGCCACCCTGAGAAGATTTAAAATGAGGCTGAATCCCTTGAAGTGTGTCTTCGGGGCAAGCCGCGGGAAGTTCCTCGGGCATCTCCTGACTCCGGAAGGACTGGAGCCCAACCCGGACAAAGTCAAGGCCATCCTGGATTTGGAGTCACCCCGCGACGTCAAGGAGGTTCAGCGCTTGACAGGCAAGCTGGCTGGGCTAAGCAGGTTCCTCTCCCGGGCAGGAGACAAGTGTTCTTCATTCTTTAAAGTGTTGCGGGGGAATCAAAGGTTCGAATGGACGGACGAGTGCGAAGAGGCTTTCCAAGGGCTGAAAAGGCAACTATCTCAGGCTCCCCTCCTTCAGAGCCCAAAGGATGGGGTGGACTTGACCTTGTACCTCGGAGTAGGGGCGGAGGCGGTAAGCTCCGTCCTAGTAAGAGAAGAAGGAAGAAGCAGCTTCCCATCTACTACGTCAGCCGGATATTGAGAAATGCAGAGCTTCGCTACCCCATCCTGGAAAAGCTCGCTTATGCCTTGGTTATCTCGGCCAGAAAGCTCCGACCGTACTTTCAAGCGCATTCGATTAGGGTGGTGACCGACCACCCTCTTCGCAAGATCTTCGAAGGAGTGGAGCACTCGGGGAGGCTGGCTAAGTGGTCCATTGAGCTAAGCGAGTTCGACATCTCCTTTGTACCAAGGCTCTCCATCAAGGCACAGGCGGTGACGGACTTTCTAGCAGACTACGTTGTTGAGGTTGAGGGGGAAGAGCAGCAACCGCGAGAAGCATGGAAGTTGACGGTTGATGGGGCCTCAGGAAGGCACTCCCTAGGGGCAGGGGTGGTGTTGACAAGTCCCCAGGGGGTAACCATAGAGCAAGCAGTCATTTTACATTTCCCAGTGACCAACAATCAAGCGGAGTATGAGGCCGTTATTGCTGGCCTTCGCCTGGCAAAGGAGCTGGGGATTCAGGAGGTAGAAGTTTTCACTGACTCAAAGGTAGTGACATCGCAAATCCGGGGAGAGTTTGAAACTCGGGAGCCAACCCTCATCAGATACCTCTCCAAGGTAAGGGTGATCATCGGAGGATTCCGGTCTTTCTCAATTCAACATATTCCAAAGGAAGAAAGTGTAGCCGCCGATCGACTGGCCAAGTTCGGACCTCAGGTAGGAGGGACCTTGACGGAGCTGTTCCGACCAGCTATCGAGGAAGGAGAGTTGATGCTTGTGGATCAGCAACCCTCGTGGATAGATCCATTTGTGGCCTTCCTAACCACCGGTGAACTGCCTGAGGGGACCAAGGTGGGGAGAAGCTTCAAGCGCAAGGCGGCTCACTACTTGATGATGGAGGGGGGTCTGCATCGTAAGATGTTGTCAGGGCTTCTAGCCAGATGTGCAACAGAAGAAGAAATCCCGAAGATTTTAAGGGAGGTGCATTCGGGCGAGTGCGGCAGTCAATCTGGAGGAAGGACACTGGAGGCTAGGGTGGTCAGACAGGGGTACTTCTGGCCCACCCTAAGGAAGGATGCCATGGAGTTTGCAAGGAGATGTCAAAAATTTCAGCTCTTCGCCCCCCTTCAACTCTTGGCAGCTCAAAGACTCCGGAGTATCACGGCACCATGGCCATTTGCTATCTGGGGAATGGACTTAGTTGGGCCCTTTCCTCCGGCTAGTGGACAGAGGAGGTTCCTTTTGGTCATGATTGATTATTTCTCGAAGTGGCTAGAGGTTAAAGCTTTAGCCAAGGTCACCTCGCAGGTTATAAGGAATTTCATCTGGGGGGAGATCATTTGTAGACATGGGTTGCCCCAAGCAATAGTGACCGATAACGGCCCCCAGTTTGCCAGCGAGGAGTTCATCAGCTTCTGCGCTCAACTGGGAATAGATCTCCGGTTTGCCTCCGTCCATCACCCTCGGAGTAACGGTCAAGTGGAAGCATCAAACAAAATCATTGTAAATCTACTAAAGAAGAAGGTGGAAAACTTGAAGGGAAATTGGGTGGAACAGCTCTCATCGGTCCTGTGGGCACTACGAACGACTCCGAACACGGCCACCGGTGAGACCCCCTTCAAGCTCTCTCATGGGTGTGAAGCCGTCCTACCGGTGGAGTTTGAGGTCCGGTCCCCGCGAGTCACAGCCGCGGGCGAAGGTGACGAGACTTGGAGGGTGGAGAATGAAGAGGGGCAGCGCCTCTCGTTACATATGGTGGAGGAACTGCGAGACGTGGCGGCTATCAGGCAAGAAGAAATCAAGCGACGGATGGCCAAGCATTTTGATAAGCATGTCAGGGTCAAACAGTTCGCAGAAGGGGATCTGGTGCTGAGAAAGGTCGACGCGGCGGGAAGATCGGCTCCCGTGGGTAAGCTCCACCCGAACTGGGAAGGTCCATACATTGTAAAGGAAGTCCTCGGAACAGGGGGATACTACCTCCAGGACGTGGAGGGAAGAGCCTTAAGCCACACATGGAGTGGTGATGATCTAAAACGATTCTACCCCTGAGGGGGGAAGGATGTAACCGTGTATCTCAAAATTAAACTTGTTATATTATACCGATTGATTCTCCTTTAACTAGTGTCGAATTTTTCATGACATAACATAGTTGAATGTTTTGTGACACCCCGAGCTCGGCTCGGCCCCAGGTAGACCCGCTGCACAGGCTCTCATCTAGCTGGCAGGTCCGAAGGCTCGCCTGTGGGGGATAGGTTTGGTTGGTTTGAGATCTTCATCGGCACCCCGAGCTCGGCTCGGCCCCAGGTAGACCCGCTGCGCAGGCTCTCATCTAGCTGGCATGTCCGAAGGCTCGCCTGTGGGGGATAGGTTTGGTTGGTTTGAGATCTTCATCGGCACCCCGAGCTCGGCTCGGCCCCAGGTAGACCCGCTGCGCAGGCTCTCATCTAGCTGGCAGGTCCGAAGGCTCGCCTGTGGGGGATAGGTTTGGTTGGTTTGAGATCTTCATCGGCACCCCGAGCTCGGCTCGGCCCCAGGTAGACCCGCTGCGCAGGCTCTCATCTAGCTGGCAGGTCCGAAGGCTCGCCTGTGGGGGATAGGTTTGGTTGGTTTGAGATCTTCATCGGCACCCCGAGCTCGGCTCGGCCCCAAGTAGACCCGCTGCGCAGGCTCTCATCTAGCTGGCAGGTCCGAAGGCTCGCCTGTGGGGGATAGGTTTGGTTAGTTTGAGATCTTCATCGGCACCCCGAGCTCGGCTCGGCCCCAGGTAGACCCGCTGCGCAGGCTCTCATCTAGCTGGCAGGTCCGAAGGCTCGCCTGTGGGGGATAGGTTTGGTTGGTTTGAGATCTTCATCGGCACCCCGAGCTCGGCTCGGCCCCAGGTAGACCCGCTACGCAGGCTCTCATCTAGCTGGCAGGTCCTAAGGCTCGCCTGTGGGGGATAGGTTTGGTTGGTTTGAGATCTTCATCGGCACCCCGAGCTCGGCTCGGCCCCAGGTAGACCCGCTGCGCAGGCTCTCATCTAGCTGGCAGGTCCGAAGGCTCGCCTGTGGGGGATAGGTTTTGGTTTGAGATCTTCATCGGCACCCCGAGCTCGGCCCGGCCCCAGGTAGACCCGCTGCGCAGGCTCTCATCTAGCTGGCAGGTCCGAAGGCTCGCCTGTGGGGGATATGTTAGGTTGGTTTGAGATCTTCATCGGCACCCCGAGCTCGGCTCAGCCCCAGGTAGACCCGCTGCGCAGGCTCTCATCTAGCTGGCAGGTCCGAAGGCTCGCCTGTGGGGGATAGGTTTGGTTGGTTTGAGATCTTCATCGGCACCCCGAGCTCGGCTCGGCCCCAGGTAGACCCGCTGCGCAGGCTCTCATCTAGCTGGCAGGTCCGAAGGCTCGCCTGTGGGGAATAGGTTTGGTCTGGTTGGCTTGGTTAATGAAAGGCAGGAAGCACGTTGGGAATACCAAATGACAAGTGAAAAAGAAGAGAGAGATCTCGGCAGAGATAGATCTCGGCAGGGATAGGTCTCGGCAGAGATAGATCTCGGCAGAGATAGATCTCGGCAGGGATAGGTCTCGGCAGAAGATTCCCTATTGAAGGGAACTCGAGGTGGGGAGGCTTCCGCCAAAAGGATTCCTCTCAGTGTTCTCGAACAAATAGGCGAGATCGTCATACGATGGGCTAGTGGGGACTCGCGCAGTCTAGAGGGGACGATCCCGTCTTAAGGATTCGAGAGTCACGCTTCCGGCTGGCTGGTTACCACGGGTTCTTGCTGATTCATCGCTACGAATTTCCTAAGAAGGCCAAGGGCCTTGGCGGAAGCCTACGCCGAAAGCATCCAACTACGACAATCACATCAAACACATTCGCAAATAACAAAAAATGTTTGCAAGAAAAAACATTTGCATTAACAAATACTATATACGGGTACAAAATGATAGCGTCTCGCGCTTTACATAGAAGTGAAGAACAAAAGCAAGAAGGGGACCCTCAAGGGGACAAGCTGTATCCTTCTGAAGTCTCGCTGGAGCTTCCGCTGGAGCTTCCGCCGGAGCTCCCCCCGGAGGTCTCGCCATCCGCTGCGGGGGACTTTGGGACATCCGAGGGAGGGGTATTGGGGGTGCCACGGGGCTTTGGGATGGGCTCGAAGAGCCATGGGACAAGTTGTGGAGCGGTAATGTCTTTGCCCCTTCCGTCCCAACAGTTGATGTCGCGCAGCGTCTCCAGCGTCAACTTTACGGTGGCTTGCGCGTTCCCCTGAAGGAGCTTGTCGATGTCATAAGCCGAGTAATACTGGCTCTTCAATCTCTCATCCAGCGGAGGGGCTGCACTCGCCTCGAGGCGCGCGATCTGCTCTCGCAGGAGAACGTTGTCATATCGGGCCTGAGACAGCTCCTCGCGAAGTGCGGCTTGAGCGGAATCCTGAACAACGGGAGGTTAGCATAAGAGAAGGGTTAGGATTGCGAGAACAAGTGATTATGAAAGGTCTCGCTTACCCCTTCCGCTTGGCGCGAGGATAATAGTTGCTGGGTCTCGGCCAGCTCCTTGGCCAGAGAGGCCGCCTGGGCCACCGCATCGTCCCTGGCCTTGAACATGTCTTGGAAGTTGCGGTCTAAAGTAATGCTCCGCCGGGCGCACATGTGCGCAAGCTCCAGCCCACGCATTAAAGCGCGAGTGGAGTCGTATGCCAACAGCCGGGTTGACATCCTGTCGTAGACGCTAGCGTCCTCCCGGCTGTAGAGGCCATAGCCTAAAGCGAAAGCTTCGCCGGTGACCTCGTCTCGCTCCGCCCAGCTCGGCAAAAGGGACGAGATCGTGACCTTGTTGGCATCAGGGTCCCATTGCAGCAGTGGCTTGTTCTCCGCGTCCAGACACCTCACGCCGAGACCAAAGTTACGATGACCCCGCGGCACCTCGTCAGACAGGGGTTGGCCGGAGGTCCCGGCGGCGGCACCCTCGCTCTCGGCGGCGCCAGGGGTCCGAGGGTTCTCGGCAGGAGTCCCGGGGCCGCCCCTGGTGGCCGCAATCCTGCTCACTGCGTCCAGGACTTCCTCGAAGGAGCGGCCGGCGGGGAGAGGTTGGACGGGAGGTACAACAACAGCCTTGCCCTTCTCGGTATCCATGGTCTTGGGCCTCTTGATTGGCTGAGGTGCGGAAGCACCCGGCTTTCGCTTCACAACACCGCTTGAGGGGGGAGGCCCGGCTCTATTCGGCAGGCTTGTGCGGCGCCTTTCGCAAGAGCCAGCGGGTCCTTAGGAGGCTGGCTCTCTCTGGCGCGAGCCTCGTCGAAAGGCTGGCGGAGAGGGATCTCGCGCTCTCCTGCGAAAACAATAGCGATAAGTTCTAACCTTGGAAACGGCAAGAAAAAGATAAATGAAGGCGAGACCCTACCTTCTCCCGGAAGTACAGGGGAAAGAGAATCGACGTCTCGCCGGAGGTGGAGGACGTCGAAGTCCTTGGTTCCGAAGAACTCAAGGAGGGCACTCTCGCGGGAGCCCAAGGTCGGAGGCTTGTAGGCGGCATCCTCGTATTGGATGGGGGCTAGGGGTACGTTCCCGAAGTCGCCGGAGACGTAGATGAACTTCTCGCCCCAATGATGATGCTTGTTGGCGAGACCGATCGTCTTCAGCAGTTGCCCGGAGAAGAACACCACGCCTCCTTTCGCGCGGAAGGTAAACAGCTTGCGGAAGATCGGCAAGCTGAACTCGATCCTCTCGGAACGCATGTAGCATATGAATGCCACGAGAATGGCAACTGAATTAGGGTTCAGCTGCGCGGGAACCACCCCGTAGTACCGGAGAGCCTGTCGCATCTCAGGCCACAGCGGAAGGCGGAAGCCCACCTCGAAGTGTTCAATAGGGATGGCGAGCTCCCCCTCCCCTGCAGTGTTGACTTTGTCATGACTGCCCGGGGGCCGCGCGACGAAGCCGGCGGGAACGTGCTGGGTCTTGGTCAGATTGAACTCCTCCAGAGTGAGAGTACAGGAAGGGAAGAGATGCTTTTGGAAGGCTTCCGCGCAGTTGGATCGTCCTTCACCACCACCCGGCATCGCAATAGGGTTTGAAGGCGAGATCTACAAGGAGAAGGCGAGAGCGAGAACGGGGCGAGAACGTAAGTGGAAGACAGAAAAGGGCGAGAGCTTTGCGAAGACCGCGAGAACAACAGCAAAGAGGAGAGAGACTGGAGTCAGAGGAATGAATGTGGTAGGTGAGCCTCCTATTTATAGAAAATCGTGGTAATGATGGCTGTTTTCAGAAAGGCGGCGAGGGTACAGCCGCCGCGTCCTAGGTCAGCGACGCTTCGTTTTTCCCGCCCGAATCTGACAGCGACCGATTAAACAGCTGGCGCTAACGTTGCGAAGTGTCATACGGCAGGAAAAGTAGGCGGAAGCAAGGTGGCTCTCGCCACCCCAAAGAGCTGGGAAGATAACTCATACGCATACAAAAATATTAAAGACAGAGCCATTGCTCTCGCTGAGCGGGAACGCGATAAAAAAATAATAATATAATAAGCGAATAAAGTGCGCGAACATTAGTTACAACTCCAAGCGAAAAAGTAAGGGTACATTAGAGAAGGGAAGGCCAGGGGAAGAGGAGGGGAGGTCTCGCGCTTCAGTACGGCTCCCAGCGCCATTTCCCTTGCTCCCAACGCCATTTGCCTCGGTCCAGCAACTTAGTCCGGGGGGGCGCCTGCGGGTTGAAGTAGGATGACAGAACGCTGCATCCCAGGTCAACCCGGCGAGACAGATCCCGGATTCTCTCGATGCATCTCTCAGGTGAAGACCCAGCGGTAGCTCCCCCGGGCCGGTCCATCTCGCCTAGAAGGAAGTCTCGCTCCAAGGACTCCAGCCTCTTCTCCACTGACTGGCGAAACTCTCGGGCCGCAAGGTCGCGGACCCGTTCTTGCCGGATGAGTTTCGACAGAATGGCGGCAACCTTCTTCCCTCGTCTTTTCGCGCTCCCGGCACCGGTCAGGATCTCCTCCATCTCGTCAGATGAAGGGAAGGGAGAGCTCTCTCCATCTTCTCCCTCTCTTTCTTCTTCTTCTTCTTCTTCCTCTACCTCAGCGCCAGGCCGCGAGTCCATGTCCCCTGTCGAAAGAAGCCCCATTTTAGCGGAAGCTGAAGAATAGCAGCGATAAAATTGCCGTATACCTTCAGAGTGACGAGGCCCCCCGGTCGACGGCAGGCGAGAAGGCCCAGCCCCCCCCCCCCCCCCAGCTCCAAAGAGGAGGTGGATTGGCTTTCCTTTGCCGAGGGGGTAAACTTTGCGGATGGTGATCCCGGCCTGATCGAGAGCGGGGGAGCGGGTCTCCACAGCCGCTGGAGGACTAACGTCTAGCGGTGGCACAGGGATCTCGACACTTTTTCCTCTCGCCGATAGGGAGGAGTCAACCACATGGGCAGGCTGATTCGCAGTTCTCGCCCCACCATCCTGGGTGGCGAGATCCGAAGGTGCAGAAACCAACGCTGCGAGAAATCAGGTCAGCGTTTGGAAATACCAGGCGAAGCCAAGAAGGGAACCTTTACCAGCGGTGTTCGGGTCTGGCGGAGGAGGCGCCTCGGGAACCTGTGGATGATCATCGTGATGGCTAGAGGGTGGATCCGAACGTTCTCGCGGGGACGCGGCAGCGTCAGGAACCGTCTCCTGCGAGAGGTATTAAGTTCAACAATTGAGCAACTGGTTGTTAATTGGTATATCAAGCTTACCTTTCGCGGCGAGATGCCGTCCGCGCAACTAGGGGTCGGGGTGGGCGGGCTCCTGTTCTCGCGGGATAGGTCCCGCTGAACCACCTTCGCCTTCTTCTTCTTCTTCTTCTTAGGCAGAGAAGGCTCAGCAACTGACGACTGTCCCGCTAGCCATGGGGCGACAAGGGCACTGTTAGCCCTAGCTCGCGCCTGCGCCGCGTTGATGCGGTCCTGCAGATCCTGCGGAAGAGGTTTATCGGCACGCTTGGAAGGCAGAGCGAGAGAGGGCGAGAGCTCAGAAGGAGAATGACGGCTCGAGGGAAGTGTTATGACCGTCTATCGGCACTCATATTTATAGGCGCCGTACGGCCCACCAAAAGATTCCCTGACGTTGACACGTGCTCAGCGAATATTTTGGGTTGAACATGTCTTTTCGAGCGCGGCGCTAGCTCAAAAAGAGCGGGGATTGTGTACAACCCCATATTCGCTGAGCCAGACAAGGAGGCACAATGGTCACAGGAGGGTTAGCCAAAGTGGTCCCGCCCTAAGGAGGATCTCGCCCACAGAAGGCGGAAATGCTCTCGCCGGATGCTATAAGAGAGAAACCGTGGGCCGAGAGCGCCAAGCGCGGGCTGCGCGGAAGCGCTCTCGCCCAAACCAAGCCTCAATCCCGAGAGTTCTCGCTTGGGGCGAGAACGTTCGCGCCACGCCCTGGGCCGAAAGGTCTCGGCATCAGCTCTCGCCGAGTGGGGCCCAGGGTCTTTGGAAGAATGTCCTAATTGCCCTCGGGAGAAATTACTTCAGTACCCTCAGACAAACGACGGGTTTTGGCTATTGGCAGACCAACCAGGGGCTTTTCAGTAAATTCAGGACAGCAAAATGCTATAAATAGACCCATAAGGGCTCCTTAGAAAGCAAGCTATCATTGTCTCCGGAATTCTAGTGCTTTCTGAGGAGCTCCTAGCCCAACTTTGGCTTTGGAGGGGAAGCTCTCAGAGATCTTCCGGGTGTGAGGTGGGACCTCCCTGCTGAGGCTTTTGGGTCAGTCTTAGGTCCTTAGAATCCAGTCAAGGGGTGAGACTTGAGAGAAGTAGGTTTTGGCTGCACCCCTTTTTTCTTCGAACTTCAGTTGAGGTCATATTTGGCTTCAACATCTTGGATTTTGGAAAGCAATGGGAAGACCATCTTTATTTGGTGGAGTTCGCGTACAACAATAGCTACCAAGCGAGTATTCAAATGGCGCCCTTCGAGGCCCTATATGGTAGAAAATGTCTCACGTCGTTGTCTTGGCTAGAAACGGGTGAGTCAAAGTTGTATAAGCGATTAGAAGTGGAGGATGCTACTTCTTTGGTGAGAACCATTCGGGAGAGGCTGCTTATCGCTCAGGACCGGCAAGCAAAGTACTATAATGCCAAGCACAGGAACGTGGAGTTCACTGTGGGCGACTATGTGTACTTAAAGATCAAGCCATTCAAGGGTGTCTCGCAGGTGCGGCGATTGAAAAAGCTAAGCCTGAGGTACCTTGGGCCGTTTGAGGTTCTGGAGCGAGTTTGTGAAGCAGCCTATCGGTTGAAGCTTTCAGTGGAGCTTGTTGGATTACATGATGTATTCCATATTTCGGTGCTTCGGAAGGCGGTGCAAGAGCCTACGCAAGTGATCGCGGTTGATCAAGTGTCGGTGGATAGTGGGCTGACGACAAAGGTCAAGCCTATGCGGATTGAGGACTCGGAGGTCAAGTGGCTACGCAACAAAGAAATCAGGATGGTCAAGGTCTGATGGGAAAATTGTGGTCGTGAGGAGCTCTCTTGGGAACGAGAGCAGACTATGCTTGATGAGTATCCGGAGTTGTTCTGCTCAGGTACAAATTTTGGTTTTGTACATGTCTTTCCTTTATATAATTTCGTGGACGAAATTCTTTTAAGAGGGGGAGAGTTGTAATGCCCCGAAACTCAAAAGAGCGACGGGTGACATTTTGGGCCAGTTTTGGGTTCTGGCAGGAGGCACACAGCGTGGGACACGGGTGTGTCCTAGGGCGTGTCAGGCTTGTGTCATCGAGTTGGTCGAGAGGTCGATGAATTTTGCTCGACGTTGTGTCGAGACAGGGCACACGGCCTGCGACACGGGCGTGTCGCAGGGCATGTCGACCCGTGTCGACACTCAGCCCGCGAAGTCGACATTTTTGCGCTCGACGAAGTGTCGAGACATGGAACACGGCCTGCGACACGAGCGTGTCGCAGGGCGTGTTGACCAGTGTCGACACTCGTCCTGGGGAGTCGTTGAATTTTGCTCGACGATGTGTCGAGACAAGGCACACAGCCTAGGATACGGGCGTGTCCAAGGCCGTGTCGTGAGGTCGACGGACTTCGCTCGACGAAGTGTTGAGTGTCGAGACCGTGTACACAGCCTGGAGCCCAGGCGTGTTGAGGTAGACATGGGCAAGGACACGGGCGTGTCCAGTACCCGTATAGTTCTTGGGTTGTTTTCGAGCTAAATCGATGGGGGCACACGGCCGACCACACAGCCGTATCAGGTGGAACACGGGAGTGTCAGGTCAAACACGGGGGTGTTCGATGCCCGTGTGTTGTTCCAGGCGTGTCTATTTTGACGGCTAATGAGGCACACGGCCCTGGACACGGGCGTGTGCCAGGCCGTGTTCGGTCCAGATTGTACATTTCAGGCCCGAATCAAAGCCGTTTGTTTCTTTAATTGGTGATCCGACAGTTGGGGCCTGTTCCTGATGGGATATACCCGAGATTGGACCTTTGAAACCCTCACTTTTAATTGAGTGGTTATCTTTCTAAAGTATAGAGAGAGAGGAGAGACAAGGAAGGAAGCAGAAGCTAGATCCGGCCATTGGAGGAGCTTCGAAGCTCCAAATCGCGAGCCGACGTCGTATCCACGGAGGCAAAGAGTGTGCGGTGCTTTTCATCCGCTTACTTTTCCATGGCGCCAAAAAAGAACACTAGGGTAACGATTCTCTTCTTGAGCATGTGAAGCTCTCCTTCTTTTCATAGGAAGCACGCTCTCGCGAGTTTGTGGTGAGTTGGAGGCGTTCCTTCGGGTAGATATGTAAAGTCCCCGTTGTGTAGAGTCCGTAAGCGAGAACGGACATAGGCATGATGTGTAAAGCCTATCCGGACATGTTGGTCTGGAACGGTGATGTTGCATTTCATAAATGCCGGAGAAGACTCTGTGCGATTGGTTGTTTTTAGGGTTTTCTACGTGGTAGATTGCAACAGGGAGCCTTGGGGATTAACCCAAAAGGTATACACGGAAAACTGGGCGGATGCGTGATCTTGCTAACTTGGTGGCCTGAGAGCCAACTTGAACATAACCGGGTTATGTGAAATGTGACGGAAACGGGACTCGGGAGAAGTTTGACACGCGCAAATGGCTTAAATTGTCGTTGGGATGTGAGCACTGGTTAGATGGAACCGTACCGGTTCTATGTCGTTCGGTTAAAGAGACCTAAGGGTATGTGGCACTTGCCGTTGGCATAGATTAGGGTCTTCGGCGGTCTATGGCTTAAATGTCGTGACCCAGGCCAAGAAGACAAAATTCTCATAGGTTTGGCCGTAAAAGTGACGGTGGTGAGATCGGAATGTCTATGGCTTTAATTGACGTGACATCGACCGGTTCACCGAGAATGTGCCCTGAGAGCACGGTGCGTGTGGTCGTGCGAGCCAACGTCTGTGATGCAATGAATATTGTTAAATTGCTCGTTTATGCTAATGAAATGCAGGGAAGGAGCATCGCCGCCCCGAGTTGGGGGCGGGATCGTTATACCGTTCCCTTGTTTTGCCACCGTGTGGTGGTTTGTTGCTTGCAGGTGCTGCTGGACCAAGCGGTCAATAGCGGGCTAAAGCCCAAATTGCGAAGCCGGCCCTTGAAGGCCTAATAAGAGTGTTTACTGCTTTTATTCATGTATGACCGGCCTGCGTGCCGTGGTTTGTAAATCATGTAATATCAAGTGAACAATTTTGTAAGGCCTTAAGGCCTGTACTTGTGTATGTACAACATTCCTATTTGGTATTAGTGGACATTCATGCTTTTGTGTTGGGTTCTTTATTGCAACTTATTAATCTGCTTCCACTAGAATGCTCTGTGTAGGATGTTATGATTGGTTGGATGGTTTCCATGAGTTACCACCCGGTCTGTATGTGGTATATGGCGTCGGGCCCTGGCCGGACCTACTGCTATATGCTATGCGACGGATATGGGGGTGTTACACTACGGCTCAGAGCATCTGCCACCACATTCGCCTTGTAGGGATGTTAATGCATGGTATACTGATAGTATGAAAGGAACTCTACCCAGCACCTCTATCAGATATTCAGTTCCTTCTGAGTGTCCACATATTTCAGGTTGTTGTGATTTGAAAAGATATCACAGTGAACCCCGTAGAGGTAGTGTCACTAGATTTTTAGAGCGAAAATCACCGCTCCCATCTCCAAGTCATGCACAGATAGTTTAGCTCATCCTTCTTCGACTGTTTGGAAGGATAAGCGATCACATGCCCATTCTACATCAGAACAACACCCATCTCCTGGTATGAAGTGTCGGTGTAAACATGAAATCCCTCCCTCCCGGATGGAAGGGAAAGAATAGGAGACGAGGTGATCCGACCCTTTAGTTCTTGGAAAGCAGCATCGCACTACAGCGTCCAAATGAATGGTGGTCTCCTTCTTTGTCAGGGAAATGAGCGGGAGTGCAATCCGTGAAAACCCCTCTATGAACTTCCGGTAATAGCCCACAAGTCCTAGAAAACTCCTCACATTAGTGGCTGTCTTTAGAGGTGGCCAATCTCGAACTGCCTGAACCTTCGACGGATCCACTGCTAAACCGGATCCACTGATAATATGGCCCAGAAAGGCCACCTCCATCAACCAGAACTAGCACTTGCTGAACTTCGTAAACAACCTGTGCTCCCGGAGCTTCTTTAAGGTCAGTTCCAGGTGGCGAGCATTCTCCTCCTCAGTGCTTGAATAGATGAGGATGTCATCTATAAAAACTATGACGAAAATGTCAAGGTAAGCCTCAAATACCCGGTTCATCAAGCTCATGAATGCGTATGGGGCATTCGTTAGGCCGAAGGGCATCACTGAGAACTCAAATAACCCATATCTACTGCTAAAGGCTATCTTCGGAATGTCCTCCTCCTATATACACAGCTGGTGATATCCTGATCACATATCCAACTTTGAAAAATAATGATCTCCCTCCAACTGGTCAATTAGCTCATCAATCCTGGCCAGGGATACGTGTTTCGGACCGTAAGCCTGTTCAGGGCTCTGTAATCAATGCACAAGCAGAGTGTGCCATCCATCTTCTTCACGAATAAAACTGGAGCTCCACAAGGCGAGGAGCTTAGCCTGACAAAACATGCTTCTACCAGCTCCTATAACTTGCTCCGAAACTCTACCAAATCCTTTAGGGACATATGATAGGGTGCTCTCGATACCAGATTGGCCCCCGGCACGAGCTGAATCTAGAAGTCCTGCTCCCGATGTGGTGTAAACCCTGGAAGCTTAAAAGTGCAGCTAGATCTGATATACTATAGAGGGGGTGAATAGAGTATGGTGCTTAAAAACGTTTTACAACAATCGTTGTAATCTGACTGAACAGGGAAGCAAATATTAAATCTAATCATAGAGTAACCTACAAAAGAAATTAATCACAGATCCTAACTAATCACAGATCAATCACAGCCAGAAACAAAAATAAAGACAAGCAAGCCAGAAGACACAAGGAGCTATAGTGGTTCCCCTAAACTTGGTTACATCCACTCTTCTACCACCCTAGGTAGGAATCCACTGCAGGATGAGTTGATCAGGTGTCCTGGGCACCAATGAGCTTTTGATAAGGTGCTCAAAAACCAAATCAGATTTTTTGATCAGGTGTCTTGCCACCAATGAGCTTTTGATAAGGTGCTCAAAAACCAAGCACAAACTTTTGAAGGGAGTTTGAAAAACCCTTTACAGAGATGGGGATGAGAGAATGATGGAAGTCTTCTCTTTCTCAAAGCAGCTAAGAAGACTATGTGGATTTTGATGTCATCAAAGCTCCCCCTGAGTTCTTGAGATGTTCAGAAAATGAAGCTTTGATGTAGGGTGATAGGCCTTCAGAAGTTGATCTCCAGCAATTGATGATTTCAACAACAGCTGAAATGTTAGGTGTCTGGAGTCTTTGAATGATGTTGGCCTTGAACACTTGAATCAAAGGGGATCTGAAGATTTCAGATTTGTTGATCTCCTTTGGTGTGTGTTCTTGTATGAATTCTTTTAGACAGAGAATGTCTACAATACTTTCTCTTTTTCTCTTGTGAACAGTTGATGTTGAGAAAGATGTTGTTCAGAGAAAATTGTAGCAGAGAATGAATTGTTCTTCTTCTTCTTGTTCTGCTTATCTGTGCTACGTATTGAGTGTTACAGAGATTCAAAAATCTTGTGTTTTATTCCTTCGTTCTGAATAGAAAATGATCCTCTGTCTAGAATAGCCGTTTGCCTGTCATTAATTGCATCCTTAATTGCAAATGTCTTCTGGGGGAAAGTCCAAATAAACATTCCTTGATAATCCCTTGAAACTTAGTCCAGAATAAATGAAAATGGCTAGAAAATCTTCTGAATTAATTGTTGAATAACTCCTTAACTGTCCTGAATTTGAATCTTGAAAATCATTCGACTCTTCAGAAAAACGTCGAACTAAGCTCTATTATCGTCGAACTGAGCTCAGCGATTTGGACTTATACAGTAACAGAGATCATCGATCTGAGCTCAAAGATTGTCGAACTGAGCTCAGAGATAGAGAATCAATACTGAGTCAAGATCGTCGAACTGAGCTCGAAGATCGTCGAATGGAGTTCGACGATTTGTTGAAGTTGAGCTCAGCGATCGTCGAATGGAGTTCGACGATCTGTCGAAGTTGAGCTAGACGATCGTCGATTGGAGTTCGACGACTCGTCGTACTGAGCTCGACGATATGACTTAGTCTCCAAACTGAAAATCCTTGGTCTTGAGGGCAGCTTCCAAACCTAACTACTAACCCTTAGACTCAATTCTAATTGACCTTTAAAGCTATACAGGAGGTCAAAAACAGGTTTCCTAAAGACATAGTGATCCTGATCCAAATTAGTAATAGGGTGTTCCAACAATCTCCCCCTATTTGGGTTAGGATTACTATTTACAGAACTTGCAGAAATTAAAGAACAATATACAAAGCAACAATACAGAAATGCAATAAGCAGGACATTGCAGAAGCACAGATATATATTATCTCAGACAGAATTCAGAATTCAGAATGATTGTCACCTTACATAATTATTCTTTTTCCTTGCTCTTTATAAGTTTGATTTCTCTATTAGGATTGAGAGCTTCTTTCTATGACCTTCTATCATCTACTGCACCTAAAGAAGTTTGTTGTTTGGGCCTAGGAACCACAGCTTCAGGATGCAGCTCCATATATCTATCAGAATCAAAGAATTTGCTTGAGCCATATCTTTCCAATTCTTTCTTTCTATGTTCAGACAATGTAGTAATGTTGGAGGAATCTCTGCCTTGCTCTTTAGCTTTCTTAATTTGATCCAGGGCAGCCAGCTCTTTCATCCTGGCAGTCCATGCAGTAGGGTTATTTTCTAGATCTTCAAAGGGCACTGGAGGCTCATATCTGTTGGATGGATTATGTAGAGGAGCTCTGGATGAGACTACTTCTTTTAACTTATAGGGAAAAGGACCTGATGTTGTATCTGATGAAGCTTGTCCTTCCCTAGAGTATGGATGTTTTCTAGAATAGCCCTTGGAGTAGACTTGGAATTCCCTCTGGCTTCCTCTGTAGCTTCCTCTTCTAGACTGAGAACCTCTGGACTGGCTTCTCCTATAATAAGATCTTGCATGAGGCTGATAGGGGGTTTGGCTTTTGGCAGAGGGTTGAGCAGCTGAGCTTCCACCTGCACCTGCATCAGGAGGAGGTGGTGGAGGAGGATGTGGATGATGAAACTGAGAAGATCCTTTCTCATACTTCCTATTCTTCTTCATGACTTTAAGTTGGTTTTTGGAATACTGCATCCAATGCTCAGTGATGGGGCAGTCATGAAGAATGTATTAAGGAATATCATTATTGTCCTTGACTTTGGCTGGAGGCACTCTCTTCATAGATTTGCTCCTTGCCTTCCTTTTCCTGGCTATGGTGGCAGAAGAATAATCAGAATCAATCTTGAATTCATCACTCTCAGAACTTTGCTCATCATATAAGGCATCAATCTTTTTCAAATACTCTTTCTGAAGTTGTATTGGAGCAGATAAGACAGCAGTGGTTGGAGCAGCAGCAGATACAGCACTAGTAACAACAGAAATTGTAGCAGCAGTTGTAACAACATATATAGAGCTTTCTGGAGCAATCCTTTCAGAAGAAATAGCAGCAGTAGTGACAGTAGTAACTAGAGCAGCAACAGATTCAGAAAGAGTGCTTTCAAATACAGAAATATCAGAAATAGCATCAGGCTCAGCAGTTTCAGATATAATAGGTTCAGTAGCATCAATATCATCAGTAAAAACAGAAGGCTCAAAATCATATGCCTCTGTCATCTGCATATCCTTAGAGATTAACTCATCAGCAGTATCAACAATATCAGCAGCAGCAACAGAAACATCAGCAATATGTTCAGCAGGAATAGCAGCAGCATTGCTAGAACCAGAAGGCTCAGCAGTAAAAACTGTATTTATGAATGAATGAATAATGTTGGTGTCACAGCTAGAGAAGGGCACAATGGCCTTGGAAAGATCCTCTGAGGGTTGGACAGCAACTCTCTCTGGAAGACAACTGTAATAAGCTGAATCAAAAACTGAGAGCAGGGACCTGAGGTCTACTGAAAAGACAGCAACTTGAGGTGGAACTGGAGCTTGAGGAACAACAGCAGCAACAGCAGGAACTGAAGAAATAGTAGCAGCAGACAATCTCACCACTTCATTAGGCATCTCCCCGTGCCTAGATGCAGAGAATGCTTGATCAAGGCACACTGATGAAGGGATTGTCTTAGAAAATAGGGAGGATAGCCTGGCAGAAAGGGCTGCCACTGACTGAAGTAATAGAGCCAAGGAGGTCTCCAATAGAAGAGATAGCCTGGGGGCTAGCAGTTCATATAACTAGTCAGCTAGGGCTGGAAGATCTACATGCTCAACAGGAATGTGAGCAGAGGTAGAGACTGGAGGAGGAGTAATAGGTGATGATGGTGGAGAGCTAGTGGATGGTAAGAGTGATGGTTGAGGTGAGGGTATTGTGGAGATGGAAGACAGTGGTATGGAGATAGAGGGTGTGAAGGAGTGTTGATCCAGAATGTCTTGCAGAAGTTGTTGGTAAGATGTTGATGAGGAGGGTAGCTCAGGAGGAGATGAGGGTGAGTCATCCATGAAGGAATCATCAAGAAGACTGAAGGAGGGAATGTTGGATGATGTGTCAATGTCTGGTTGTGGGTAGTGGTGTAATGGATGGAATAGTTCTTCTATTATAGGAAGAGTTGGAATTGGAGAGGGAGTTGATGTTGTAGATGAGCTGGAGATGATGATAGTGGATGGAGTTTGAATGGTGGATGGAAATGGAGGAGATGGAATAGGGGGAGGAGGAGGAGAAGCAGCAGCAGGCAAGTCTTCTGCAGGGGCAGAGACTTGAGTGGAAGTGACTGTTACAGTCCTGGTGCCTGAAGTTGTGCTTGCAGAAGGCCTGCTGGGCTTGGTTATCTGCCTGTCCCATTTGCCAAATAGGGCACAGGACAGTCTCTTTGAAGCATTAATATGTATCCCAGAAGATACTAGCAGAGCAGGTCATCTGTTGTGAAGAAAGAGCCCTAGGATCCTCCCAAACTTCACAAAGTTCTTATTGATTTTCTTTTTAATCAGGTCAAAGAAGACCTCTCCCCAGTTCAATTGCATCTTGTCCACAATGGCTCCCATCAAGCACAGTTGATACCTGGAGATGGTATCATGTGCTGAATGCTTGGCGAGCAAAACTTTGCCCACTACATCAGCTAAGAACCTGTATTCAACAGCTAGGTTCTTCTTCAGCAACTTGCTAGGGTTAGCATCAGAGTGACCCATTCTTGCAAGCAGATCAGCAAATTCCTCTCCAGATAAATCAGCAGAATCTCTTCCAGAGCTTAACTCAAAAACTTCTGTCAGAATAGCTGGAGTCAAGGGTACCTGGGTTCCAGAAATTGAACCAACTATTGTGTTTTGATCCTGGTTGTGGGTAGTGTAGACCCACTCCTTAATCTCATCAGCAGGAAACTTGATTCTAGTGGACATGATGGTGGCCAATTTCTGCTCCTTGAATAGTTCCAAAATATCCTTGAAGCCTTTGTGTGCTGCATAAGCTAAAAAGATTCTGATGGCTTCCAATCTTGCAACTAGTGCAAAAGTCTGGTCATAGTCTATTCCTTCTTTTTGAGAGTATCCTTGAGCAACTAGCCTTGCCTTGTTCCTTACAATTACTCCTTGATCATCCAATTTATTTCTGAACACCCACTTTGTTCCAACAATGGAGTGATCCTTAGGCTTTGGCACTAGTTCCCAAACTTTGTTCCTTTCAAATTGATGCAACTCTTCTTGCATTGCAATGATCCAGTGTGGATCTTGCTCTGCATCTTGAATGGACTGAGGTTTAATTTGAGATAGGAAGCAAGTGTGCGACAGGTTTTGGTTGACCTGATTTCTGGTTTGCACACCAGCTGAGATGTCTCCAAATACTTGGGAAATTGGATGGTCTCTTGATGTTACTAAATCAACATGGGGTGTTGATTGTTCACCAACCTGTGTTGTTGTTTCCTCTTGTGGTACAACAACTGGCTCTTCAAGTTGATTCTCTTCAATATGTTAAATGCTTTCTTCATCTTCACTGCTTTCCTCTTTTTGAGTAACCTGTAACTTGTTCAAATCTTCAACAAGAGAATGTACCTGCAAAGGTTCTATGGTAGAAGTGTTCTTCTCCTTGAAAGACATGTTAGATTCATCAAATGATATGTGAACAGATTCTTCAATTTTTAGAGATGATTTATTATAAACCCTATAAGCCTTACTGATCATGGAGTATCCCAGAAACACTCCTTCATCAGCTTTAGCTTGAAATTTTGCTAAATATCTCTTGTCATTATTGTGTATATAACAAATACAACCAAAAATTCTAAAATAATCAACTTTAGGTTTCTTCCCTTTGAGTAGTTCATAGGGAGTCTTGCACTTTAGTTTATGTATTAAACTTCTGTTCAGCACATAGTTGGAGGTGTTCACTGCCTCTGCCCAAAAAGATAGAGGAAGGTGAGCATCTGACAATAATGTAGTGGCAGATTCAATAAGGGTTCTATTTTTCATTTCAGCTACCCCATTTTGCTGAGGAGTTCTAGGAGCTGAGAAAGTGTGTCTGATCCCTTCACTATGACAGAACTCTTGCATAAGAAGAGAATCAAACTCTGTCCCATGATCACTTCTGATCAGGGCAATGTGAGTATTGTACTCAATCTGTATACATTTGAGAAACTCTGTCAAACACTTGAAGTTATCAGACTTCTTCCTCAAAAAGAACACCCATGTGAATCTAGAGAAGTCATCTACAACTACTAAGGTGTAAGATTTCCCTCCTAGGCTTTGTACTGTAATGGGTCCAAAAAGATCCATGTGTAACACATACAAGATCCTAGGTGAATCACTCTTATTAAGTGACCTGAAACTATTTCTTGTTTGCTTGCCTAATTGACAAGCCCTGCAGAGTCCTTCCTTCTTGTAGGGGCCAGAAGGTAGTCCTCTAACAAGGTTGTCCTTGGATAGCCTAGCAATAGTTTTAAGGTTTAAGTGTCCTAGTCTCTTATGCCATAAAACATTTGATCTACAAACAGAGTTGAACAGGCAAATATCTACATCTGTTGAAAGAAAATCTACTAAATAGATGTTACCTTCCCTTCTACCTGTCAACACAGTTGTGTTGTCCTCTGACTTGATCTTGCATAATGCTTTGCTGAAAGTCACCTGGTAGCCTTCATCACATAGCTGACTGATGCTTATCAAATTGTGCTTCAGTCCTTCCACATAAGCTACCTTCTTGAATGTCATTGTCCCAATCTGGACTGCACCATATCCTTTAGTTTGTCCAAAGTTTGAATCACCAAAAATAACTTTGGGTCCAAGCTTGGCTTTAAAGGATGTGAGGTTGTCCTTTTTTCCTGTCATGTGCTTAGAGCAGCCACTATCCAAGTACCATTGCTAGTTAGATGTTAGATAGGTCTTCACCTGCACATAAAATAATTCATTTGTTTTTGACCCAGTTTACCTTGGGCCTAGGTTGATAACCTTTAAACTCAGAAATGAAAGACATCCCAGGTTGACTCTAATATCCTTCAAGATGATATCTCCTTGGAGGTATTATCCATTCAGTATAAGGGTTAAAGATTTGGGATGAAGGACCCCTAGGATTGAATTTTGATTTGCCCTTGAAGGAATTTCCAGAGCTCTGATCTCTGTTCGACGATCGTGGAGCTGCGTTCGATGATCTTGGATCAGATCGTCGAGCTCCATTCGATGGTCGACTGTGGCAGAGTTCAGGAATTTGAGATCGTCGACCTGAGTTCGACGATTTTGCCTGAGATCGTCGATCTGCGTCCGGCGATCGTCGAGCTCCGTTCGACGATTTCTGCTGGAACTTAGTTTTCTTTGGCAGATCAGAATTCTTCCTAGCTAACTCAACAACTCCCTTTCCTTTATCAGAAATGAACTTGATTGGGGTTGTTATAACTATAGGTTGGCTGGATGAAGCACCCAAGCCCAGTGTACTATTGAATCTGGAGTTCACTGGGCTTGTGATGTCCATCAGCTTGATACTTCTCCCATTAAGAGATTCTTCAAGCTTCTTGGCCTCTGATAGCTCACCTTTCAGTGAAGCTATCTGCTCCCTACAGCACTCCAACTCCTTAGAGAGTTTGAGGTTTTCTGATCTTAAGGAACTATGTTCAGACAATTGATTTCTGAGAGAAATAATTTCCTTCTCAGATTTTAGTAGGTCTAAACATAATGCTTTAAACTCAGACTTAAAGTCCTCTGAATTGAAATCAAATGAACTAATTACCTGGTCCTCTTCAAGTTGAGTCTCTGAGTCTGACTCTGACTCTTCTTCATCTGAATTATGTTGAGAGCCATTGATTGCCATCATGCAGAACTCCTACTCTTCTGCATCATCTTCATCATCACTGGAGCTAGATGAGGCTTCTGATTCCTCTTCAGTTTAACTCCAGGATTCAGCAACAAATCCCTTCCTAGTGTGTTTGTTTTTGCTTGTGGAGGGTTTGTCATTGCTACTTTTCTTGAAGTCCTTTTCTCTTCTTCTTTCTTTCTTATCTCTTATGTCCTTGTTTTTGTTCTCTGGACAGTCAGGTACAATGTGCCCTAGTTTCCTGCAACCAAAACAAACAATTTCTTTATTGTTTGACTTATCATACCTTGGCTTATCATGCTCCTTGTATGATCTTTTTCTGAAGTCCTTTCTGGCCATCTTGTAAAATCTTTTGGCCAACAGACTGAGCAGTTCATCATTGCCTGTGACTTTGTCTTCAGGGTGATCTTCAGTTGCTTTGAAGGCTATTGTCTTTTCTTTCCTTGTGGCTGGTGAGCCAGCCTTCTGCTCTTCTTCTCTGTTCTTAATGAGCAGCTCATAGGATTTGAGTTTGCCCAAAAGAGCTTCTGTGGTGATCTCATTCAAACTTCTAGCATCCTTGATTGGCCAGATCCTTGAGTCCCAAGTGCTTGGGAAGCACATTAGGATTTTTTCATTAAGTTCAGTTAGTGAGATCTCCTTATCCAAAGTCTTGAGTTCATTGACTATTAGACTGAGCCTGTTGTACATATCTCCAACTGACTCAGCTTCTCCCTTCTTGAAATTCTCATATTGGGATATGAGGTGGGATCTCCTGTCCTTTATTTCATCAGCTGATCCCGAGACTATTTCAGTGAGTTTATCCCAGATTTCCTTTGCTGAATTACATTCAGCCACCTTTTGAAAGATGTCATCAGACATGGTCTGGGCTAAGATATTCATAGCCTTTGCATCAGCTATCTTCCACTTCTTGATATCAGCTTCTGTTCCTGATAGAGGTGGAACAGCATTTGTGCTTGTGTTCTCTGGAGGTCTTGGACAAACTGTCAAAACAGAATTAAAAATATCCTCGTCAATAGAATTCATGTATAATCTAATCCTTACTTTCCAAAGTGCAAACTTGGATAGATTGCACACTGGAGGTCTGGTGCTAACATAATCTTTATTTTGGGCCATTATTTGTGAAGAAATAATCTAATAATAAAATCTACAGCAAGCAGATCTAACTAGGAATCTTTGGGTTCAGGTGTTAGCATGTGCAACCACTGAGGTGTGGTATGTTTAACCAACCTCGCTTTGATACCAATTGAAAGTGGAGCTAGATCTAATATACTCTAGAGGGGGTGGGGGGGTGGGTGAATAGAGTATGGTGCTTAAAAACTTTTTACAACAATTGTTGTAATCTGAGTGAACAGGGAAGCAAATATTAAATCTAATCACAGAGTAACCTACAAAAGAAATTAATCACAGATCCTAACTAATCACAGATCAATCACAGCCAGAAACAAAACAAAAGACAAGCAAGCTAGAAGACACAAGGAGCTATAGTGGTTCCCCTAAACTTGGGTACATCCACTCTTCTACCACCCTAGGTAGGAATCCACTGCAGGATGAGTTGATCAGGTGTCTTGGGCACCAATGAGCTTTTGATAAGGTGCTCAAAAACCAAATCAGATTTTTTGATCAGGTGTCTTGCCACCAATGAGCTTTTGATAAGGTGCTCAAAAACCAAGCACAAACTTTTGAAGGGAGTTTGAAAAACCCTTTACAAAGATGGGGATGAGAGAATGATGGAAGTCTTCTCTTTCTCAAAGCAGCTGAGAAGAGTATGTGGATTTTGATGTTGTCAAAGCTCCCCCTGAGTTCTTGAGATGTTCAGGAAATGAAGCTTTGTTGTAGGGTGATAGGCCTTCAGAAGTTGATCTCCAGCAATTGATGATTTCAGCAACAGCTGAAATGTTAGGTGTATGGAGTCTTTGAATGATGTTGACCTTGAACACTTGAATCAAAGGGGATCTGAAGATTTCATATTTGTTGATCTCCTTTGGTGTGTTTTCTTGTATGAATTCTTTTAGACAGAGAATGTCTACATCTCTTTCTCTTTTTCTCTTGTGAACAGTTGATGTTGAGAAAGATGTTGTCCAGAGAAAATTGTAGCAGAGAATGAATTGTTCTTCTTCTTCTTGTTCTGCTTATCTGTGCTGTGTATTGAGTGTTAGAGAGATTCAAAAATCTTGTGTTTTATTCCTTGATTCTGAATAGAAAATGATCCTCTGTCTAGAATAGTTGTTGGCATGTCATTAATTGCATCCTTAATTGCAAATGTCTTCTGGGGGAAAGTCCAAAGAAACATTCCTTGATAATCCCTTGAAACTT
This sequence comes from Platanthera guangdongensis, assembly GCA_039583875.1. Taxonomy (NCBI): domain Eukaryota; kingdom Viridiplantae; phylum Streptophyta; class Magnoliopsida; order Asparagales; family Orchidaceae; genus Platanthera; species Platanthera guangdongensis. Next base: position 132,559,272 of record CM077153.1, on the reverse strand, counting down.
GGTCCAGAATAAATGAAAACGGCTAGAAAATCTTCTGAATTAATTGCTGAATAACTCCTTAACTGTCCTGAATTTGAATCTTGAAAATCATTCAACTCTTCAGAAAAACGTCGAACTGAGCTCTGCTATCGTTGAACTGAACTCAGCGATTTGGACTTATACAGCAACAGAGATCGTCGATCTGAGCTCAAAGATCGTCGAACTGAGCGCAGAGATAGAGAATCAATACTGAGTCAAGATCGTCGAACTGAGCTCGATGATCGTCAAATGGAGTTCGACGATTTGTTGAAGTTGAGCTCAGCGATCGTCGAATGGAGTTCGACGATCTGTCGAAGTTGAGCTAGATGATCGTCGATTGGAGTTCGACAACTCGTCGTACTGAGCTCGACGATATGACTTAGTCTCCAAACTGAAAATCCTTGGTCTTGAGGGCAGCTTCCAAACCTAACTACTAACCCTTAGACTCAATTTTAATTGACCTTTAGAGCTATACAGGAGGTCAAAAACAGGTTTCCTAAAGACATAGTGATCCTGACCCAAATTAGTAATAGAGTGTTCCAACACAGCTTCTTTAGGAATACATCAGCAAAGTCTCGAACCACCGGAATATCAACAACGGAGCCTTTGACCTCAGCCATGTTGAACAACACCTGGTAAACCTCCTCTCCCTATAGGTGGGCCCTGACAGTCTGAATGGAATTGAGAAAGAGGCAGGATACATTAGCAGTACCTTCAAACATCGCATATACATCGCCACATCTGAGTACAACCCTCCTCACTTGGCAGTTAATCTGAGCGTAATTCTAGGCGAGCCATGCCATACCTAGAACGAGATTGAAGTCCAGCAAGCTCAGGGTCTTTGCCATGGTTTTGAGGGTGAACCCATCGATGGTCACCCTCAGGATGCAACTTACAATAGATCGGAGCACCATCCCATTGGGAAGACGCACCCTCCTAGTAACTCCCTCGTAAAATCTAACACCCTCAAGCTTCTCGAAGAAGTCCACTGAGATGATATTATGATGTGCCCCCACGTCGAAGAGAGTGTGGGCGGGCTTGCCACACACCAACACTACTCCTAAGTTCATTAGAGTATCTTCGATATCTAGTTTAAGATTCTTACTTAGCATTTAAACTGTTTCAAATCTACACAGTCTCATCTTAGAAAGAAAAGAACTTTAAAAAGAAAAATTTGATGTACATGCTATTACCCTCTCTGGGTCTCGGCGCTGTGCCAGATCCAAGCCATAAACCTGCCCCCTGTCCTACCTGCGCTCTCTCCCCTAAAATGCATGACTCTGGCCATGTCCCTGCCCACCAAACTTCCGAGCAGGTGGGGCCTCCTGGAGTGTTGGTAATGGCGCCCCTCTCATAAGGCAGTTCCTCTGAATGTGCCCCAGCTGGTTGCACCAATAACATGTCGGTGGCACCTCCACTGTCCTCAGCATATCCTTCATCTATAGTGGCTGAGGAGCTAACACCACCGGGGTCCTCTGCTCCTGCCTGCCCTCCTAACGGGGTTGATCCCCGTTCCTCTTTTCTCCAATAACTCGTCCTCTCAGCGGGTCTCTCCTACCGCCGATCACACTGTCATTAGCCGATCTCTTCCGGCCACGAACAGCAAGCTAGTCTGCCTCCAGTTTCTTGGCCATCTCCAAGATCCTATCCAAACTCCCATCAGAAATGAAGAGGAGGGCCTACCTTGTGTCGTAGTAAAGTCCCTTGCAAAACCTCTTCGCGTAGCATGCATCATCCAGCTGGTATGAATCCGCAAAGCGGGCAAAATGAGTAAACTCCCGATAGTACAACAAAACTATCATGCTTCCCTGCCTCAACTGCAGGAACCTGTCCTCCAACTCATCTCTCACTGACTAAGGCACAAAATGCTCTAGTAGGGCTGCCTTGAACTCCTCCCAAGAAATGTCCGCAATATCCACTCCAGCAAAGGTGGTGTCCAGTAGCGGCTTCCACAACCTCTTCGCATGTGACTCTAGACATGACACTGCCAAAGTCACAGCCTCCTCTAACGGGCATCTAATACCAGCTAGCATCTCGTAAATGATGTCTAGCCACTCCTCCGTACAAACTGCAGTTTCTGTCCCGAGATAAGATGGGGGAGAAAGCCCCCAGAAGACGCTCAGCCAGTTTGCCCCAGGATTTGGCTGAGGAGCCGGAGCATACTGAGCCCTAAAGTCCTCCAAAATAGTAGTCAAAGTCTGGCGCCACTCTGTCCACTGGAACAGAGTCAGATTTGGAGAGGGTGGGATCACGTTCTCAGTGTAACACCCCCTATCCGTCGCATAACATATAGCAGTAGGTCCGGTCGGTGCCCGACGCCATATACTACATACAGACCGGGTGGTTACTCATGGAAACCATCCAACCAATCAGAACGTCCTACACAGAGCATCCTAGCGGAAGCAGTTTAATAAGATTTGCAAATAAGAACCCAGAACTAAAGCGTGAATGTCCACTAATACAAAATAGGAATGTTATACATACCAACACAAGCCTTAAGGCCTTACAAAATGTTTCACTTGATATTACATGATTTACAAACCACGACACACAGGGCGGTCATACATGAATAAAACAGTAAACACTTCCAATTAGGCCTTCGAGGGCCGGCTTCGCAAAAAGGGCCTTAGCCCGCTATTGACCGCTTGGTCCAGCAGCACCTGCAAGCAACAAACCACCGCACGGTGGCAAAACAAGGCAACGGTCAGCAATGCTGACCAAATTATAACGATCCCGCCCCCAACTCGGGGCGGCGATGCTCCTTCCCTGCATTTCATTAGCATAAGCGAGCAATATATAACAATATTCATTTCATCACAGACGTTGGCTCGCACGGCCACACGCCCCGTGCTCTCAGGGAACATTCTCGATGAACCAGTCGATGTCACGTCAATTAAAGCCATAGACATTGCGGACCTACCACCGCCACTTTGACGGCCAAACCTATGAGCATTCTGTCTTCCCGGCATGGGTGACGATAGTTTAAGCCATAGACCGCTGAAGACTCACATCTATACCAACAGCAAGTGCCACGTAACTTTAGGTCTCTTTAGCCCGAATGACATAGTAGTGGGTACGGTTCCATCTAACCCGTGCTCACGTCGCAACAACAATTTAAGCCATTTGCGCGGGTCAAACGTCTCCCGAGTCCCGTTTCCATCACAATTTACATAACCCGGTTATGTTCAAGTTGGCTCTCAGGCCACCAAGTTGGCAAGATCACGTATCCGCCCAGTTTTCCGGGTGCACCTTTGGGTTAATCCCCAAGGCTCCCTATTGCAATCTACTGTGTAGAAAACCCGAAAAACAACCAATAGCAAGGAGTCTTCTCCGGTATTATTCAATGCAACATCACCGATCCAGACCAACATGTTCGGATAGGCTTCACACATCATGCCTATGTCCGTTCTCGCTTACGGACTCTAAACAACGGGGACTTCACATATCTACCCGAAGGAACGCCTCCAACTCTCCGCAAACTCGCGAGAGCGGGCTTCCTATGCAAAGAAGGAGAGCTACTCATGCTCAAGAAGAGAATCGTTACTCTAGCGTTCCTCTTTGGCGCCATGGAAAAGTAAGCGGATGAAAAGCACCGCACTAGCTTTGCCTCTGTGGATCCGGAGTCGGCTCGCGATTTGGAGCTTCGAAGCTCCTCCAATGGCCGGATCTAGCTCCTTCTTCCTTCCTTGGCTCTCCTCTCTCTCTAATCTTTTAGAAAGATGATAACTTATGAAAAGTGAGGGTTTCTAAGTCCAATCCCGGGTATATCCCTTCAGGAACAACCCCCAGTCGTTGGATCATCAATTAAAGAAATGAACGGCTTTGATTCGGGACTGAAATGTCCAATCTAGATCGAACACGGCCTGGCACACGCCGGTGTCCAGGGCCGTGTGCCTCATTCGCTGTCAAAATCGACGTGCCTGGAACAACACACGGGTATCGAACACGCCCGTGTTCGATCTGACACGCCCATGTTCCACCTGACACGGTTGTGTGGTCGGCCGTGTACACCCATCATTTTCCCGGAAAATAACCCGAGCACTGCACGGGTTGTAGGACACGCCCGTGTCCTTGCCCGTGTCACCTCAACACGCCTGGGCTCCAGGCCGTGTACACGGTCTCGACACTCGACACTTCGTCGAGCGAAGATCTTCGACCTGATGACACGGCCTTGGACACGCCCGTGTCCTAGGCCGTGTGCCTTGTCTCGACACAATGTCGAGAGCAAAGTGACGACTTCCCGGGACGAGTGTCTACACGGGTCGACACGCCCTGCGACACGCCCGTGTCGCAGGCCGTATGCCATGTCTCGACACTTCGTCAAACACAGAGTGTCGACGTCGCGGTCTAAGTGTCGACACGGGTCGACACGCCCTGCGACACGCCCGTGTCGCAGGCCGTGTGCCATGTCTCGACACAATGTCGATCTCAAAATGTCGACTTCCCGACTGAGTGTCGACACAAGCTTGACACGCCCTGGGACACAACCGTGTCCCAGGCCGTGTGCCTGCAGCCAGAACCCAAAACTGGCCCAAAACGTCCCCCATCGCTCTTTTGAGTTTCGGGGCGTTACAACTCTCCCCTCTTAAAAGAATTTCATCCACGAAATTACATAAAGGAAAGACATGTACAAAACCAAAATTTGTACCTGAGCGGAACAACTCCGGATACACGTCAAGCATAGTCTGCCCTCGCTCCCAAGAGATCTCCTCACGACCGCAATTGTCCCATCGGACCTTGACCATCCTGATCTCTTTATTGCATAGCCGCTTGACTTCCGAGTCCTCAATCCGCACGGGCTTGACCTTTGTCGTCAGCCCACTATCCACCGGCACTTGATCAACCGCGATCACTTGCGTAGGCTCTTGCACCGCCTTTCGAACCATTGAAATATAGAATACATCATGTAATCCACCTAGCTCCACTGAAAGCTTCAACCGATAGGCCGCTTCACCAACTAGCTCCAGAACCTCAAACGGCCCAAGGTACCTCGAGCTTAGATTTTTCAATCGCCGCACCCGCGAGACACCCTTGAACGGCTTGATCTTTAAGAATACATAGTCACCCACAGCGAACTCCACGTTCCTGTGCTTGACATTAAAGTACTTCGCTTGCCAATCCTGAGCGATAAGCAACCTCTCCCGAATGGTTCTCACCAAAGAAGTAGCATCCTCCACTTCCAATCGCTTATACAACTTTGACTCACCCATTTCTAACCAAGACAACGACGTGCGACATTTTCTACCATATAGGGCCTCGAATGGCGCCATCTGAATACTCGCTTGGTAGTTATTGTTGTATGCGAACTCCACCAAATAAAGGTGGTCTTCCCATTACTTTCCGAAATCCAAGACACACATGCGGAGCATGTCTTCCATGGTTCTATTGACCCTCTCGGTCTGCCCATCCGTTTACGAATAGAAGACTGTGCTGAATTTCAACTATGTTCCCAACATTTGTTGCACTAGCCTCCAATAATTGGACGTGAACCGCCCATCTCGGTCTCTCACGATGCTGCGGGGCACACCATGAAGCCGTACTATGTTATCCACATAAAGCTTTACCAACTTCTCCACCGGATCATCCTCCCTATGCGGAATGAAATGCGACTCCTTCGTTAACCGATCCACGACCACCCAAATAGCATCGTTCCCATTTTGCGACCTTGGCAAACCGTGCACAAAGTCCATAGAGATGTCGTCAAATTTCCACTACGAGATAGGCAAGGACTTAAGAAATCCTCCCTGCTTTTGGCACTCCGCCTTCAGCAAGGCACAAGTTTGGCACTTCGCTACGTAGAGTGCCACATATTTCTTCAAACCCGGCCACCAAAATAGTTTCTTCACATCACGGTACATCTTCGTGCTCCACAGGTGAATCGAGTACTTGGTATGGTGTGCCTCATACAACAACTCCACCCGTAAATTACCCACACTTGCGACGCACAGACGACCGTCCTTCCAAAGTAATCCGTCCTCCACGACGAATTGGGAATTTGACCCATCCAGAGCCTCCACCATGAACTGCTTCATATGAGCATCCATATCCAAAGCCTACCGAATACGATCAGCCAGGTCATATTGGACTTCAGTCCAATTCAGAACTCCTTTAGCACTTGATTGCCTATCCACACAAACAATCTCTAACGCCTCCAACTCCCGCACCAACCGCTCATCATGCACCGATAGCCAATTGGTTTGAGCTGGGGCTCGGCGACTCAACGCGTCCGCAACCGCATTCCCTTTACCAGGCACGTAGTGGATCTTGAATGTATAGTCCCCCAGGAACTCCATCCATCTACGCTGCCGCATATTCAGATCTTTTTGATCAATAAGATACTTCAGGCTCTTGTGATCGGTGTAGATATCAATCTTCACATCATACAAATAGTGTCTCCACAGCTTCAAGGCAAAAATCACGGCCGCTAACTCCAAGTCATGGACCGGATAGTTCCTTTCATGCACTTTTAGTTGTCTCGAGCCATAAGCTATCACACTTCTGTGTTGCAGTAGCACGCAACCCAAACCGCTGCCCAAAGCATCACTATAAATCTCATAGCCTTCGGTCCCACATGGCGAACACAGCACAAGCGTCGTGGTCAACCGACACTTCAACTCCTCAAAAGCTCGCGCGCACTCCGGCGTCCAAACGAACTTATGCTCCTTCCTCGTCAAAGTAGTGAGAGGTAACGCTATCCGCGAGAAGTTCTCTACGAAGCGCCTATAATAGCCGGCAAGCCCCAAAAAGCTCCGGACTTCCGCTACCGTAGCAAGCTCAGGGCACTCCCGTATCGCAACAATTTTCGCTGGATCCACAGCAATACCCTCTCCACTCACTATATGCCCGAGGAACGCCACTGAGGATAGCCAAAACTCGCACTTCGAGAACTTGGCATACAACTGATTTCTCCTTAGCGTCTCCAGAACCAAATGAAGATGCTTGAAGTGATCTTCCTCACTTTGCGAGTACACCAACATATCGTCGATGAAGACGATCACGAAATGCTCCAAGTACTCCCTGAAAGTCCTGTTCATCAAATCCATGAACACTGACGGCGCATTAGTCAGCCCCAACGGCATGACCGCAAACTCATAATGCCCATATCACGTACTAAGCGCTGTCTATGGGATATCACTCTCCCTTATTCGTAGCTGATAGTACCCAGCCTTGAGATCCAACTTCGAGTACACCGTCGACCCGACTAACTGATCAAAAAGATCATCAATCCAGGGGATCGGGTACTTGTTCTACTCCGTCAGCTTGTTGAGCTCCCGATAATCAATACATAGCCGCAAGCTTCCGTCCTTCTTAACAAAGAGGACGGGTGCACTCCAAGGCGAAGAACTCGGGCGCACATACCCTTGCTCCAACAACTCTTGCAGTTGAACTTTCAGCTCCGCCATTTCCTTAGGCGCTAGCCGATAAGGAGATCGTGACACAGGATTTGCACCTGGCACTAGCTCAATCGTAAAATCTATCTCCCGTTGAGGCAGGGCTCCAGGAAGATCTGCGGGTAACACATAAGGGTATTCCGATACCACTGAAATACAATCCAATGCGGGCTTCGTCTTTGCAACCTCCACTAGTGTAAAGAACAGTTCTGCACCGGCACGAACCGCCTTCACCACCTGAAGAGCAGACATCAACGTCTTGCTCGACCCCTTTAAGCCCGTAAAAGTCATCTCACGACTAGCTCCCAACTTGACTTCCTTCCGACCGCAATCGATATAGGCATGCTGCTCCGAGAGCCAGTTCATGCCAAAAATAAAGTCGAACTCCACCAACGGAAGTAAAGACGCCTGCAGGTCGAATTCCTGATTCCCAATACGAATCTTAACATCGCCAATCCTATCTGCTCGCATCGAACACCCATTGGGCAACAACACATCCAACTTATCCTTCGTCATCGAAGAAGGGACTCCGATGCGTGATATAAATCCTTCGGACAAGAAGGAGTGTGAAGCTCCCGTATCGAAGAGTGCTCGTGCCGGATTTTCACAAATCAATAAAAATCCTAAACAAGCAGTGGTAAGGTAACATGTGCATAACAAGTATTTAAAGAAATTGACTTGCTATAAATAAAACCGTACCTGTCACCACATCATCCTGTTTGATGGCCTCCTGTTGGCCAAGATTATAGACCATCGGTTGGGCCGGAGCATAGTGGGATGCGGTCGACTCCACCGCCTTGCCCTTCTCTTCATAAGTCGCTCCCGGCCTTCTCTCAGACTTAGGACGTCCGCTCCAACAGTCACGGGCAAAATGCCCCGTCTTTCCACAAGTAAAACACGCGCCCGGGGTCCGACTCGTAGTCGCCCCAGAAGCACCAGAAGGAGTTGGTCCCGAAGTCCTATGCTTCTTGAAAGACCTCCGAAAGCCGGACTTTGAAGTAGTCGGCACTTTGAATTCAGATTTCCTATCACCCAAGCTTTTCTTTGCTTGTACAATCTTCATCTCCTTCTCCAAGGACCGGACAGTGTTGACCAAGGTTAAGAAACCCTGCGTCATTGGCCCCGAGAGTAGTAACCTCAACTCATCTCTCAAGCCTTCATAGAATCGATTCGTTTTGCGCTCCTCATCTGCGATGGTGGATCTAGCATAACGACTCAAACGAGTAAACTCATGGAGATATTCATCCACGCTCTTCTCACCCTGAACCAACTTCAGAAATTCATTCTCCAATGCTATCTTCTGCATTGAAGGGAGGTATCTAGCCAAGAACAATCTTGAGAACTCCTCAATCGAGACATCAACAAGTTGCCTACCTCTCAACAAGTGCAGCTCCAATCCTTCCCACCACATTCTCGCTTCACCGTCCAGAAGGAATGTAGCGATGGTGGTCATTTGCCACTCCTTTGTCTCCATTGCTGTCATGACTCTCTTCACCCTGGAGAGCCAGTCTTCAGCCTGAGATGGGGTTCCCAACCCCGATAATACAGGAGGATTAAAGCTCATAAAATGCTTGAGCTGTCTCTCGGCTGCCCTCCTTGGCACCACCGGTTCCACTACCACTTACTCCCCTCTCCTCGGCTCAGCCTCTTGCAGCGGTACCTGCTCCATCGCAGGAGCGGGCTGCTGTGTTTGCCTTGCAGGTTGCGCATTTATCACGACCAACACTGCTTCGGCCACCAATCGTATGTTCTCAGCCGATAGAGGTGTTGCAGGAGCAACATCTGGTGCACTGCTAGCCTCAGAAACTCGTCGTTCTGACGGCCCAACACCACTTCTGGTCACCTATAATGGTAGAAAACACCGTTAGGTGACCAAATAAATTTCAAACAGCAATTATAGGAACACGCAGGTTCCTCAAGCACGTGTATTTTCATTCCTAAGTGGACATTCATGGGTTCTTTTACTGTTATAACGATGACGCACACAGGTGCTCACCACTCCTTAAAAATAATTCGCCTACGAATTCATCTTAAGCCCGACCGAAACCTGTAGTCTGACACCAAATTGTAATACCCCCTATCCGCTGCATAGCATATAGCAGTAGGTCCAGCCGGGGCCCGATGCCATATACTACAGACAGACCGGGTGGTTACTCATGGAAACCATCCAACCAATCACAACGTCCTACACAGAGCATCCTAGCGGAAGCAGTTTAATAAGAGTTGCAAATAAGAACCCAGCACTAAAGCGTGAATGTCCACTAATACAAAATTGGAATGTTATATATACCAGCACAAGCCTTAAGGCCTTACAAAATGTTTCACTTGATATTATATGATTTACAAACCACGGCACGCAGGTCGGTCATACATGAATAAAACAGTAAACACTTCCAATTAGGCCTTCGAGGGCCGGCTTTGCAAAAAGGGCTTTAGCCCGCTATTGACCGCTTGGTCCAGCAGCACCTGCAAGCAACAAACCACCGCACGGTGGCAAAACAAGGCAACGGTCAGCAATGCTGACCAAATTATAACGATCCCGCCCCCAACTCGGGGCGGCGATGCTCCTTCCCTGCATTTCATTAGCATAAGCGAGCAATATATAACAATATTCATTTCATCACAGACGTTGGCTCGCACGGCCACACGCCCCGTGCTCTCAGGGTACATTCTCGGTGAACCGGTCGATGTCACGTCAATTAAAGCCATAAACATTCCAGACTCACCACCGCCACTTTGACGGCCAAACCTATGAGCATTTTGTCTTCCCGGCATGGGTCACGACAGTTTAAGCCATAGACCGCCGAAGACTCTCATCTATGCCAACGGCAAGTGCCACGTAACTTTAGGTCTCTTTAGCCTGAACGACATAGAAGTGGGTACGGTTCCATCTAACCCATGCTCACGTCGCGACGACAATTTAAGCCATTTGCGCGGGTCAAACTTCTCCTGAGTACCGTTTCCATCACAATTTACATAACCCGGTTATGTTCAAGTTGGCTCTCAGGACACCAAGTTGGCAAGATCACGTATCTGCCCAGTTTTCTGGGTGCACCTTTGGGTTAATCCCCAAGGCTCCCTGTTGCAATCTACCGTGTATGAAACCCGAAAAACAACCAATAGCACGGAGTCTTCTCCGGCATTATGCAATGCAACATCACCGATCCAGACCAACATGTCCGGATAGGCTTCACACATCATTCCTATGTCCGTTCTCGCTTACGGACTCTAAACCACGGGACTTCACATATCTACCCGAAGGAACGCCTCCAACTCTCCGCAAACTCGCGAGAGCGGGCTTCCTATGCAAAGAAGGAGAGCTACTCATGCTCAAGAAGAGAATCGTTACCCTAGCGTTCCTCTTTGGCGCCATGGAAAAGTAAGCGGATGAAAAGCACAGCACTAGCTTTTCCTCCGTGGATCCGGAGTCGGCTCGCGATTTGGAGCTTTGAAGCTCGTCTAATGGTCGGATTTAGCTCCTTCTTCCTTCCTTGGCTCTCATCTCTCTCTCTAAGCTTTTAGAACGATAATAACTTATGAAAAGTGAGGGTTTCTAAGTCCAATCTCGGGTATATCCCTTCAGGAACAACCCCCAGCCGTTGGATCATCAATTAAAGAAATGAACGGCTTTGATTCGGGACTGAAATGCCCAATCTGGATCGAACACGGCATGGCACACGCCCGTGTCCAGGGCCGTGTGCCTCATTCGCCGTCAAAATCGACGCGCCTGGAACAACACACGGGCATCGAACACGCCCGTGTTCGATCTGACATGCCCATGTTCCACCTGACACGGCCGTGTGGCCGGCCGTGTACACCCATCATTTTTCCCCGAAAACAACCCGAGCACTGCATGGGTTCTAGGACACGCCTGTGTCCTTGCCCGTGTCACCTCAACACGCCTGGGCTCCAGGCCGTGTACACGGTCTCGACACTCGACACTTCGTCGAGCGAAGATCGTCGACCTGATGATACGGTCTTGGACACGCCCGTGTCCTAGGCTGTGTGCCTTGTCTCGACACAATGTCGAGAGCAAAGTGTCGACTTCCCGGGACGAGTGTCGACACGGGTCGACACGCCCTACGACATGCCTGTGTTGTAGGCCGTGTGCCATGTCTCGACACTTCGTCGAACGCAGAGTGTCGACTTCGCGGGCTAAGTGTCGATACGGGTCGACACGCCCTGCGACACGCCCGTGTCGCAGGCCGTGTGCCATGTCTCGACACAATGTCGATCTCAAAATGTCGACTTCCCGGCTGAGTGTCGACACAAGCTCGACACGCCCTAGGACACGCCCGTGTCCCCGGCCGTGTGCCTGCAGCCAGAACCCAAAACTGGCCCAAAACGTCCCCCGTCGCTCTTTTGATTTTCGGGTCGTTACACTCAGCCTGAAATGCCTCCTGCTAGGGAGTAGGGTTCGTCGCAGGCTACAAAGGAGAATACCAAATGTTAGACTTTAAGGGAAAGGAAGGAAAGAGATGGGACTTTTGCATGTGATTTTCCTTTATGGGCACACCATTGCTTCTGCTGCTAGTTTGTGCCCAAACTAAGATCGTGTGGGGTGGCCCAGTGTTTGTGGACTTCATTTTCTTCAGATCAAGGTAGGCTATGATACCAGTTTGCAAGACCCCTTTTTTGCTACGCTACCTGGTCTTACGCCGAGAATATCCATTTTGCAGTGACACCTTTGCTCGGAAGGTCATCACTACGAAATGCCAAACCAGCCGGCACACAGAATCACCAAAGATGCGGAAACCTTTAAAAGAAGAGAGAAAATGCCAAGTCCACAAAATATATCACATATAAGTAATAAGCATGAATCACAGCATGTCCCAAAATAAATGAGTATCGAAAAAGATGAACAGAAAGGTAAACGGGTTTATGCCCAGTAGAACAGAATCCTCACTTTAAGGTCACTAGCGGAAGCTAACAAAACAAAACACTCACGGAGTTAGAAGCGGGTGCTCTCATGCTAGACTGGCCCACCTCTATGTGCACCGTGCCCTGCTGGTTCTGTCTCTCCGACTGTTGTCTGTCTCCCATCCGGAGCCCCGGAAAAATAATGGTCCACCGATCGTTAGTCAAAAGACTAAGCCAACTATCGTCCACCCCCCACCCCACCCCCACCCCCTCCCTGCAACTCCTAAGCATCGTGCGGGAAGGTGGATATGGAAGATATTGAGCTGGAGAAGTGTCAAAGCAGATGGAGGCAGACCTAAGCTAGCAGTAATATAATAGAACTATAAAGGTATACAGCAGTAATATGATAATATCAAAAGTAAGGCAGTAAAGAAAGAAAGTAATAGAGCAGAGTATAATGAAGAATAACCTTAACTTATATGAATGCACCTACAAACTTTTAATTTAAAGGGTCTTTTGCAAGGCTCCCATTGTATAAAAAGTCCCATATCATTTTATACGATGGGGTGTCAGGTTTATATGCAAATATGTGTGTAATGCTTTGTTATTCATGAAATTCTCTGTACACACAAGTGCAACTCACGCATACGACTCTATGCGCACAGACCTTTAGTTCCCCCATTTTGGAGTTAGATAAACTCTCAGGTACCTTGCGCTGTGGTAAACTGAGGCAGTGGGTCTGGCCACCCCACTACTAGGTCGGCATTCACGCCACCCAACCTAGACCCTTGTACGCCTCAACGTGAAGAACACACCACAAAGCCTTTACGTACATGCCGACAAATCCACCAGTCTTTACTTGGCTATGTGTGAACCACACTCACCGAGTCATCATACCGACGCCGGCATGAATGACCGTCAAGTAACATAGACCCACCACCTTATGTTATGGACATGCAAACCAGAACTTCCGAGCCATAGGCTCCCTGGACTAACCCGTCCGTCAAACCACCTACTGAGCCATCTGCTCGCCGGGCTACCCTGCCCATCACTAAAATAACCGAGCCTACCGCTCGCGCGACCTAACCTGACTCCCACAAAACCGGGGAGTGTGAGTGTAAGTGTAACCCTAGAGTTTTTCTAATTACTCTTCCATTCCATTTATCCTACGGCTTACATTAACCTTTGACTCCCCAAGGCATTCCCCGTGAAGGGCTCTCGAGGGCACTAGGAACTACGATGGGCTGAAACCCAAAGCTCCCTTTCGTAAGGTACTTATTTATTATTTGTTAATACCCAATTCCCAATCCCTTTTAATATTATACTGGTTCTAATCCTAGTGTATTTTTACTGTCCTCCTCTATAGAGGAAAGGCGACCTTTCTTCGATCTCGAGCACCTCTTAACACTAGCCAACCCAACACTCTCCTCATCATGACTCTCAATGAAACTCACTTTTTTATATTACCAAATCAGCAGCAATACTCCCTACTTCCTATGACCATCCCCCATGTTATCACAATCCCGACAGCTTTACTAAATGCAGACCAACCTAAGATATATGATGTTCATGACAGGAAATACTCCAAATTTTCATCCAAATGACCTAAGATAATATTGTGGGCCTATCATTTTAGCCTAAATCCAGAGGTTTGTAATTTTCCAAATTAATTTAGCATTTATTAGATTTTCCAAAAAGTTATGCCATAGGTAATTTTGACCATGAAGTAGTAGATTTCCTTAAGTTATGGACACCAAAAAATTATGAAATCTATATGACAGCAATATATCAGAATAGATGAAATTGCCCAGATTTATGTACTTGTAATGACCTCTAAATAATTAATTCAAGATAATTCTAATAATTAGAGTTAATGAAGGGAGTACCATAAATCATAGTCCAAAACTTATATAAAAATGACCAGAGCCTTATAATGATCAGAAAAGACTACTGACTAAGTCTCATGCAATTCCAAGGCCAGTAAACCATGTATAAAAATACTTCAAGTAAATCCCTTAAAGTGCACTTTGTGAAGAAATATTCTCATAAATTCATGCAAATAACATGTAATAATATTCTAGACATTATTACATCCTAAAAAGTTCTCTAGCAAAGTAACACAATTTTCCAATAAGATTTAATAATTATTATCTAGTAATCAAATTATGTTACAATAGTTTACTAGTACTAAGAGAAAATATCCAAATGATCCAAATAATTTACTAGTGCCTTTAAATGATATTTAATTAACCTTGCCAGAGTTTCATATCATTATAAGTTAATCTAACCATGGTTAGTTCAAAATCATCAAAAAGGGCAAGGTGGAGATTATACCTACAAGCATGAGCTACTGTTTTCTAAAAATCCTATAATAAATCTCAGAGGTCAATAGTACTATAAAATTACTTCTACCAAAACTTCATAAGGATCCAAGGTAATAAGACCCTTTATTTATTCCTTAAGGTGTATAGATCCAAATAATTTCCAAGTGATTTAAGTTGAGTGCATGTGTCCAAATACTACTAAATTCCTTCCTAAGGAATTGCTCCACCCTAGAAACCCATGGGGTAAACCCCAATCCAAAACAAAGCCTAAACACCCTAGGTCCTTCACAAACCATAACAGGTTCAATCCAAGGCTTGACTAGGGAACTAGGTCTCAACCACCCTAACTTATCCCTAACTCTACGAGAGGACGTTCTTACTGACCTTGGGAATCTGGCCAGAACCCCAACCCATTTGGGTGAGGATTGGCCCCTCCATGCCCCAAGAATCCTAAACCCTAAACTCACCCTTAAGGGCCCAAACTTTAGTCACATCAAACCCAGTCAAATCATACTCAAATGGGTTGAGATTTTAACCAGAGACTAATGGTGACCACTAAGACCATCCACCAAAATTTTCGGGGTTGGTGATTTAATTAGTCCCCTTAATTACACTATATTATGATTATTAAATTTTTACAAAAACTATAGAAATTTTTTCTCCAAAAATTCTCATTTTTGGATATGCCCTAGGCATAGACAAGACTGATCCCCTATCAAAATTTTAGGTCATTTGGACTTGTGGTTAAGTAGGGGCACACATTTTAATATCTTAATAGCCCTAAGTATAGACTGCACCAAAATGAGTTATGTGGTCAGACCACTAAACCAAACTGGTTGAAACAAATTTTAAATTAAAGTAGACCTCAACAACTACAATATTCATGTTGACCACTTTTCTAGAAAATACATCTATGTATATTTATTAATTAATTCCAACTCAAGCACTTAGTGTGACAGGGTTGAAATAAATGAATAGTATATCAATGATATTATAAATAGCCAGCACATATCATAAAGCAAGGACTGAAGGAATCCCAACTTCTTATTCCTTGAGCCAACGACGCAGATTGCCCAAACCTAGAGCCATTTCCAAGCGCTGCCGCCGGCCACCCGGACATCTCCCTAGCCGGCCACCACCACCACCACCTTCATTGTGGTAGTGGCTATCGCTCGGCGGCGGTAGGGCCACCGGAGAGGCTGTTTCTGGCGAACCCGAGAGGTGTCAAAAGCGTGAAAAATCGAGGAAAAAGCTCATTAGATCTGGCTCAATTGAGCCCGATGTCTCTCATGTTTAATCTAGGATCCTAGCACCGAGGGAGAGGGGGAGAAATCGACCTTCAATCGCGCTTGCCGACGGGTTTGGTGTTGGTGTTCCATTGCCGGTGGTGGTGGTGGAAATCGACATTCTGCAACCGCAAAACCAAGTATCTTGAAACTGCTGGGGAAAGGGTGAAAACAACTCCTTGGTGTCCAGTGAAGCTTTTAAAGGAAACATAAAGGGGGGGGGGGGGGAAGGGGTCTTTCCTCATGGCTCCATTAATGGCCACTTAATGGCAATTTCGGCCATGGTGAATTCATTGCTCTGGCCACTGAACAGCCACCAAAATGTCTCCCGATCTTCTATACTGAATGGTGAAATGGAATAAAGCTTTGGAAAAAGGAGAGAGAGGCCCTTGATCTCCCCTGGCCATGAATGCTCTACTCCCAAAATTCCTCTAGTCTGCTCGATGATATCGTCGAGCTCGGCTCGACGATTTCGTCGAGCTCTGCTTGACTCTTAGCCCGTACTTTGGGGTGTTACATTCGGTGTCACTATATCCTTAAGCACTTCCCAGGGTATTTTCATGACTCAGTCATGACAAAACCATCATTGGGGTCTAGAATTCTGAGGGATGTTACCCTCGTTCTCAACAAGGCTTTTCTCAAAATTGAGATATGGAAGATATCGTGTAATCCACTCAGCTCTGCAGACAATGCTAACTAGTAAGCGGCTTCTCTAAGGCACTCTGTGGTTTCGAATAGCCCCAAAACCTCAGACTCAACTTATTGAGTAGGTGAATCCGCGAAACACCTTTGAACGACTTAATCTTTAGATAGACCCAGTCGCCTACCGCGAACTCCACATCTCTTTAGCGAGCATTAAAGTACTTTGCTTGTCGATCCTAGGCAACCTTCAGGTAATCATGAATGGTTCGCACCAGCTCACAAGCATCGGCCGCCACCTCTTTTCCAAAAGTTTGGCGTCTCCTGCCTCTTCCCAAGATATCGGTGTTGGACACTGCCTTCCATACAAAGCTTCGTATGACGCCAACTTTATACTTGTCTGGTAACTATTGTTATAAGCAAACTCCACCATGAAGAGGTGATCTTCCCACTTCATTCCAAAATCGAGGGTGCACATCCTCAGCATATCCTACATTATATGGTTCGTTCTTTCTGTTTGTCCATCGGTTTGAGGATAGAACGTCGTACTGAACATGAGTCTTATACCCATGCTCTTCTGTGCCAACCTCCAGACTTTGGACGTTAATCGTCCATCGCCATCACTTATGATACTCTTAGGAATCCCATGTAGTCGCACAATGTTGCGAACATAAAGTTCTACCAATTTTTCCATTTTGTCCTCTTTCCGATTTGGGATAAAGTGAGCCACTTTGATTAAGCGATTCACGATCACCCAAATCACATCATTTCCCTGTTGCGACCGAGGTAAACCATGCACAAAGTCCATGGAGATGTCATCCAATTTTCACTCGGGGATAGGAAGAGGCTTCAGGAACCCGCCTGACTTCTAACACTCATCCTTCACTAAGGAACAAGTTTGACATCGACTCTTGTATAAAGAAATATCTCGCATCAAACCAGGAAACCAAAAGGATTTATTCATATCCTAGTACATCTTTGTACTGCCCGGATGAATGTAGTACTTCATGAAATGAGCCTCGAACATTAACTCCTCACGGAGCTTGCCGAACTACGGTACAAATATCCTTCCGTCCTTCCGTAGGATCCCATCTATCATATCCCAGACACTACTCTTGTATTTTTGAGCTTCTACCGCAAATGGCTGAAACTCTGCATCCACACTGGTATCTTCCTGAATACGATCAGACAAATCATTTTGCAACTCTATCCAGTTCAATCAAGCAAGGATAGACTCGCATCTAGCTACACAAATGATGTCGAGGGACTCAAAGTCTCGCACCAACTGCTCAACATGAGCTTCAATCCAATTCCCTTGTCCAGAAAATTTTCTACTCATGGCATCCGCCACCACGTTGGCATTTCCTGGCGTATATTGTATTATCACGTCATAGTCCTCAAGATACTCGACACATCTGCGCTGCCGCATATTCAAATCTTTTTGATCTAGAAGATACTTAAGGATTTTATGGTCCGTGAAGATCGCCACCTTCGCACCATAGACATAGTGTCGTCACAGCTTTAACCCAAAAATTACCGCCGCCAGTTCCAATTCATGGGCGGGGTAACTCCTCTCATGAGGTTTTAACTGCCAAGACCCAAAGGATATCACCTGGCCATGTTGTAGTAACATGCATCCTGATGCGTCACTGAAAATCTGAAATCCTTCAATCCCTTTTGGGAGACATAGGATTGGGGGTTTCATCAGTCTATCCTTCAGGTTGTCAAACGCATGTTTCCATTCCTCAGTCCACACGAACTTTTGGTCCTTGTGACTCAACGAAGTGAGGGACTGAGCTATCCGTGAAAAGTTTTCCACAAATCTTCTATAATACCCGGATAGTCCAAGAAAACTCCTGACTTCCGCCACAGTGCTCAAAACTGGCCAATCTCTGATGGCCTCAACTTTTGTTGGATCCACCGCCACCCCATCACCACAAATTACATGGCCCAAAAATGCACCTTCTCTAACTAGAACTCGCATTTTGAGAACTTTGCATACAACTGGTTCTCTCTCATGGTCTGCAAGACTACTCTTAAATAAGCCTCATGCTCCGCCTCCATTTTGGAGTAGACCAAAATATCGTCAATGATGACCATCACAAATGAGTCTAAATACTCCCGAAATACTTGAGTCATTAAATCCATGAATACAGATGGCGTGTTTGTCAGCCCGAACGGCATCACTGAGAACTCGAAGTGACCATACCTCGTACCAAATGTTGTCTTGGGTATGTCCTCGTCTCGAATCCATAACTGGTAGTATTCGGACTTCAAGCCCAACTTAGAGTACACAACTGACCCTACCAACTGGTCAAATAGGTCATCTATCCATGGAATTAGATACTTATTCTTGATAGTCAGTTTATTTAATTCCCAGAAGTCTATGCACAGCTCTATACTACCATTTATCTTCTTTACGAACAACAATGGCGCACTCCATGGAAAAGAGCCAGGCCTTTTGTACCCCTGCTCCAATAGTTCCTGTAGCTGTACCTTGAGCTCAGCCAATTCCTTCGATGACATCCTAAAAGGAGGATGTGACACCGGCCTCGCTTCTAGCACTAACTCGATCAAGAAATCAATCTCCCGTCGAAGAGGTGCTCTAGGTAACTCCTCAGGAAACACATCCTAAAATTCTTCCACTACCGGCACTTCACAAATTGATAATTTGGGAAGTTGAACTTCTAGCAATGCTACGAAAGAAACTCATCACTGGTTAACTGCCCGTGCCAACTGCACGGCTGGAATTAGGGAAGTGGACACTCCATTAAGGCCCTCAATTATAACTTCTGCCTTTCCCTCACTTCTTAGGGTCACCACCTTTGACAGACAGTCAATACTGGAACGCTTCTCTGCAAGCCAGTCCATCCCCAAGATCACATCAAATTCGACCAACGGTAGAACCGCAGCTTCCAACCTGAAGTCAACTCCTCCTAGACTCCAGCCAATGTGCCCTCTCATCCCGGTGGTCGTGAAGGACCCATTTGGCATGCACACCCTAAGCTTTGTGTCCAAAGAATAGGGCTCGACTCCAATTCTCCAGATAAATCTTTCTGCAAGAAAGGTGTGTGATGCACCCGTATTGAACAATACCCTGATGGGGTAACCAGAAACTATCACAAAGCCTAAAACATCGGCGACATACATAAAAGATCTTAAAAGTCTAAAGCAAATAAGTGAACTTAAGCTTTCTCATACCTATCACCACATCGGGTTGGCAGATCGCTTCTTGCTACCCAAGGTTATATCCCCTTGGCTGCATGGTTTGGAAATGAGAAGCGTTCGACTCCTCTATTTTTCCCTTCTCCGTCGCGCTGGGCCAGGAGCACATCGACTGCTCTTTCCATGGTTCCTTCTCATCGCCACCTTCAGTGCAAAAATGAGCTATGTGGCCTGGCTTGCCACACTTGTAGCACAATAGTGATCCCGTGAAGCGAGACACCCAGACATCATACTACTCTTCTCCCAAGTCTTGTAGGGATGGTACTTCTTCTTCCACATACTTCTGTTAGATTTCCCTTGCAATTGAGAAGGCTTTCCTTCTCCCTGCTTTGTTGCAAAACCCTTCCGACATTGGGTTCGCTCCATATCGCTCTCCAACGTCCTAGCGGCCTCAACCAAATCGTTGAAGCCCGCTTTCTTCATAGTTATAAGGGGTTGTCTCAGATTTTCCCACAATCCATGGTAGGAGAAGTTATCCCTCTTCTCATCATCTGTCATGGTCATCCCAGCATAACGACCCAAATAAGTGAACTCCTGGATGTACTCATATACTGTCTTGTCCCGCTGCTCCATGTGCAAAAACTATCTTTGAAGGGCTATACTTGTCCACGCGGGAATATACTTCTTCAAGAAAGCATTCCCGAACTCTTCTATGCACGAGGTGCGTCCAGGAAATTGGCAACTGCTATGACTCACCAACCACAGCTTTGCGTCATCTTCCAACATGAAGCTCACATACTCGGACTGCTTCTCTACTGGCATCACTGCCGCCCATAGCAGTTCTTGAATTCTCGCCCACCAGTCCTCTACATCGGTCGGCGTGCCGACTCCCTTAAACGTTGGGGGATGGAAACTTAAGAAATATTTCATTTGTCAGTCTCCCTGCACGATAACCACACTCTCAACCAGCGGCTCAGCTGTCCTGGCTCCTCCGACCGATACGACTGGTACCGTATCCTGTGTAACAGGAGTCGCTACCTATGCAACAAGGGTCACAACTTATGCAGTCACTACAGCTTGGGCCCCTACCATTGCTTCTGCAATCATATGACAGAAATCGGCCAAGGTTACCCCCATACCCATCAGACCTAAAATAGTAGCACTGCTCACCAAAGGCTCCTCTCGCGGCTTCGACGTCCTTGCCTCGTTGCTTGCATCCTTAACAAAATCAAGGTAAACCAAAATCAGCTTTTATCACAAGACTAGACACGAGGACACTCAAGGTCCCATGAGAGTCCTATGTGGATAACTTCTTAACGCGATCTGATTAGGACATTCGAAAACAAAAACATACCTTGGACACTAACCTCCCTCTGATACCAAATTGTAACACCTCCCCTGTAATGATAATATAATATGGGTCCGGTCGGGGCCCCACAACATACAGACACCAGAGCTTAAGCATTATAAGATGATATAAACCACCCGACTCAAAAATGAGGCCAAACACTTCGAAAACAAAAGAACAAGACTAGAAGTTATCTACTAACATATGAGTATCAACACGACCTTAAGTCCTTACAATAATTGAGAGTCCAAAATTCAAACAAAAACACCAAGCGTCAACGTGCATAAGCACACCTGGGCTACCTCGTAATGCTAGCCGGAAACATAGTGCATTAAGCAACACACTCCACAAAACAGAGCTAATACATAACATGTAACACTTCATGAGGCTTAGATCTTTTTGGCCGGCGAGCTTGATCCTGCTTGCGATCCTTGCCCAGTAAAAATTGGTTGTAACGTGGCTCAACAAGGGCTGACCTCAACTATATAACCAACCCATCTCCTCCCGATCATCCCTAGCAGACCCCGGGGCACTCCATCACCCTGCATGTCAGCATTTCGTATACAAAAATACAAGTACATTGAAAGTAGTCAAACATGTTTGGATGTCTCACACAACAAACACGTTTTTATGTTGAGCATATAATAATAAGGGGCCAACAATGAATCATGTATGCACACCTGGGCTTCACCTAAGGCACCCTAGAGCGTATTCTTCTGACACATCATCAAATAGGGCACTTCCAATTTCCCCATCTGCGTTCAAACGCAAACACAAGGGTACTTCCAATTTTCCTCAAATGGCATATAAGCCTCCACACAGAACTCTTGCCTTGGCCCCACCCGCTCGTGGGTCTCAAAACCCGGGCTTTCCTATAAGCTCTGACTTCTCATGTCAGGAATCCGCCACACAAACCAACTGATACTAAGAACCCTTATTAGAACCCACCCGTTCACGACGACCCAGGCCCGGCTCCAATATTGGGACCATGTCCACCGAAGGAGACCCAACGGGACCTAGCTGGTATCGTCTGGGCTTGTCCAAAGCTTGCCGTCCTCGTTAGTTTCAAAGAAGGCGGCTTATCAAGCCGAGACACTCTCCCCACATGAATTACACGTCATGGTCTAGCTAGCCAACCACAGAGACAAACCAAGCCTTAGCACAAAACAATCACATGCCCACTGGTGGTTTTCTTTTGAAATGCTAATTACTTTGCTAAGCTGCTGAGTATGCCTATTTTTTGTGGTTGTTTATACTTGCTCTCTGGGAAGGCTTTATAATAGGTTGCATGTTATATATTTTAACATATAAAAACAATATTATTAGTATTTCATACTTGTCATCTCTTTCTAAATTAAAACATTATTTTCTAGTTAGAGCAAAAACATTTCTTATACTTATTATAAATCTAGAGTCTTACATAGCATAAGTTGTCCTACGGGGACGTTTATACTCATGTAGGATGTTAAAATCAACTTAATCAAAGTATTTTTTTCCACATCATATAACTATATTTTTACTCGTGGACTACTAAATCGAGGGATACGGCTAACTTCTTAACTTAAAACTGGATTTCCCTTAAATAATTTATAAATCTTTCTAAAAGGTGTTCACTTGTGGTCTCGCCTGAACGTCTGCAGTTATCCCCTACTGATATATCATCCTTGTAATGTCCCCACTCGTCACATGGCATATAACGGTGGGTCCGGCCGGGGCCCCACGCCATATGTCACAGACAAGCGACATAATTACTTATGGAAATCAAAATCTACTCACGTCCTATCTCAAACCATTCTAGAGTAGCATTTTACGTTACATGAACTCAACTCAGAGAATGTCCACTATATATAAACTCCATATTTATATATATAAAAACCAGGAATGTATACAACTCATACACACTGGCCTTAAGACCTTACAGATTTCTCTTTGCACAAATACATTTTCGTACATCGGCATGCGGGCCGGCCACACATGAAATCCAAGCACGTTTCTTTGCACGGCCTACAAGGGCCTTTAGCACCAATCCTTCCATTCCACACATTGCCATTCCAGCAGCAACACCTACAATTCACCATCCAATCCAAATAGAAAAAAAGTAACGGTCAGCATTAGCTGACCACTTATAATGAACCCACCCCCTTACCTGGGGCAGTGGTTCGTTCCTTGTATGCATAACCATCATCATTTCTATCAATCTATCATTCACTATCCACCACAAATGTCGGTATCCACCAGACGCTCCGTGCACTCAGGGCACCTTCTTGGTGTACCGGATATACCAGTCATACACCGCCGATCGAGGCTCTTCACTTGTTGGTTGGGCGGTTCAAGCCTAGTCCACCAATCTCACTATTGGCGACATCCCGTCCAAACCACTCAGAGGTACTACTGTAACAACCCCATCCGTTCATATGATATATTCTAGAAGGTCCGGCCGGGGCCCCACAGGATATACCACAAAACAGTCGGTGAAGGTACAGGATGATACCAGAGCAGCGCATCGCACCTATCATAAACATTCTAGCGGAAGCCTGAACTACTAGAACTCCTCATGAATGTCCAAATATAAACCCCACATTTTATATAGAGATAGGAATGTCTTACAACATGTATAAAGTATTGGCCTTATGGCCTTACAGGGCTTTCATGCAGTGGCCTAAACATATTGGCGCGCAGGCCGGCCACAAAAAGAAAACACTCAAAAGAACATTAGCCTTCGAGGGCTAGCAGTAGCAACAGCACCAGCAGGAGCATCAACCTCTATGCGACCCGCTCGGCTCTCCAGCACCTGTGCAAGGACAATCCACCCAACGGTGGCAAACAAAAGCAACGGTCAGCGTTCAGCTGACCAAATTATAACGACCCTACCCCTCCTCTCGGGGCAGCGGTATTTTCCCTGCAGGCATATCATAGCACAAGTATGGCAAGCTATATCATCAAAGGTGCTTTCACGCACACAAGCCATCACAACCGTTCGCCGCCCGGCCCAACGGTCCGTGCACTCAGGGCACATTCTTGGTGTTCTGGCAACCTCTTGCCCACCACCGTATCAGGGTTATCACCCAACGGTAACACTCTTGAGCATTTACTCCATGGCGTGCAGCCGGAGTTAGTCCTCGGACACCGGGATGGCCCGTAGCCCCCCTTTGTGTCATGGCACGCAGGCCGAAGACTCTTGCTATGCGCTCCAACAGACCGCACTTTTGGTCTCACGTCAGACGGACATAGCGCAGGTCGGATCCTCCACCCCCCCGTTGCTCAAATCGCCTTGCCCTTTCCGCGTGCAGCGTACTCATGGCTATATCAAAGGCGCGGGTCAGTCTCACCAATCCTGTTCCTGGCATTCAAGCCTGGGTAATTCACGATACCCATTTCCTCACGGCGACAGCGGGTCTTTCCTGGGCGCACCAGTACTTCCTGTAATTCCCGTCACAGGTGGACACCGCAAATTACAAATGTCAGGGGTCTTTCCTGGGCACACCAGTACTTCCTGTGACTCACTCCACAGGTGGACACCCTATGACATCAAGCATCACAAAAAGGGCCTTTCCTGGTCCCACCAGTACTTCCTGTGCCTCATCCACAGGTTGGACCCAAAAGCAGCACAAGGCTATTTTCCTGGGCTACCACCCCAGTACTTCCTGCTACTCCTTTTCGCAGGCATAACCCGTAGACTCCTTAACACTACACGTTTATTACGGAGTCTTCTCCGGTTCGTATGCAACATCACCAATCCAGACCAACCTGTCCAGATGGGCTTCACACAGCATGCCTATTCCGTACTCATTTCCGGATCTATATGCAATACCAAGGGGATTTCAAGCATCCACCTAAATGACTCCCAAAAGCAGCCACCGCTTGGTGGGGGAATCAAAAGATATGCCAAAACAGAAGCCTTCACATGGCTAGGAAGAAAAGTCGTTACCCTTGACGATCGCTTCGGTGCCATGGCTTGAAAGCTTGCTTGCAAGATTCGCAAGAGCGTTCCCTCTGCAACGCTGGCTTCGGATCTCTCGCCGGTAAACCGCAGCACCACCAACAGCAGCCCCCCCTTCTCTTCTTCCTCCTCCTTTCTCTCTCTCTCTCTCTTCTCTTGAAGAAAGGTTAAGGCCAAAGAGAATGAGAAATAATTCTCTGACTTCGGCCCTTAAGGGAAAAGAAGAAGAGCTTTCAGCCCTTGGATCCAGACTGAAGAAATGGACGGCCACGATTCTGCCAAAAACACACATTTTGACCCGACACGGCCTCGAACACGGCCGTGTGCCTAGCCGTGTGCCTCAAGCGGTGGTCAACCGACTTATCCAAACCAGTGACACGCCCACGGGACACGCCCGTGTCATGGGCCGTGTCACCAACACGCCTTCAGACACGCCCGTGTCTGTGTCCGTGTACCTGGGGAAAAAAATCCCAAATCATCCCGAGACTTCACACGGCCTGTGACACGCCCGTGTCCCAGGCCGTGTGCCCCGACACGGCACAAAGACACGCCCTGTCGAATTCTCTCGGCGGGCTGAGTTCGTCGCCTGATTTGACACGCCCTGTGACACGCCCGTGTCACAGGCCGTGTTCAGCACTCGACACCCACTTCTCGACACTCGACGATCGTCGAGCAAAATTCGTCGAGCATGCGACACAGCCTTGGACACGCCCGTGTCCTGGGCCGTGTGCCTCATCTCGACGAATCGTCGAGACCAAAGAAAAATCGTCGAGACAAACCCCAATCGTCGACACAACCCGACACGCCCTGCGACACGCCCGTGTCGCAGGCCGTGTCACCTGACACGCCCTGGGACACGCCCGTGTCCCAGGCCATGTCACCCAAATTTGCCTGTTTCAGAACTTTGGGCTGTTACAATCCTCCCCTACTACAAGAAATTTCGTCCTCGAAATTTGGAGACAGGAAAGCAACAGAAACCAGCAAGAAAAAGGGTACAACATATAAAATTTAATGTTACAACTTTTTCGCTACAACTTACACAAACAGCTCAGGGAACTCTTCTCGCATGGTCTGCTCACGCTCCTATGTCAGTTCTTCACGGCCGCAGTTGTCCCATCGGACTTTCACCATACCGACCGTCTTGTTCCGCAACTGTTTCTCGGCTCGATCTTCGATCCGAATGGGTCTAACTCTCGTTGTTAGCCCATACTCCACCGGCACCCGATCATCCGCGATCACTTGAGCTGGATCTTTCACGGCCTTCCGAAGCACCGAGATGTGAAAGACATCATGTAACCCAGCCAAGTCCGCCGACAGAGCTAGCCGATAAGCTGCTTCGCCAATTCGCTCAACCACTTCAAAGGGACCCAAATACCTTGGACTCAACTTTTTCAATCGTCGAATTCTGGAGACACCTTTGAATGGCTTGATCTTCAAGTAGACCCAATCGCCAACCGCAAACTCAACGTTCCGGTGCTTGGCGTTGTAGTACTTCGCTTGTCGATCTTGAGCAATCAGCAATCTCTCTCGAATCGTCCGAATGGTTGAGTTTGCTTCCTCCACCTCATTTGGTTTAACAACCCGGGCTTCACCCGCTTCTACCCAAGCCAAGGGAGTACGACATTTCCTGCCATATAGGGCTTCATATGGTGCCATCCCAATACTTGCCTGGTAGCTGTTATTATATGCAAACTCGACCATATAGAGATGATCTTCCCATCTCTTTCCGAAGTCAAGGGCGCACATTCGGAGCATGTCCTCCATTGTTCTGTTGGTACGTTCAGTTTGGCCATCCGTTTGGGGATGAAAGGTCGTACTGAAGGTCAATTTCGTGCCCAACAGTCGGTGAACGAGTCTCCAATCATTAGACGTAAATCGCCCATCTCGATCACTTACGATGCTCCGAGGAACACCGTGAAGACGCACAATCTGGTCAACATATAATTTTGCCAAACTTTCAACCGAATCATCCCGCCTGTTCGGGAGAAAATGTGCTACTTTTGTTAACCGGTCAACTATCACCCAAATGGAATCATTTCCTCGCTGCGATCTTGGCAATCCATGCACAAAATCCATGGAAATATCATCAAATTTCCACACTGGGATCGGTAGTGACTTCAAATAACCGCCCGGCTTTTGGCATTCAGACTTCACCATCGCACATGTTTGGCATTTGGCCACATAAAGGGCAATATCTTTCTTGAGCCCTGGCCACCAAAAGAGCTTTTTCATATCGTTGAACATCTTTGTGCTCCCGGGGTGAATGGAATACTTCGTATAATGTGCTTCATACATCAGTTCTTCCCTCAGTTTCCCCACATTTGGGACGCACAATCGCCCTTCTTTTCGCAAAAGACCGTCAATCCAGGTGAACTTGCCTTCTGGCCCTTCAGTCACATAGCGCAAGAGATCTTCATCCAACTCCGTTGCCCGTCGAACTCGGTCCGCAAGGTCACATTGCACCTCGGTCCAGTTCAAACATGCACTGGTAGTGGAATTCTTGTCAACACAATAGATCTCCAATGCCTCCAATTCCTGGATAAGACGTTCATCATGCCTTTGTAACCAATTCGCTCTAGCCGGAACCCGCCGACTTAAGGCATCCGCGGCAACATTTCCCTTCCCGGGTGTATAGTGAATCTCGAAAGTGTAGTCCCCAAGGAACTCCAACCACCTTCGTTGTCGCATGTTCAACTCTTTCTGCTCCAACAGATACTTGAGGCTCTTATGATCAGTATAGATCTCCACCTTCACTCCATAAAGGTAGTGTCGCCACAGCTTAAGTGCAAAAATCACCGCCGCTAGTTCCAAATCATGGACGGGATAGTTTCGCTCGTGCACCTTCAGCTGGCGTGAGCCATAAGCAATCACCTTTCCGCTCTGCAGAAGAACGCAGCCTAAGCCGCTCCCTGAGGCATCACTATAAATCACAAAGCCATCGGTTCCACATGGCGAAGACAACACCGGCGCCGTGGTCAACCGAACCTTCAGCTCTTCAAAAGCTCGTGCGCACTCTGGCGTCCAAACGAACTTCTGATCCTTTCGCGTCAGTGTGGTTAGCGGTAAAGCGATCCGCGAGAAGTTTTCCACAAATCTTCTATAGTAGCCCGCAAGTCCAAGGAAACTCCTAACTTCGGCCACGGAAGACAATATTGGCCAATCTTGTATGGCTCTTATCTTCGCTGGATCCACTGCAATGCCCGCTCCACTCACCACATGGCCCAAAAATGCCACTGACGATAGCCAAAACTCGCACTTCGAGAACTTGGCATAGAGCTGATTTTGCCTCAGCGTGTTCAACACTAACCGCAAATGAATCTCATGCTCCGCTTTGGACTTTGAGTACACCAGGATATCATCAATGAACACTATCACAAACAGATCCAGGTACTCACGAAAAATACGGTGCATCAAATCCATAAACACCGAAGGCGCATTACACAATCCAAAGGGCATGACTGTGAACTCATAGTGCCCATAACGCGTTCCAAATGCGGTTTTGGGAATGTCACCTTCCCGAATCCTTAACTGGTAATAACCAGACTTCAGATCCAACTTTGAATAGACGGTCGAGCCCACTAGCTGATCAAATAATTAATCAATCCGAGGTATCGGATACTTATTCTTCTCAGTCAGCTTATTCAATTCACGGTAGTCTATACACAACCGTAACCCACCATCTTTCTTCTTTACAAAAAGCACAGGCGCGCTCCAAGGTGACATACTTGGGCGGATATAGCCTTGCTCTAACATTTCTTGTAGTTGAACCTTCAACTCCGCCATCTCTTTAGGCGCAACGCGATATGGCGAACGGGCCACTGGTTTCGCACCTGGCACCAACTCAATTGTGAAGTCAATCTCCCACTGGGGTGGTAGCCCAGGGAGATCTGCGGGAAACACATCAGCAAATTCTGCCACAATCGGAACCTCACACAAAGTGGCCTTAGGCTCAACAGCCTGAATTAGTGCAAAGTAACACTCCGCACCCTTCCGAACAGCTTTGACTACCTGGAGTGCAGACATCAACGTCCCGCCTACTCCTCGCATACCCGCGAACTTGGTCTCCTGTTCGGTATTCTGGCCCAACGTGATTTCTTTGGACTGGCAATCGATCATAGCATGCTGCTCCGCAAGCCAATCCATCCCAAAAATCACATCGAATTCCGAAAGTGGCAAAACAAATGCGGTTAAACAAAAATCCCGACTTCCTACTTGAACCGCCACATCGCAAGCTTGATCCGCAAGCATCCAACAACCATTCGGCAACACCACTCTGACGCTATCTGCCTTTGCACGACTGGGTATCCCAAGCCGCGTAAGAAATTCACTAGACAGAAAAGAATGCGATGCACCTGTATCAAACAGTGCTCGCGCCAGCGTGTCCCGAATCATCACAAAGCCTATGACAAACATGTCACACACACAAACCACAAACATAGGGGTACTAAGCTAAGCATACAAACAATAGCATATGCAAAACTAAACTCATACCTGTGACCACGTCACTCTGCTTGATGGCCTCCTGCAGGCCAAGATTGTAGACCCGGGGTTGCGCTTGCGAGGCAGAAGAATCCACCACCGCTTTTCCTTTCTCCGCATAAGATGCTCCCGCCTTCTTTTCACTCTTTGGCGGCATCCGACAATCTCGCGCAATATGCCCCATCCGACCACAATTGAAGCAGGTACGAGTTTCTGGCTTAGAGGTTGCCCCTGATGTTGCTCCCGACGCAACTGATGAAGGAGCTTGTCCACTAGACTTGGACTTCTTGCCCCATCTCTTCTTATAAAATGACTTTCCCGATCGGGGCGCCTTCCACTCTGGTTGAGTCATCACCAATGCTCTCTTCCCCTGCACCCTCTTCATATCTTTTTCCAACGCGGTCGCAGTGTCAACCAACGCTTGGAAACCTTGGTTCACAGAGCTGGACACAAGGAACCTCAGCTCGTCCCTCAATCCTTCATAGAACCTATTAGTTTTCCTCTGCTCATCAGCAAAAATCGAACCCGCATACCGCCCCAAGCGAGTAAACTCATGCAGGTACGCGTCAACACTGCCATCACCTTGAGTCAACCGTTGGAATTCATTTTCCATGGCTATCCGTTGAGCCACAGGAAGGTGCTTCGCTAGGAAGAGCCGGGAGAATTCTTCCATCGACACTTGGGTTAACGGACGACCCGCCAAATGATGTAACTCTATCTCATCCCACCACAATCGAGCTTCTCCTTCAAGCAAGAATGTAGCTAAGGTAACCTTCTGACGTTCCGCCGTGCCAATCGCCGTCATAACTCTCTTGACGCGCGATAACCAATCCTCTGCCTGCGTCGGAGTACCCGCTCCCGAGAACGTAGGCGGATGGAAACTCATAAACCGTGTTAGCTGCTTCTCAGCCGCTCGAGGAACCACTTCCACGACAGGTTCAGGCCCTGCCGCCACCTATTCTGTCCTCACAGCCGCTTGTTCTTGCCTCGGTGGCTGACCTTGGATCATGGTAAACAAGGCCTCCGCAACTAAACGGACATGTTCCGCAGACGGTGGAGGTGTAGGCACCGCGGCTGGTGCTGTACTCTCATCAGAATGTTGGGACGCAGACGGCCCAGCTCCACTTCGTGTCACCTAAAAGGGGACAAGACACACACATTAGCGGTCGTACCCACGCAAACAACACAACATAGGAACACGCAGGTTCCTCAAACATAGCAAATTGCATTCCTATCATGGACATTCAGGAGTTCAATCGTAGACTTTGGTGTGCACAACCACGTGCTCGCCACCCCACAAAAGAAGTCGGCCATGACTTCAAGAGGGAAAGACCAAGACAACTGATACCAAAAATGTAACAACCCCATCCGTTCATATGATATATTCTAGAAGGTCCGGCCGGGGCCCCACAGGATATACCACAAAACAGTCGGTGAAGGTACAGGATGATACCAGAGCAGCGCATCGCACCTATCATAAACATTCTAGCGGAAGCCTGAACTACTAGAACTCCTCATGAATGTCCAAATATAAACCCCACATTTTATATAGAGATAGGAATGTCTTACAATATGTATAAAGTATTGGCCTTATGGCCTTACAGGGCTTTCATGCAGTGGCCTAAACATATTGGCGCGCAGGCCGGCCACAAAAAGAAAACACTCAAAAGAACATTAGCCTTCGAGGGCTAGCAGTAGCAACAGCACCAGCAGGAGCATCAACCTCTATGCGACCCGCTCGGCTCTCCAGCACCTGTGCAAGGACAATCCACCCAACGGTGGCAAACAAAAGCAACGGTCAGCGTTCAGCTGACCAAATTATAACGACCCTACCCCTCCTCTCGGGGCAGCGGTATTTTCCCTGCAGGCATATCATAGCACAAGTATGGCAAGCTATATCATCAAAGGTGCTTTCACGCACACAAGCCATCACAACCGTTCGCCGCCCGGCCCAACGGTCCGTGCACTCAGGGCACATTCTTGGTGTTCTGGCAACCTCTTGCCCACCACCGTATCAGGGTTATCACCCAACGGTAACACTCTTGAGCATTTACTCCATGGCGTGCAGCCGGAGTTAGTCCTCGGACACCGGGATGGCCCGTAGCCCCCCTTTGTGTCATGGCGCGCAGGCCGAAGACTCTTGCTATGCGCTCCAGCAGACCGCACTTTTGGTCTCACGTCAGACGGACATAGCGCAGGTCGGATCCTCCACCCCCCCGTTGCTCAAATCGCCTTGCCCTTTCCGCGTGCAGCGTACTCATGGCTATATCAAAGGTGCGGGTCGGTCTCACCAATCCTGTTCCTGGCATTCAAGCCTGGGTAATTCACGATACCCATTTCCTCACGGCGACAGCGGGTCTTTCCTGGGCGCACCAGTACTTCCTGTAATTCCCGTCACAGGTGGACACCGCAAATTACAAATGTCAGGGGTCTTTCCTGGGCACACCAGTACTTCCTGTGACTCACTCCACAGGTGGACACCCTATGACATCAAGCATCACAAAAAGGGCCTTTCCTGGTCCCACCAGTACTTCCTGTGCCTCATCCACAGGTTGGACCCAAAAGCAGCACAAGGCTATTTTCCTGGGCTACCACCCCAGTACTTCCTGCTACTCCTTTTCGCAGGCATAACCCGTAGACTCCTTAACACTACACGTTTATCACGGAGTCTTCTCCGGTTCGTATGCAACATCACCAATCCAGACCAACCTGTCCAGATGGGCTTCACACAGCATGCCTATTCCGTACTCATTTCCGGATCTATATGCAATACCAAGGGGATTTCAAGCATCCACCTAAATGACTCCCAAAAGCAGCCACCGCTTGGTGGGGGAATCAAAAGATATGCCAAAACAGAAGCCTTCACATGGCTAGGAAGAAAAGTCGTTACCCTTGACGATCGCTTCGGTGCCATGGCTTGAAAGCTTGCTTGCAAGATTCGCAAGAGCGTTCCCTCCGCAACGCTGGCTTCGGATCTCTCGCCGGTAAACCGCAGCACCACCAACAGCAGCCCCCCCTTCTCTTCTTCCTCCTCCTTTCTCTCTCTCTCTCTCTCTTCTCTTGAAGAAAGGTTAAGGCCAAAGAGAATGAGAAATAATTCTCTGACTTCGGCCCTTAAGGGAAAAGAAGAAGACCTTTCAGCCCTTGGATCCAGACTGAAGAAATGGACGGCCACGATTCTGCCAAAAACACACATTTTGACCCGACACGGCCTCGAACACGGCCGTGTGCCTGGCCGTGTGCCTCAAGCGGTGGTCAACCGACTTATCCAAACCAGTGACACGCCCACGGGACACGCCCGTGTCATGGGCCGTGTCACCAACACGCCTTCAGACACGCCCGTGTCTGTGGCCGTGTACCTGGGGAAAAAAATCCCAAATCATCCCGAGACTTCACACGGCCTGTGACACGCCCGTGTCCCAGGCTGTGTGCCCCGACACGACACAAAGACATGCCCTGTCGAATTCTCTCGGCGGGCTGAGTTCGTCGCCTGATTTGACACGCCCTGTGACACGCCCGTGTCACAGGCCGTGTTCAGCACTCGACACCCACTTCTCGACACTCGACGATCGTCGAGCAAAATTCGTCGAGCATGCGACACGACCTTGGACACGCCCGTGTCCTGGGCCGTGTGCCTCATCTCGACGAATCGTCGAGACCAAAGAAAAATCGTCGAGACAAACCCCAATCGTCGACACAACCCGACACGCCCTGCGACACGCCCGTGTCGCAGGCCGTGTCACCTGACACGCCCTGGGACACGCCCGTGTCCCAGGCCGTGTCACCCAAATTTGCCTGTTTCAGAACTTTGGGCTGTTACAACTACCTCGCAGCATTCACAAACAACTAGAGCAGATCGACCCACACCA
Source organism: Platanthera guangdongensis (assembly GCA_039583875.1). Classification (NCBI taxonomy): domain Eukaryota; kingdom Viridiplantae; phylum Streptophyta; class Magnoliopsida; order Asparagales; family Orchidaceae; genus Platanthera; species Platanthera guangdongensis. Next base: position 132,525,953 of record CM077153.1, on the reverse strand, counting down.
TGTGGTGTGTCAAGCCGGGTTTATCAGTGCTCCCAAGGCATTACCACCCATCGACCCCTCACCTATTCCTGATCGACCCATCCTAGTGGTACAGCAAGCCGGGTTTAACTCGGCTCCCCAGGCATTGCCTTTAATCGATCCATCATCTATCCAGATCAATCCACCCTAGTGGTGTAACAGGTCGGGTTTATCTCGCGCTCCCCTTATTCGCGCTGCCCAGACGTGCTACCAATTGATCTCTCATCATAACATGGAGCTTAACCAAAGCCTCCCTACATCCATAACCAATATTCATTCATTCACACAACCAGGCACTCAAATAATAAACCTTTCAAAGCATCAAATCCACGGAGTCGTCTCCAGTTTACCCATGATCATCACCAATCCAGACTACCCGTCCAGATGGGCTTCACACAGCATGCCTATGCCGTACTCACACTTCCGGCTCTAGATGCAAACTCAACCAAGGAATCACTTCCGCGATCCACCTCTTGGTGGACGATTCCACGCACATGCATAAAGAAAGGACTTCGATGTCCGCGATGCAGATCGTTAACCTGAAAGATCTCTTCGGAGCCATGAAGTCGCCGGATAGAAATCACCGTCTCAGCGTTGCCTTCATGAAACAGCTCTCGGATCTTCAATCTGCACTCCGTAGCCCCGCTAGCAGCGGATTTCCTCCTTCCTCCTTTCCTTCCCATGCTCTATCTCTCCTTCTCTCTCTTGTAATGAGGAGAAGAAGAAGATCAAAATAAAGAGATAGTCTTCATTTCTCGGGCATGTAATAGTAAGGAGCAATCTGAACCATCAGATCCCATGGGAAGAAAAGGAACGGCCAGAAAAAATCCTAAAAATAACTCTCTCAGGTCTGACACGCCCTGTGACACGCCCGTGTCACAGGCTGTGTCCCCTAAGCGGTGCACAAATTGCCTTATACAACCTTATCCACACCAAGGTGACATGCCAATGACACGCCTGTGTCAGCCCGGTCACGCCCGTGACACGGGGCGTGTAACCCACTCGAGACCTACTCGAGAGAACTTACTCGAGAGAAAACCAATTACTCAAGTACCTAGACAGGACACGCCCGTGGCATAGGGATGACACGCCCGTGTCACCCCCTCCTACTCGAGTACTCTTCCACCTACTCGAGTACATTTCGATCTACACGAGAGCCACTCGAGTATGAGCGGGACATGCCCTGTGACACGCCCGTGTCACAGGTCGTGTACCCTCTACCTGACGATCGTCGAGCGCAGTTCGTCGAGCTAGATCAAGTCGTCGACCAGGGGAGGACACGCTATGGGTCATGCCCTCGACACGCCCGTGTCACAGGCGTGTACCTCCCGAAAATTCGTCGACCAAACTTCGTCGAACGCAATTGTCGAACGCACTCAACCCAAACAGGACACGCCCTGAGACACGCCTGTGTCCCAGGCCGTGTCACCCAATATTTCCCGTTTCTCAACTTTGGGCTATTACAATCCTGATGCGTGTTTTATCCTAACTCTGATATATCCTTTAATGTGGAGAAAATGCGGGTTGTGATAGTTGATATCAGCGGGATGTGTTGTTGACAATTGGTCGAGCAACCGTCTCTATTTAGCGATTGTTGTTTAGTTTCATTTCAAACACACACTGATGTGTCTTCAGTACATATTGGCTGAAGCATGAACACTACACTCATAGTATGATAATAAGTATACGGGACATATTATGTAGTATGTGATGTATAATATGTGTTTGTATATGGATGCACCATAGGTGGCAAGATGTCACGGTTATATAGTATGAGATGCATAACCATCATCATATGGGTGCCCATTAACATGTTTTCTTTTTTCATTGTATGCGATGTTATGTAGTATAGGATGCATAATATTAAATGTGTACGCCGCTCATAACAGGCATTAAGGCCTTTTTAGATTGCATAACAGAACATGCATGGCATAATATTGTATCTGCACATGTGCCAAGCTAAATATTTACATGATGATATATGTACACACATGGTTTTGAGTCCAAAAGAAAAAGAAATTCATGCAATCATTGTTTAGGCACATGATGTTGGGTCCATTATTCCCAATATTCATGATTTGTGAAAAGTCAAATAGGTCAGTGTAACACACATCAACTGTATTTGATGTACATTTGAGGTCTTGAGTGCAGGTTAGTCCATATCACATTTATTGGACAAGAGGATAGAACAAGTGGTTGCTGGACATAGCAAAATTCTTATAAGTCCACAGGTGTTGAGTGGAGCAAGCTCACTCAATGCGAGCGGTAAGGATTCATTTGTGTCTAGCTAGAAATTTGCCTAAGTACATAGGCGTTGAGTTAGGTCAACTCACTCAACGCCATATAACAAACAACATTGAGTCTATCGCAGCATAACTGTTAGATAGCCAAAAATATGGCTAAATACAAAAGCATTGAGTGTAGTCTACTCCCTCAACGCCATAAAACAAAAGGATATGAGTCAGGATGAGTCAATCAAAGCCTAAAGAAATTGGTTGAAAATTTGGCAGAGTCCACAGGCATTAAGTGAAAGTGATGTGTTAGATCTGAAATACTCTAGAGGAGGGGTGAATAGAGTATTCTTAATTCTTAAAATCTCTTACAGCTTTTGTTGTAATTGTGAAAGTGCATAAACAACTTAATAAAATGTAAACACAACAATCCGAGAAAGCACAAACACAGCAAAAACAAAAAGAAGGGGCAACCAGACAACATAAGAGATTTATAGTGGTTCCCCAACCTGGGTACATCCACTCTTCTACCACCCTAGTATGAATCCACTCAGATTTTTGATCAGGTGCCTGACACCAATGAGCTTTTGATCAAGTGCTCAAAAACCAAACCTCAAGTCTTTTGGTCAGGTGACTTGCAACCAGGAATAACTTTTGAAGGGAGTTATAACCCTTTATACAGTGGGGGTAAGAGATGATATTGTCTTCTCTTTCTCAATATACAACTGTGAAGACTTGTGGATATGAATTTAGCAAATGTCTCACCTTGTAATGTTGAATGGTTCAGGGAAATATGGAGCTTTGCATTAGGGTGATAGGCCTTCAGTCTTTAAGCGTTGACCAGAAAGATCTTCAGGAACTTCTTGACAGATGGAATAATTGTTGTCCTTTGAAGTGTCCTGGAGAGTTGAAGAATGAAGACTCTTGATTTTGATTGATTGTTCTTCTTCTTCTGCCAGCAGATTGTTCTTCTGATCTAGGGCTTCTTGAGTTGCTGTATCAGAATTCAGAAAGTGAGAGCAGAGAATTTCTTATCGCAGACTGATTGTAATTTTCTTGTCTATATGTTTGTGTTCTATTCTTCTATTTTTGATGTACTCTATGTGTAGTTTGCTCTGCTATTCTCTTCTTCTCAGTTGTGCTCTGTATTACTCTTCTGGAAAAGAGAGAAAATCTCTTTTATATTTCCTGTCGAAATTGTCTTTCGAAATTTGAATTCCTCTACAATCAATGCTGACAGCCTTAAGAATAATCTGCTTTGATTTATTTCTCCAACTGTCCCATGGAAAAATGTCAAGAAATAATCCTAGAGAAGACCATAATTAATGCTTTGTCTAACGTTTATATTCAGAGAATATTGAAGCATTAATTACTCAGGAATTATTGCATTATGAAAGGGACAGAAGACTAGAAATGATTAAGTCTGGATTCGTCGAACAGATAACAAAAATCGTCGAGCTGGGTCCAAAGTTCGTCGAGTTAAGAAGCTATGTTCGTCGACCGCATAACTTATGTTCGTCGAGCTGAGTTCCAAGATCGTCGAGCTAAAAGCAGAACTGCACTCTCTAGAAACTTTGCCTATTCTGTGTATAGAGTTCGTCGATCTGATAGCTGATTTCGTCGACCTGACAACTTGTTGATAGAACTTCTGGGGAATGTGTTGACATAAGTCTTGTGTGTCGACACAATTGTTGTTGGTGTCGACACAATTACTTCTTGTCTCGACATGGCTATTGTGTTGATAGAAATCTAAAGTGTGTTGACATAAGACCTATGTCGACACAATTACTGTTGGTGCGACACAAGTCCTGGTTCTGGTGTCGACACAAACTTCTGGTGTGAAGTGTTGAAGTACCTAGAAATCATCGACCTGAGAATCTGTTTTGTCAAGCTGAGGACCACTAACTGCTGCTGGATAACTCTAGCCAAAGTTGTCAAGGTTCGTCGAGCTGAGAATCTTGAATTCATCGACTGAAGATGATTCTGGACTTAGAAAAATTGAGAAACTTCTGGAGTAATAAGTTGAAGTAGAAAACCCAGAATTCGTTGAGCAGAGAACTAAGTTCGTCGACCTGAGTCTAGAGAACAAAGTCTGGACTTGGAATGCTGAACTTAGAGTCCAAAGATCGTCGAGCTGAGATTCAAGTTCGTCGAGCTCAGCTCAGAGAATTTTCTCTGAGATCGTCGAGCTGAGCACGACAATTGTCGACCTAAGTTCGACGAACGTCAAACTCGTTTTACTGAGTCATTAAAATCTCTAAGTCTTGAGTCTCTAGCATTCTGATTGTTGCTGGTCCATGCAGTGTTGATACTAAGGACTTGGCCTAGACTCTAGGACACAACTATGACCCTGGATATACAAGATGGGTCACAAGATCCTAACTTAGTGAACCTAGCCCAAATCAAATTAGGGATCCAACAATCTCCCCCTATTTGGGTTTGGTCACTAATTACATACTCAGACTCAATTGAAAATAAACAAAGCAAGAAATCATATATCTGGCAGAGATCAATAACACATGCAACAGATATATATGTACAGATAAGCTCTGTTCAGAAATAAGAAATCAGTTTAAAACATAACAGAAATAAAATAGATCAGAACTCATTTCTTTTGCTTCTTCTCTTTTGGCTTCTCTTCTTTGTTCTTATCTCCAGGCTTGGTAAAAACAATCTCTCTATTTGGATCAGAAGCTTGCACCTTTGTCATGGTCATATCAGCAGCCCCTATAATCTTCAAAGATGTGGCTCTGGGGACTACTGCTTCTGGGTGCAATTTCATATAATCATCAACATTGAAAAACTTGTTAGCTTTCTCATACCTCTTAAGCTCTTCTTTCCTATATTTTGACATTGTTGTATATTATGAGGGATCCTTTCCTTCTGCTTTAGCTTTGTTAATCATAGAAAGGCCAACCAATTCCTGGAACCTGGTCATCCAAGCTGATGTAGTTGCCTCTGGATCTTCAAAAGGAATAGGAGGAGAAGGAGGTCTGTTGGAGCTTTCAGCTTGTTGATGTTTAGAGAATTGTTGTTGTGTTTGTTGTTGATGTTGCTGCTTTCTAGAAGGATACTATCTTTGCTGGCTGCTTGAGGAGGAGGGCCTACTCTGATGTCTTTGATAAGTTTGAAATTGAGCGGACCTTTGAGAAGATGTGCCTGAAGCACCAGCAGCTGGAGGAGGAGGAGGAGGATGGTCCCTTTCTATATTGCTGAGTTGGAGGAGGGGAGTATCTTCTGCTTCTTTTCATTTCTTTCTGTTGATTCTTGGATAACCACATCCAAGCTGGCATCCATTTATATGGAGTTATCTTCTGAAGAATATAGTAGGGAGTGTCATTGGTTGGATTTGGTTTAGGAGCAGGAGGAGGAGGTGCTTTCTTCTTCTTAGACACTTTCTTCTTCTTTAGATCCTCATCAGAATCCTCATCCTCATTATCATCATCATCAGATTCTTGAGGATCATCATATAAGGCATCAATGGCCTTTAGTATAGACTTATCAATTGGCTTTTCAGCCTGAGCAGTAACATGAGAAGGAGTAGTAACTAGTGCTCGAGGAGAAACTTCAACAAGAATTGGAGAACTAACTCTGACAGTGCTTTCAGCAGCTGTCTTATTCTCTTCTTCAATGTCAGCCAAGATCAAGGCATCAAGATCTATCATTGGAGAATCATCCATAACAAAATTGGGAGCTGAAATAGCTTCTGGAGGGGATGGGATGACTATGGGCTCTGGAGCAGCAAAAAGGGTTCTGAGTTGCTTGGAAACTTTTGAACTAATAGGTGAGGAATATTGAACAATAACCAAGGATGGCTTAGTATGATCTGCTGGAGGGAAGCTCAAAAATGCAGTATCAAAAATTTTCAACAAATATGCTAAATCTACTGTGGGATTAATGATGAATTCACCAACAGTAATAATTTCTTCTGGATTTGACACTTCTATATCCATGTCAGTCTCAATAAAATTAATGAAATCAATCAAATTTGTATCTATATACTCTGTATCTACTGTTGTTGCTACCTCTGCATTTGCTGGAGCTACTGAAACTGAAACTGCTACTACTTGAGCTGCTGCAGCTTCTTCATCAAGCATCTCCCCCTGTCTGGTTTCAGTAATAACTGGAGCCATGCCCCTAAATGAAGAGGGGGCAGTAGAAAGGGCAGAGATCTGGGCAGATAGAGAGGAAATGGAAGTAGCAAGAGGTGTAATGGCCTCTGCTATGATTGTTTTGAGGAGGGGTGTGATGAGAGCACCGGCAGAAGAGATGGTGGAGGGGTCTAGTGTTGGAGTGGCAGAAGGTATTTCAGATGGTGGTTGAGTGGAAACATTTGGAGGGATGGTAGATGTGGGTGAGGATGGAGGAGGAGCATCTTGTATATGAACATCCTGTGTGGATTGATTTGGAGGAGGATGAGAATTGGGAGGAGATGTCAGTAGATTGAAGGATGGTATGGAGGACAAGTGGGGTGGAAGAGGAGATGAAGGTGGTGATGGAGCTGCTGAAGCATGAGGAGATTGTGGTGGAGTAGGAAGATGAGTGGTTGTTGGAGAGGTAGGAATGGTTGATGATGGAAGTGTTGGGGTTTGAATGATGGTTTGGACATTGGAAGGGATTTGGATGGCTGGAAGAGATGGGAGTGAGGGAATTCTCTCTTCAGCGGGGTGGGGAGTGGCTCTAACAGCCCTTGTGCTCTCAGAAGCTGTGGTGGAAGAGCCTGAAGCCTTAGAGGTCTTCGAGATTGTCCTCTCCCACCTGCCAAACAAGGCACATGTTAGCCTTTTGCTTGCATTTATGAATATAGTCGGGGAGACTAGTGATTCAACAGCTTTTTCCTTTAGGAAGATCCCCAGGATCCTTCCAAAACACACTTCTTTTTTATTATTCTGCTTTCTGATTAGATTAAAGATGATCTGAGCCCAAGCCACTTGCTTCTTATTAACCACTGCACACATAACCAAAAACTGATGCCTGGTGACATAATCATGTGCACTGTGCTTGCCTAACAAGACTTTCCTAACAATATCGGCCAGAAACTTGTATTCTGCAGATAAGTGTTTCTTCAACAATTTATTAGGGTTATCTCCAGCATACCCCATCATGCTTAACATCATGTCATATTCCTCATTCTCAATTTCCAGAAAATCTTCTCTATTATTCAGTCCAAAAATTTCAGTCAAAATGTGATGTATTAGATCTGAAATACTCTAGAGGGGGGGGGGGTGAATAGAGTATTCTTAATTCTTAAAATCTCTTACAACTTTTGTTGTAATTGTGAAAGTGCATAAACAACTTAATAAAATGTAAACACAGCAATCCTAGAAAGCACAAACACAGCAAGAACAAAAAAGGAAGGGGCAACCATACATCACAAGATATTTATAGTTGTTCCTCAACCTGGGTACATCCACTCTTCTACCACCCTGCTAGTAATCCACTCAGATTTTTGATCAGGTGCCTAACACCAATGAGCTTTTGATCAGGTGCTCAAAAACCAAACCTCAAGTCTTTTGGTCAGGTGACTTGCAACCAGGAATACCTTTTGAAAGGAGTTATAACCCTTTATACAGTATGGGTGAGAGATGATATTGTCTTCTCTTTCTTAATATACAATTGAGAAGACTTGTGGATATGAATTTAGCAAATGGCTCCCACTATGATGTTGAATGGTTCAGGGAAATCTGGAGCTTTGCTTCAGGGTGATAGACCTTCATTCTGTAAGCCTTGACCAGAAAGATCTTCAGGAACTTCTTGACAGATGGAATAGTTGTTGTCCTTTGAAGTGTCCTGGAGAGTTGAAGAATGAAGACACTTGATTTTGATTGATTGTACTTCTTCTTCTTGTAGCAGATTGTTCTTCTGGTCTAGGGCTTCTTGAGTTGCTGTATCAGAATTCAAAAAGAGAGAGCAGAGAATTTCTTGTTGCAGACTAATTGTAATTTTCTTGTTTATGTGTCTATGTTCTATTCTTCTATTTTTTGTGTGCTATATGTGTAGTCTGCTCTGCTATTCTCCTCTTATCAGTTGTGCTCTGTATTACTCCTCTGGAAAAGAGAGAAAATCTCTTTTATATTTCCTGTCTAAATTGTCTTTCGAAATTTGAATTCCTCTGCAATCAATGCTGACGGCCTTGAGAAAAATCTGCATTGATTTATTTCCCCAACTGTCCCATGGAAAAATAGCAAGCAATAATCCTGGAGAAGAACATAATTAATGCTTTGTCTGACGGTTATATTCAGAGAATATTGAAGTATTAATTACTCAGAAATTATTGCATTAGGAAAGGGACAGAAGACTGTAAATGATTAAGTATGGATTCGTCGAACAGATAACAGAAATCATCGAGCTGAGTCCACAGTTCGTCGACCTGAGAAGCTGTGTTCATCGACCGGATAACTTCTGCTCGTCGAGCTGAGTTCCAAGATCGTCGAACTGAAAGTAGAACTGCACTCTCTAGAAACTTTGCCTATTCTGTATATGGAGTTCGTCGAGCTGATAGCTGATTTCGTCGACTTGACAACTTGTTGATAGAACTTCTGGGGAATGTGTTGACATAAGTCCTGTGTGTCGACACAATTGCTGTTGGTGTCGACACAATTATTTCTTTTCTTGACATGGTTGTTTTGTTGACAGAAATCTGAAGTGTGTTGACATAAGTCCTGTGTCGACACAATTGTTGTTGGTGTCGACACAATTACTTCTTGTCTCGACATAGCTGTTGTGTTGACAGAAATCTGAATTGTGTTGACATAAGTCATGTGTCGACACAATTGCTGTTGGTGTCGACACAATTGCTGTTTATGTCGACACAAGTCCTGGTTCTGGTGTCAACACAAACTTCTGGTGTGAAGTGTTGAATTACCTAGAAATCGTCGACCTGAGAATCTATTTCGTAGAGCTGAGGACCACTAACTACTATTGGATAACTCTAGCCAAAGTGGTCAAGGTTCGTCGAGCTGACAATATTGAATTCATCGACTGAAGATGATTCTGGACATAGAAAAATTGAGAAACTTCTGGAGTAATAAGTTGAATAGAGAACCCAGAATTCGTCGAGCAGAGAACTAAGTTCGTCGACCTGAGTCTAGAGAATAAAGTTTGGACTTGGAATGATGAAGGTAGAGTCCAAAGATCGTCGAGCTGAGAATCAAGTTCGTCGAGCTCAGCTCAGAGAATTTTCTCTGAGATCGTCGAGCTGAGCACGACAATCGTCGACCTGAGTTCGACGAACGTCGAACTCATTTTATTGAGTCTTTGGAAAATCTCTAAGTCTTGAGTCTCTGGTAGTCTGATGATGGCTTGTCCATGTAGTGTTGATACTAAGGACTTGGCCTAGACTCTAGGACACAACTATGACCCTGGCTATACAAGATGGGTCACAAGATCATAACTTAGTGAACCTAGCCTTAATCAAACTAGGGATCCAAAAATCTCCCCGTATTTGGGTAAGGTCACTAATTACATACTCAGACTCAACTGAAAATAAACAAAGCAAGAAATCATATATCTGGCAGAGATCAATAACACATGCAACAGATATTTATGTACAGATAAGGTTTGTTCAGAAATAAGAAAACAATTTAAAACATAACAGAAATAAAATAGACCAGAACTCATTTCTTTTGCATATTCTATTTTGGCTTCTCTTCTTTGTTCTTATCTCCAGGCTTGGTAAAAACAATCTCTCTATTTGAATCAGAAGCTTGCACCTTGGTCATGGTCATATCAACAGCCCCTATAATCTTCAAAGATGTGTCTCTGGGGACTACTGCTTCTGGGTGCAATTTCATATAATCATCAACATTAAAAAACTTGTTAGCTTTCTGATACCTCTTAAGCTCTTCTTTCCTGTATTTTGGCATTGTTGTATATTCTGAGGGATCCTTTCCTTCTGCTTTAGCTTTGTTAATCATAGAAAGGCCAACCAGTTCCTGGAACCTGACCATACTAGCTAATGTAGCTATCTCTAGATCTTCAAAAGGAACAGGAGGAGAAGGAGGTCTGTTGGAGCTTTCAGCTTGTTGATGTTCAGAGAAATGTTGTTGTGTTTGTTGTTGATGTTGATGCTTGCCAGAAGGGTACTGTCTTTGTTGGCTGCTTGAGGAGGAGGGCCTACTCTGATGTCTTTGATAAGTTTGAAATTGAGTGGACCTTTGAGAAGATGTGCCTGAAGCACCAGCAGCTGGAGGAGGAGGAGGAGGAGGAGGGTCCCTTCTGTATTTCTAAGTTGGAGGAGGGGAGTATCTTCTGCTTTTTTCCTTTTTTGTTGATTCTTGGATAACCACATCCAAGCTGGCATCCCTTTATATGGAGTTATCTTCAGAATAATATTGTAGGGAGTGTCATTGGTTGGATTTGGTTTAGGAGCAGGAGGAGGAGGTGCTTTCCTCTTCTTAGACACTTTCTTCTTCTTTGGATCCTCATCAGAATCCTCATCCTCATTATCATTATCATCAGATTCTTGAGGATCATCATATAAGGCATCAATGGCCTTTAGTATAGACTTATCAATTGGATTTTCAGCCTGAGCAATAACATGAGAAGTAGTAGGAACTGGAGCTGGAGGAGAAACTTCAATAGGAACTGGAGAACTAACTATGACAGTGCTTTCAGCAGCAGCCTTATTCTCTTCTTCAATGTCAGCCAAGATCAAGGAATCAAGATCTGGCATTGGAGAATCATCCATAACAAAACTGGGAGCTGAAATAGCTTCTGGAGGGGGTGGGATGACTATGGGCTCTAGAGCAGCAAAAGGAGTTCTGAGTTGCTTGGAAACTTTTGAACTAATAGGGGAGGAATACGGAATAATAACCAAGGATGGATTAGTATGATCTGCTGGAGGGAAGCTTAAAATGCAGTATCAAAAATTTTCAACAAATATGCTAAATCTACTGTGGGATTAATGATGAAATCACCAATAGTAATTATTTTTTCTGGAGCTGACTCTTCTATATCCATGTCAGTCTCAATAAAATTAATGAAATCAATCAAATCTGTATCTATATACTCTGTATCTACTGTTGTTGCTACCTCTGCATCTGCTGGAGCTGCTGAAACAGAAACTTCTACTACTTAAGTTGCTGCAGCTTCTTCATCAATCATCTCCCCCTGCCTGGTTTCAGTAATAACTGGAGCCAGGCCCCTAAATGATGAGGGGGCAGTAGAAAGGGCAGAGATCTGGGCAGATAGAGAGGAATTGGAAGTAGCAAGAGGTGTAATGCCCTCTGCTATGATTGTTTTGAGGAGGGGTGTGATGAGAGCAATGACAGAAGAGATGGTGGAGGGGTCCAGTGTTGGAGTGGCAGAAGGTGTTTCAGATGGTGGTTGAGTGGAAACATTTGGAGGGATGGTAGATGTGGGTGAGGATGGAGGAGGAGCATCTTGCATATGAACATCCTGTGTGGATTGATTTGGAGGAGGAGGAGAATTGAGAGGAGATGTCAGTAGATTGAGGATGGTATGGAGGACAAGTGGGGTGGAAGAGGAGATGAAGGTGGTGATGGAGCTGGTGAAGCATGAGGAGATTGTGGTGGAGTAGGAAGATGAGTTGTTGTTGGAGATGTAGGAATGGTTGATGATGGAAGTATTGGAGTTTGAATGATTGTTTGGAGAGTGGAAGGGATTTGGATGGCTGAAAGAGATCGGGGCGAGGGAATTCTCTCTTCAGCTGGGTAGGGAGTGGCTCTAACAGCCCTTGTGCTCTCAGAAGATGTGGTGGAAGAGGCTGAAGACTTAGAGGGCTTGGAGATTGTCCTCTCCCACCTGCAAAACAAGTCACAGGTTAGCCTTTTGCTGGCATTTATGAATATAGTCGGGGAGACCAGTGATTCAACAGCTTTTTCCTTTAGGAAGATCCCCAGGATCCTTCCAAAACACACTTCATTTTTGTTATTCTTCTTCCTGATTAGATCAAAGATGATCAGAGTCCAAGCCACTTGCTTCTTATTAACCACTGCACACATAACCAGAAACTGATGCCTGGTGATGTAATCATGTGTAGTGTGCTTGCCTAGCAAGACTTTACCAACAATATCGGCCAGAAACTTGTATTCTGCAGATAATTGTTTCTTCAACAATTTATTAGGGTTATCTCCAGCGTACCTCATCATGCTTAACATCATGTCATATTCCTCATTCTTAATTTCCATAAAATCTTCTCCATTATTCAGTCCAAAAATTTCAGTCAAAACGAGGAAGATAGAGAAATGACGTTACCCCCAATTGTTCCAATCATGGTGTTCTCCTCTGATGTTGATGATGTGTATACCCATTCTCTAATCTCTGTTCCAGACAGTTTGATTCTTGTAGTCATTAGATTCTTCAGATTCTGCTCTTCCAGTAATTCCAGAATATTTCGAAAAATCGGGTCTGAATGTTGAAATGAATCAAAGTCAAGATCGAATCTGGTGTCGAACTTCATCGTAGCCAATGTTCCTGCTGGAATCGTCATGAAATCACCTGCAAGAGAGAAAAACAACGATCAAGTGCAAAGGGAACAGAAAGCACAGGACGGAGGTCGAAGAAAACCTAGATATAAGGTTTTCCAGAATATGAATCAACAAACTCCGTTCCACGAAAATTAAAACATTCTTCGAACTGGGTTCGACGAAATAATTTAGAGTTAAATGATTTGTCGAGCTCCGTTTGACGATTTGAAGACATTTCGTCGAGCTCCGTTCGATTAAAGTTTTCTGAAGTATGTTCGTCGATCTCCGTTCGACGAAAATAACTTCACTCATAGAGAGTTCGTCGAGCGTCATTCGACAAATATCTCCCGAACTTTCCCTAGTTCGTCGAGCTCCGTTCGACGAACTCTTGAAAATTCGTCGAGTGCAGACAGAAACTAAACTAAGTCTTCTCCATTAATCATTCCAAGCTGATTTATAAAGAACAGATGGTTTCTTTCATCCAGAGGTTTGGTGAAGATGTCAGCTCTTTGTAAATTAGCGTAGATATAAACAAGTTTAATTTTGTTTTTTGTCTACACACTCTCTTATGAAATGATGCCTAATGTCTATATGCTTGGTCCTACTGTGATGAACTGGATTCTGTGTTATGGCAATAGCACTTATGTTATCACAAAGTAGAGCTGAATTATTTAAGTTGAGACCATAGTATAGTAATTAATTTTGAATCCACAGCATCTGGGAACAACAGCTGCCAGTTGCAATATATTATGCCTCAGCAGTTGAGGTAGACACAGATGACTGTTTCTTACAAAACTAGGACACTAATCTCATACCCAGGAACTGACAGGTTCCTGAAGTACTTTTCCTGTCCACCCTACATCTAGCAAAATCAGCATCTGAGTATCCAGTTAACTCAAATTCTGATTCAGTGGGATACCATAGGCCTAGTGTAACACCCCCTATCCGTCTCATAGCATATAACAGTAGGTCTGGCTGGGGCCCGACGCTATATACCACAGACAGACCGGGTGGTTACTCAATGGAAACCATCCAACCAATCCAACATCCTACACAGAGCATTCTAGCGGAAGCAATTAAAATTATTGCATTAATAAAGAACTCAGCACTAGCATGAATGTCCACTAATATGGCAAAAGGAATGAAGTAGAAATACACAAGTACTGGCCTTATGGTCTTACAATTGTTTTCCTCAAATTACATGTCTTTCAAACCTCGGCACGCAGGCCGACCATACATGAAAAAAAGAAAACACTAAAAATTAGGCTTTCGAGGGCCGGCTTAGCAACTTGGGCTTTAGCCCGCTATTTACCGCTCGGCTCCGCAGTACCTGCAAGCATAATCCTCATCAATGGTGGCAAATCAAAGCAACAGTCAGCAATGCTGACCAAATTATAACGATCCCACCCCCAATTCGGGGCGGCGATTCTCCTTCCCTGCACTTTATTAGCATAACCAAGCAGTATATAAATGCATTGCATCACAGGCGTAGGTACGCACGGCCACAAACCCCGTGCACTCAGGGCACATTCTCGGTGAACTGGTCAATGTCACGTCAATTTAAGCTATATACACCCCGGTCTCACCACCGCCACTTTGATGGCCAAACTTATGAGCATTTTGTCTTCCCGGCATGGGTCACATCAATTTAAGCCATAGACCGCCAAACACCCTCATCTATGCCAACGGCTCACACCGAACGACATAGAACGGGTACGGTTCCGCCTAACCCGTGCTCACATCGCAACGAAAATTTAAGCCATATACGCGGGTCAAAATTCTCCGAGTCCCGTTTCCACCACACATTTCACATAACCCGGTTATGTTCAAGTTGGCTCCTAGGACACCATGTTGGCAGAATCACATATCTGCCCAGTTTTCCAGGTGCACCTTGGAGTTAATACCCAAGGCTTCCTGCTGCAATCTACCACGTAGAAAAACCGAAAAGCAACCAATCTCACGGAGTCTTCTCTGGCCATTTATGCAATGCAACATCACCGATCCAGACCAACTTTTCCGGGTAGGCTTCACACATCATGCCAATATCCATTCTCGGTGACGGACTCTACATGTACACAAAGGGGACTATTCATGTCTACCCGAAGGAATGCCTCAAACTCACCGAAAACTCACGAGAGCGGGCTTCCCTGTGCAAACGAAGTAGAGATTCACATGCTCAAGTAGAGAATCGTTACCCTAGTGTTCTTCCTTGGCGCCATGGAAATGTAAGAAGGGGAAAAGCACTGCACTCTCCTTTCCTCCATAGATCAGAAGTCGGTTCGCGATTTGGAGCTCCGAAGCTTCGTCGGAGACCGGATCTAGGCTTCTTCTTCCTCCTTTGCTCTCCCCTCTCTCTAGACTTAGAAAGAGAACCACTCAAGTGAAATGAGTGTTTCAAAGGCCCAATCCCGGGTATATCCCAGTAGGAACAACCCCCAACCGTCGGATCCCAAAATAAGGAAACGAAAGGCTACGATTTGTAGCTGAAAAGTAAAACCTGGGCCGAACACGGCCTGCGACACGCCCGTGTCCAGGGCCGTGTCCCTCATTCGTCGTCAAAATCAACGCGTTACGAAACTTACACGGGTCCCGACATGCCCGTGTTTAACCTGACATGCCGTTGTTCTAATTGACATGGCCGTGTGGTTGGCCGTGTGCCCCCATCGACACAGCCCCGAAAACAACCCGAGACTCACACGAGTCATGGACACGCCCGTATCCTATTTGACACGCCCGTGTCAAACCCGAACACGCCCGGGCTCCAGGCCGTGTTCTCTGTCTCGACATTCGTCGAGCGAAGTTCGTCGACCACCCAACACGGCCTTGGACACGCCCGTGTTCTAGGTCGTGTTCCCTGTCTCGACACATCGTCAAGCGAAAATCTTCGACTTCCTGGCAGATCGTCGACACGAGCTCGACACGCCCTGAGACAAGCCCGTGTATAAGACCGTGTTCGCTGCTCGATGATCGTCGACTCCTAAAATTCGTCGACCTCACGGCCAAATCATCGACTCGAGCCTGACACGCCCTGGGACACGCCCGTGACCCAGGCCGTGTGCCCCCTGCCAAATTCCAGATTTGGCCCAAAACGCCTCATGTCGCTCTTCTGATTTTCGG
Source organism: Platanthera guangdongensis (assembly GCA_039583875.1). Classification (NCBI taxonomy): domain Eukaryota; kingdom Viridiplantae; phylum Streptophyta; class Magnoliopsida; order Asparagales; family Orchidaceae; genus Platanthera; species Platanthera guangdongensis. The sequence continues at coordinate 132,510,157 of CM077153.1, read as the reverse complement.
GGCGTTACAACTCTCCCCCTCTTAAAAGAATTTCGTCCTCAAAATTACATAAAGGAAAGAAACATAAAACTTAAATGGTACCTGAGTGAAACAACTCTGGGTACTCCTAAAGCATAGTCTGCTCTCGCTCCCAAGAGAGCTCCTCTCGACCGCAATTGTCCCAACAGACCATGACCATCCTGATCTCTTTATTGAGTAGCCGCTTGACTTCCGAGTCCTCAATACGTACGGGCTTGACCTTTGTAGTCAACCCACTATCAACCGGCACTTAATCGACCTCGATCACTTGCGTAGGCTCTTACACCACCTTCCGTAGCACCGATATATGGAATACATGATGTAGACCACTAAGCTCCACTACAACTTCAACCGGTATGCTGCTTCACCAATCCGCTTCAGAACCTCAAACGGTCCAAGGTACCTCGGGCTTAGCTTCTTCAAGCGCCGCTCCTGCGAGACACCCTTGAACGGCTTGATCTTCAAGTACACCCAATCATCAACAGTGAACTCCACGTTCCTGTGCTTGGCATTATAGTACTTAACCTGGTCGTCCTGAGCGATCAGCAACCTCTCCCGAATGGTTCTCACAAAAGAAGTAGCATCCTCCACCTCTAATCGCTTATACAACTTTGATTCACCCGTTTCCAACCAGGACAACGACGTGCGACATTTTTTACCATAAAGGGCCTCGAAGGGCGCCATTTGAATGCTCGCCTGTTAGCTATTGTTGTAAGCGAATTCCACCAAGTATAGGTGATCTTCCCATTGCTTTCCAAAGTCCAGGACACACATGCGAAGCATGTCTTCCATTGTCCTATTGACCCTCTTGGTCTGCCCATCCGTTTGCGGATGAAAGGCTGTGCTAAAACTCAGCTTTGTTCCCAACATCTGCTGCACCAGTCTCCAATCATTGGACGTGAACCACCCATCTCTGTAACTCACGATGCTGCGGGGCACACCATGAAGCCGTACAATATTATCCACATATAGCTTTGCCAATTTCTCAACCGTATCATCCTTCCTATGCGGAATGAAATGCGACACCTTCGTTAGACGATCTACGACCACCCAAATGGCATCGTTCCACTTTTTCTACCTTGTCAACCCGTGCACAAAGTCCATAGTAATGTCATCGAACTTCCACTCTGGAATAGGCAAGAATTTCAAGAATCCTCCCGGCTTTTGGCATTCCACCTTCACCAAGGCGCAAGTTTGACACTTCGCCACGTAGAGCGCCACATCCTTTTTCAGTCCTGGCCACCAGAACAATTTCTTAACATCGTGGTACATCTTCGTGCTCCCCGGGTGAATCGAGTACTTGGTACGATGCGCCTCGTACAACGAATCCACCTGTAAATTGCCCACATTTGGGACGCACAAACGACCGTCTTTCCAAAGTAATCCGTCCTCAACAACGAATTAGGAATTTGACCCATCCAGAGCCTATATCATGAGTTGCTTCATGTGGACATCCATATCCAACGCCTGCCGAATCAGATCAGCCAGGTCATATTGGACTTCAGTCCAATTCAATACTGCTTCAGCACTTGATTTATTATCAACGCAAAAGATCTCCAACGCCTCTAACTCCCAAACAAACCGCTCGTCATGGACCTACAGCCAATTGGCTTGAGCTGGGGCCCGACGAGTTAACGCGTCCGCAACCGCATTGCCTTTACCAGGCACGTAGTGGATCTTGAATGTATAGTCCCCCAGGAACTCCATCCATCTACGCTGCCGTATGTTCAGATCTTTCTGATCAATCAAACACTTCAGGCTCTTGTGATCAGTGTAGATATCAATCTTCACACCGTACAAAAAATGTCTCCACAGCTTCAAGGCAAAAATTACGGCCGCTAACTCCAAGTCATGGACCTGATAGTTCCTCTCGTGCACCTTCAGCTGTCTTAAGCCATATGTTATAATTCTTCCATGCCGTAACATCACACAACCCAAACCACTGCCCGATGCATCGCTCTAAATCTCATAACCTTCGGTCCCACTCGGCGAACTCAACACAGGCGTCGTGGTCAACCGACATTTCAACTCCTCAAAAGCTCGCGCGTAGTCCGGCGTCCAAACGAACTTCTGCTCCTTCCTCGTCAAAGTAGTTAGAGGTAACGCTATCCTCGAGAAGTTCTCTACGAAGCGCCTATAATAGCCGGCAAGCCCCAGAAAGCTCCGGACTTCTGCTACCGTAGAAAGCTCAGGCCACTCTCGTATCGCAACAATCTTCGCCGGATCCATGGCAAAACCTTCCCCACTCACTATATGACCGAGGAACAACACTGAGGACAACCAAAACTCGCACTTCGAGAACTTGGAGTACAATTGATTCCTACTTAGCGTCTCCAAAACCAAATGAAGATGCATGATGTGATCTTCCTCACTGTGCGAGTACACCAAAATATCGTCGATGAAGACGATCACAAAATGGTCCAAGTACTCCCTGAAGGTCCTGTTCATCAAATCCATGAACACTGATGGCGCATTCGTCAACCCAAACGGCATGACCGTAAACTCGTAATGCATGTATCTTGTACTGAACGCTGTCTTAGGGATATCACTCTCCCTTATCCTCAGCTGATAGTAACCAGACTTGAGATCCAAATTAGAGTACACCGTCGACCTGACCAACTGATCAAAAAGATCATCGATCCTTGGGATTGGGTACTTGTTCTTTTCCGTTAGCTTGTTCAGCTCTCGATAATCAATACAAAGTCTTGAGCTTCTTTCCTTCTTGTTCACAAAAGGATCGATGCGCTCTAAGGCGACGAACTTGGATGCATATAACCTTGCTCCGGCAACTCTTGAAGTTGCACCTTGAGCTCCTCCATCTCCTTAGGCGCTAACTGATACGAAGAGCGTATGACCGGTTTGGCATCACACCAAACCGCCTTAACCAACTGAAGAGCAGACACCAACGTCATGCTCGACCCCTTTCAAGCCCACAAATGTCATCTCACGACCAGTTCCCAACTTGACTTTCTTGCGATTTCGATCAATGTATGCGTGCTGCTCCGAGAGCCAGTCCATACCAAAGATTACGTCGAGCTCCCCTAACGGTAGTAACGACGCATATAAGTCAAAGTCTTGACTCCTTATCCGCACCTAAACGCAGCAGATTCTACTCGCGTGCAATGAGCATTATTAGACAACAACGCATCCAATTTGTCTTTTGCCATCGAAGGAGGTACTCTGACGCACAATACAAATCCTTTGGTCAAAAGAGAATGCGAAGCTCCCTAAGCGAACGGTGCTCTCGCCGAATTAATCGAAAATCAGAACAAAGCTTAGCTCAAACAGTTCTAAACTAACATGCATAATGGCAGCAAGTATTTAAAGTTAAACTACTATAACTTTAAGCCGTACCTGTCATCACAACATCGTGCTTCTTCTCGGACTTCGGACATCCGTTCCAATAGTCTCGGGCAAAGTGCCCCGACTTTCCACAATTAAAGCATGCGCCCGGGGTTTGACCCGTAGTCTTCCCATAAGCACCAGAAGAAGGAGCTGGACCCGAAGTCCTAGCCTTCTTATACCACCTACGGTACGCAGACTTTGAGGAGTTCAGCAATTTGAACTCTGTCTTCTGCGTATCCAAGTCTTTGCTTCCTTGGATTCGATTCAGATCTTTGGCACTTTGTCCTATACCTGCTCCTGACATAGCTTTCTTTAACTTCTGAGCACCAATCCGACAGTCTCGGGCAAAGTGCCCTTCCTTGGCACACTTAAAACAACCATATGGAGCCTGACCAGTAGACATTTTAGACTTCTTGTTCCTCCTCCTTTGGTATGCAGACTTTGCAGAATCTGGAGAATCTTGTACACTGAACTCCGACGTCCGATTGACTTTTGCCAAATCTACTTCCAAAGATCTAGCCGATTCCACCAAGGCTCGGAATTCCAATAATTTTGGTCATAGCAGCAAAACTCATAATTCGCCGTGCAGGCCATTATAAAACCTATCAACCATCGACTGCTCGCTCTCCACTTCAGAGCCCGGGTAGCGTCTGATCATCAGAAACGCTTGCAAATATTCCTCAACTGATTGTGTACCTTGCACTAAAAGCATGTTCAACTGTTGACCCAACGGTCCTATAAATGCCGTTTGCTCCATCACACCACCCGGTGTTGGAATTACCTCAAAAATAGGGGACTGCACACGTCTTTCATTTTGTGCACCAATCGCAGCGAACACTGCTTCCACCACCATTCTTATGGTTTCAACGGAGGGAAGGGTTGCAGGCACGTCACCAGGTGCACTATAATCCTCAGAAACCGGATGTTCTGACGGCACAGCACCGCTTCTGGTCACCTATAGTCGTACAAAACACAGTTAAGTGACCATACAAAATTGCAAAAAGCAATTATAGGAACACGCAGATTCCTCAAACACGTGTATTTTCATTCCTAAGTGGACATTCATGGGTTCTTTTGATGTTATAACGTTGACGCACATACATGTAATACACCCTATCCGTCGCATAGCATATAACAGTAGGTCCGGCCGGGGCCCGACGTCATATACCACAGACAGACCGGGTGGTTACTCAATGGAAACCATCCAACCAATCCAACGTCCTACACAGAACATTCTAGCGGAAGGAATTAAAATTGTATCATTATTAAAGAACCCAACCCTAGGATGAATGTCCACTAATATGGCAAAAAGAATGAAGTACAAATTCATAAGTACTGGCCTTATGGCCTTACAATTGTTTTCCTCAAATTACATGTCTTTCAAACCTCGGCACGTAGGCCGGCCATACATGAATAAAAGAAAACACTCAAAATTAGGCTTTTGAGGGCCGGCTCAGCAACTTGGGCTTTAGCCCGCTATTTACCGCTCGGCTACGCAGCACCTACAAGCACAATCCACCGCAACGGTGGCAAATCAAAGCAACGGTCAGCGATGCTGACCAAATTTTAACGATCCCGCCCCCAATTCGGGGCGGCGATGCTCCTTTCCTGCACTTTATTAGCATAACCAAGCAGTATATAAATTCATTGCATCACAGTCGTAGGCACACAAGGCCACACACCCTGTGCACTCAGGGCACATTCTCGTTGAACCGGTCAATGTCATGTCAATTTAAGCCATAGACACCCCGGTCTCAGCACCGCCACTTTGACGGCCAAACTTATGAGCATTTTGTCTTCCCGGCATGGGTCACGTCAATTTAAGCCATAGGCCGCTGAAGACCCTCATCTATGCCAACGGCTCACACCGAACGACATAGAACGGGTATGGTTCCGCCTAACCCGTGCTCACATCACAACGACAATTTAAGCCTTATACGCGGGTCAAAGTTCTCCGAGTCCCGTTTCTGTCACACACTTCACATAACCCGGTTATGTTCAAGTTGGCTCCCAGGCCACCACGTTGGCAAAATCATGTATCTGCCCAGTTTTTCGGGTGTACCTTGGAGTTAATCCCCAAGGCTCCCTGCTGCAATCTACCACTTAGAAAACCCGAAAAGCAACCAATCTCACGGAGTCTTCTCCGGCCATTTATGCAATGCAACATCACCGATCCAGACCAACTTCTTCGGGTAGGCTTCACACATCATGCCTATATCCATTCTCGGCTACGGACTCTACATGTACACAATGGGGACTATTCATGTCTACCCGAAGGAACGCCTCAAACTCACCGCAAACTCGCGAGAGCGGGCTTCCCTATGCAAAAGAAGTAGAGCTTCACATGCCCAAGTAGTGAATCGTTACCCTAGCATTCTTCCTTGGCGCCATGGAAATGTAAGCGGGTGAAAAGCACCGCACTCTCCTTGCCTCCGTAGATTCGAAGTCGGTTCACGATTTGGAGCTCCGAAGCTCCGCTGGTGACCAGATCTAGGCTTCTTCTTCCTCCTTTGCTCTCCCCTCTCTCTAGACTTAGAAAGAGAACCACTCAAGTGAAATGAGGGTTTCAAAGGCCCAATCCTGGGTATATCCCTGTAGGGACAACCCCCAACCGTCGAATCCCAAAATAAGGAAATGAAAGGGTACGATTCGTAGCTGAAAAGTAAAATCTGGGCCGAACACGACATGCGACACGCCTGTGTCCCGGTCCTTGTCCCTCATTCGTCATCAAATAAACGCGTTATGAAACTTACATGGGTCCCGACACACCCGTGTTTAACCTGACATGCCCGTGTTCCAATTGACACGACCGTGTGGTTGGATGTGTGCCCCCATCGACACAGCCCCGAAAACAACCTGAGACTCACACGGGTCATGGACACGCCTGTGTCAAACTCTAACACGCCTGGGCTTCAGGTCATGTTCTCTGTCTCGACACTTCGTCGAGCGAAGTTCGTCGATCAACCGACACGGCCTTGGAAACGCCCGTGTCCTAGGCCGTGTTCCGTGTCTCGACACATCATCGAGCGAAAATCGTTGACTTGCTGGCAGATCATCGACACGAGCTCGACACGCCCTAAGACACGCCCGTGTCTCAGGCCGTGTTCGCTACTCGATGATCGTCGACTCCTAAAATTCGTCGACCTCACGACCAAATCGTCGACTCGAACCTGACACGCCCTAGGACACGCCCGTATCACAAGTCGTGTACCCCCTACCAAATTCCAGATTTGGCCCAAAACACCTCCTGTCGCTCTTTTGAGTTTCAGGGCGTTACACATAGACTTGGACAATTCTTTATATATCTCAAAATTCTTTTTAAGAAAACTAGATGAGATTCTTTAGGGTTCACTTGGAACCTATCACAAAGGCATGTGGCAAACATGATATCAAGTCTGCTAGTTGTAAGGTATAATAGGGACCCAACAATGCCCCTATATAATTTCTGGTCAACAGGTTTCCCATGTGGATTAGAGTCTATTACAACATTTGTATACATAGGTGTTTTCTTTGCTGAGGCATCAGCCATCCCAAACTTTTTGATAAGCTCTTTTACATATTTAGCTTGGGAGATGAAGAAGCCATCAGGGAGATGCTTCACTTGGAGACCAAGGAAGTAGGAGAGCTCACCCATGCTACTTATTTCAAATTTGGAATGCATGAGGTCAGAGAACCTCTTGCATAATTTGGAATCAGTAGACCCAAATATGATGTCATCCACATATATTTATACTAACAGTATTTGGTCCTTATGATGTCTAGTGAAAAGTGTTTTATTTACTATGCCTCTAATGAACTTATGCTCTAACAAAAAGCTAGCTAAGGTCTCAAACGAAGCTCTTGGAGCTTGCTTTAGACCATAGATGGCTTTATGCAATTTAAAAACATGAAAGGGGTGAGTTGGAGAGACAAAACTTGGAGGTTGTTCAACATAAACCTCTTCTTTTAGTACTCCATTCAGGAAAGCACTCTTCACATCCATTTGATAGACCTTGAATTTCTTGAAGGCTTCATAGGCAAGAAATATTCGGATTGCCTCTAACCTTGCCAAAGGTGCAAAGGTTTGGTCATAATCTAGTCCTTCCTCTTGCATATATCCTTGAGAAACAAGCCTAGCCTTGTTTGTCACAATCACTACTTGGGCATCCAGCTTGTTTTGATAAACCCGTTTGGTTCCAATTACTGGGTGATTTTGGGGTCTTGGAACTAAATCCCAAACTCTACATCTCTCAAATTGGTTTAATTCCTCCTGTATTGCAATGATCCAGTGGGGATCTTGCTCTGCATCATGGATGGATAGAGGTTCAACTTGAGAGAGAAAACAGGCATGCATCAAATCTTGGTTGAGTTGATGCCTTGTCTGTACACCTGTTGATATGTCTCCAATCACTTGAGATCTGGGGTGATCTCTAAGTGCGACAAGATCAGTGAGTGGAGTGGCTTCTGCAACAGCAGTAGGAACTAATTCCTCTTATGGAATTATGTTTGTTGTTGAGGGAAGATCAATTCCTTCAGTGCCTTCATCTTCACTTTCTTTAATGACTTGTGGAGAAGGATGTGTTGGAACCTCTTGTGTGAGGTTTAGGCCATCCAAACTCTCACACAAGTGAGGTAACTGCAAACTGCTCTTGGTATAAATCTCTGATAACCTTCATCATATAACTGACTTATGGAGATGAGGTTATGCTTGAGTCCTCTAACATAAGTTACTTTCTTGAAAGTAACAGCTCCAATCTTCACTTCTCCAAAACCTTCAGACTGGCCACACTTGGAATCACCAAAGATTACTTTTGGCCCCAGCTTGGACTTGTAGTTGGTTAAGTTGTCCTTGCTGCCTGTCATATGTTTGGAGCAACCACTGTCCAGGTACCATGTTTGATTATTTACTGGACAGTCCTTCACCTGCAATGAAATATAATTAATTGTTCTTAACCTAGGTTACCTTGGTTCCTTTGTATTATTGATATGAAAAACTAGATATAACAGAGAATTCTGGTTGAGATTTATATCCTAGAGGGTGATATCTTCTAGGTGGTATTACCCAATCAGCTACAGGGTTAAATGTTTTCTAGGATTATTAGAGTTGCTGTTATAATTAACATTCCTATTAAGTCTTTCTGGGTTCGACGAATTTCTGTAAGTTCGTAGACCAGAGTTTGATGAATTGGGTTGAGATCGTAGATCTCTGCCCAGAGAATGAACATATTCATTTTTTATGCCCCACGTTCGTCAACCTCTTCTCGACGAAGCATACAGAGTTCGTCGATCACAATTAAATGAATAATTATAGCTATAGTTTGCATTCAGCATTCGTCGAGTGGGGTTCGACGAACTGGCAATATTTTGTCGATCTAAGTTCGATGAATTCTGCTGAACCTTGTTTTTAGTTAATGTTTTCTGATTTTTGTTGTTTTGACATATTGATTTTGTCATTTGTTCTATGGTTTGATTATGGTTTATTTTCTCTTTCCCTTTTGCAGAAACAAATTGAATAGGGGTTGACAAAATATTTTTCTTGAGGATGGGGGGTAAACTTGATGAAGCACCCATGCCTAGCTAGCTTGCCATTAAGCCTGGAATTTACAGTGCTTGAGATGTCCATCAGCTTGAGTCTTCTCCCATTGAGAGTTTCCTCAAGTTGTTTAGCCTCACATAACTCAGTTTTTAATAATATGATTTGTTCATTAGCTAGGGTTAATTTATCCTTTAACTTATTGTTTTCAGAATTGACATTTTCTAGGTTTCCTAATTTCTACCTAAGAGTCTTGATTTCTTTTTCTGAGTTAATTAAATCTATGCAAATTGTTTTAAATTCAGATTTAAATGAATCAGAATTGTAATCAAATGAGGATAATACCTGGTCAGCTTCAGATTCTGAAGCTGCTTCATTATCTGAATCTTCTTCTGAAAGATTCCTGGAGGCATCAATGGCCATTAGGCAAACTTCTTTGGCCTTTTCCTCTTCCTCTTCTTCACTGGAGCTGGAGGAAGTTGATTCATCCTTAGTCTCACTCCAAGTTTCAGCCATAAAGCCTTTCTCCTTCTTCTTATATTTTCTGGAAGAAGGCCTGCTGTTGTGTTGTCTTCTTGTGTCTTTTTCTCTTTTCTTCTCCTTCTTCTGATTCTCTGGACACTCAGAGATGAAGTTTCCAAGCTTCCTGCAACCAAAACACACCACTTCTTTAGTTGGTGTTTTGTCATTTCTTGATTTGTCATCTTTCCTTGATGACTTTCTCCTGAAGTCTATCCTTACTATTTTGTAGAATCTTTTGGCAAAAAGACTCATCAGCTCTTCATTTGTGGTTGAAGTCTCTGTCTCCTCTGTAGCTTTGAATGCAATGCTTTGTTCTTTTCTTGCTGGAGGAGGTGCTCTTTGCTCAGCTGCCTCTCTAGATTTTATCAGCTATTCATAGGACTTCAGCTTTCCTAAAAGAGATTATGTGGAAATCTCATTTAGGCTTCTAGCCTCCTTGATAGGCCAGATCCTTGAATCTCATGAGCTTGGGAAGCACATAAGGATCTTATCATTCACCTCAGCAAGGGTGATGTCCTTGTCCAGTGTTTTTAGCTCATTGATGATTGAGCTTAACCTATTGTACATATCAGTCACTGACTCAGCTTCTTCTTTCTTGAAATTCTTATACAGGGATATGAGATTGGATCTACTGTCCTTTCTTTCATCTGCTGATCCAGCCACCATTTGATTTAGGGAGTCCCAAATGGCTTTGGCTGAGGTGCATTCAGCCACTTTTTGAAATATATCATCTGACATTGTTTGTCCCAGTATATTCATTGCCTTGGCATCAGCAATCTTTGCCTTCTTCTGGGCTTCAGTCCACTCAGGTGGTGGGACTGTAGTTGTGCTTGAAGATGTTGCAGAAGTAGATGCTTGAGGGGGAGCTGTCAAAATGGAGTTGTAGATATCTTCATCAATAGAGTTCATGTACAATCTAATTCTTGCCTTCCAAATGACAAACTTATTCAGATTGCATACTGAAGGTCTGGTGCTTGCATAGTCCTTGTTCTGTGCCATGCTGTGTGACTATAAATCTAATGGAAAAGAAAGACAGATCTAACTCAGGATCTTTGGTTCAAGGGTTAGCTTGTACAACCAAGGAAATCCTGCTCTGATACCAATTGAAAGTGATGTGTTAGATCTGAAATACTCTAGAGGGGTGGTGAATAGATTATTCTTAATTCTTAAAATCTCTTACAGCTTTTGTTGTAATTGTGAAAGTGCATAAACAACTTAATAAAATGTAAACACAGCAATCCTAGAAAGCACAAACACAGTAAGAACAAAAAGAAGGGGCAACCAGACAACACAAGAGATTTATAGTGGTTCCCCAACCTGGGTACATCCACTCTTCTACCACCCTGGTAGGAATCTACACAGATTTTTGATCAGGTGCCTGACACCAATGAACTTTTGATTAGGTGCTCAAAAACCAAACCTCAAGTCTTTTGGTCAGGTGACTTGCAACCAGGAATAACTTTTGAAGGGAGTTATAACCCTTTATACAGTGGGGGTGAGAGATGATATTGTCTTCTCTATCTCAATATACAACTGAGAAGAATTGTGGATATGAATTTAGCAAATGGCTCCCCCTGTGATGTTGAATGGTTCAGGGAAATCTGGAGCTTTGCTTCAGGGTGATCAGTCTTTAAGCCTTGACTAGAAAGATCTTCCGGAACTTCTTGACAGATGGAATAGTTGTTGTCCTTTTAAGTGTCCTGGAGAGTTGAAGAATGAAGACTCTTGATTTTTGATTGATTATTATTCTTCTTCTGGTAGCAGATAGTTCTTCTGGTCTAGGGCTTCTTGAGTTGCTGTATCAGAATTCAGAAAGAGAGAGCAGAGAATTTCTTGTTGCAGACTAATTATAATTTTCTTGTCTATGTGTCTGTGTTCTATTCTTCTATTTTTGTTGTACTCTATATGTAGTCTGCTCTGCTATTCTCCTCTTATCAGTTGCGCTCTGTATTACTCCTCTGGAAAAGAGAGAAAAACTCTTTTATATTTCCTGTCAAAATTGTCTTTCAAAATTTGAATTCCTCTGCAATCAATGCTGACGGCCTTGAGAATAATCTGCATTGATTTATTTCCCCACCTGTCCCATGGAAAAACGGCAAGCAATAATCCTGGAGAATACCATAATTAACGCTTTGTCTAATGGTTATATTCAGAGAATATTGAAGCATTAATTACTCAGGAATTATTACATTAGGAAAGGGTGATGAGTCCACATTTTACACTGATTTTTGGACTCATCTGGGCTAGTTTTATCGCCTTAGCACTACACTTGAGAGCCTTTATTGCTTATTTGTGTTTATGTACCTATTTCACAATTAAGTGCACTGTAGGCCCGCTTCTGTGTGCTTTCTGTGTTTCCATTTTGTTGTTATTCTCTAGCCCTATCTCGGGGATGTGGTGTGCACGTTCTGGTGGCCTTTCTGCCCCTTCTGCTGGTACAGGGGTCGTGTGCGTGTTCCGGGATGGTTGTGAAACAGGAATACTATGCACGATCAGGGGATCTAATGCGCACGACCACTGGTCGTGCGCCCCTGATCGTGCGCACTACTCTACGTTTTCTATATAATCAGCCTGGAGTAAGCGCACGACCACTGGACTTACTGCGCACGACCACTGGTCATGCGCCACTGTTCGTGCGCATTACACCCCCTTTTCATAACCCTGTCTCGGTAATCGCACGAGCACTGGCCATAGTGCGCACGACCACTGGTCGTGCGCCACTGCTCCTGCGCGTATATGCTGATGCTTCTTGTCCAGGTTGCAGGTTTATTTGGAAAAGCCGCACGATCATCGACCTACAGTGCGCACGACCACTGGTCGTGCGCCACTGATCGTGCGCACTGCTTCTGCTGTCTCCGTATAAAAGGCCCTGCTCCGCGTTTTAGGTCAACGCCTATCATTTGCTGCGATCGGAGAGTGCGCGGGAATCACCTTTTCACTTCTCCAGCTGCTCCATCACTTCCACCTTCGTCGGGAAGCCATTTCCACTTACTCCGAAGCTTTTCAACACTCCGGCGAAGCCCTCGGCCATTGGTGACTTCAACTCCAAGCTTTCCTGCAGAGTTGGTGAAGTAGATAACCTAGAGAACGGACTTAAAGGCCTTCGAGGTGACAGATCGTTGGTACCGGAAGCCTCCTTGGACTGAGCCCGGAAGCGGATTGACAACTCGCTACTCCGGCCACGACCCGCGGTGGTTCTTCATTCTCTTTTGGTTTACTCCTCTTCCCCTTCCTCTGTGTTATGAATGTTTTGAGCAGTGTAATGAACATTTCCATCCCTGAACATCAAGTTTACTTTCTAGTTAATGGAATGTTAGTTTCTTCTTATGCTTGTGAGTTCTGTCTGTGAATGCGCCTCACTCACACCACATCCACTTCATTCCTGTGCCTTGTCCGATTGCAATCCACACAAGAACGCTGCAATCCATTAGTTTCCCTTCCACTCGCCCAACTGAAGTTCGGCATAGCGGCCGACAAACCCACTTCACCTTGCGAAGCGGTGCAGTCGACCCGCATAGTTTTTACTAGTTCAGTAGATCAAACATCCACAATCTCCCTAGTCCGCTATTTTCTTTTTGTTCTATTTTTAACTCTCATAACGATATTCTCAGTACTGTTGCCGTTCTATGCTAATTGCATTCCTCAAGAGACCGACACTTGGGGATTTATTCCCAAAACTTTATTACTTGTGCGACCGGTGCGCTTGCCGTATTACACGCATCAAGTTTTTGGCGCCGTTGCCGGGGAATGCAACTGTAGAGCGACTTCGGATGACTTCCAATATTGTTATCAGAGTTAGTATTGTTTTGTTTTGACTGATGTTTCTTCTAGTGTGTAGTGTTTGCCGCAGTGAATGCAATGCCGAGCTACAAGAGATTTTGTCACCTACAATCCAGAGATCGAACGTACTCTCTTAGCACGAAGACACGCCGCAGCTACCCTTTTTGCCCCAATGGGAGACCAGCTGAATATTGATGTAGGCAACCGAGTTGGAGGGATACCTCATGACGACGAAAATGAAGTGAATCCTCCCCAGGTCCTCACCATGAGGGATTATACTACACCCACTGTTGGGAGTATATACCCCGGTTTCGGACCTGCTATTACCAATCCTCAGTTCGAGATTAAACCAGCTATTCTGAATATTATTCGGAACAACGCTCAGTTCTCCGGAATGGCCACTGAATACTCCCATCTTCACCTTACAGAATTCTCCGAGATCTGCGCCACGTTCCGCTACGCTGGAATCCCAGATGAAACAGTCAAGCTCCGTCTATTCCCTTTTTCATTAAGAGACAAAGCCAAGACATGGCTTCACTCCCTTCCACCTGGAACAGCCCCCACCTGGGAGGCTTTGACTACAAAATTTCTAGCTAAGTTCCATCCGGTGGATCGGATCGTAAGCTTGAGGCACGCAATAGCCAACTTCCGGCAAGCCGATCAAGAAAGTTTAGCCGAAGTTTGGGAGAGTTTTAATGAGCTGCTGAGGAAGTGCCCTAATAATGGATTCCAAACGTGGAATCTCGTCGAAAGTTTCTACTTTGCTATTGATCCCCACCACCGAGCCATGATCGATGCTGCCTTCGGAGGCACCATCATGAATCTTGCTCCAGATGATGCTCTGAAAGTCTTACAAGACACCGCAACCCAAAGTGCGTACTGGACCGCTGGAAGAAACATCCCACGAAGCACCAGTGGAGTGTTTGCCTTGGATATCCCCAAGCCTGCTCCTGCCGCCCCAGTGATGGCAATCTCATGTCAAGGGTGCGGAAGCACTGATCATCACAGCTTCGAATGCTCAGGAGTTGAGGTACAAGACGAATCTTTGTTTTTGAATGAATCTGTTAATTTTGTTGCCAATCAAAACAGGGGAGTGCCATACGGGAATACTTACAACCCGGGGGTGAGAAATCACCCCAACTTTTCTTGGAATCCTAACAAATCTGGCCAAAGATGGCAACCGGGGCAGCATCAAAACGATGAGTATGCTTCCGGTAGCCAACCACGGCCGCCTCAACCGAATTATTCCCAAGGTCCCCCCATCGTTAAGAAAAATTCTTTGGAAGAAATGTTCGAGAAGTTTGTTGAGATTTCCCAGACCAACATGACAAATCAGGACGCCTCGATGCGCAAACTGGAGGCACAATTGGGCCAATTGGCTCAATTGGTTTCCGAGCGCACCCAAGGCACCTTACCGAGCAACACTGAAAAGAACCCCCATGAACAAGGAAAGCGCCTTGGGGAGGACACTTCGGGAAACCGCAACGAACTTGTCATTAATTGTAAAATCAATAACATCGACACTCCAGCAATATGCGATTCCGGGGCGTCCAGCAACATACTCACTTTGCAAGATGCTGCAAAGATGCAGTTACAAGTTGACATTGAAAATCGGAAATCACTTATCTTAGCTAATGGAAATCTGGTTGACACGGAGGGCGGTGTGCAGGACGTTGAAATCGAGGTTAACGGCACTAGTATCACCACTGACTTTCAGGTTTTGGGACCACAGGACAATAACTCCATTCCTATATTAGGAGTCCCATTCCTAACAGCCAGTGGCGCATCCCTCGACTTTTCCAAAGGCCGTGTCACTTGGCCAAACGAAGAGTCCACCCTCGATCAAACATCCATACATTTTTCTTCCATCCCAAATAACATTTCTCTGAGTGTCACAGATGTCAAGCTAGATTCAGGTTCCCCCCGCATTGGAAGCACATCTGGAGGAGACGCCAAAGAACGGACTTCCTCCGGAAGTCGATGAGAAGCAGGAGCTACGGGTCCACGAAGGGATCAATTGCACCAAAGCCACGACTGCCTTTCTACTACCAGCCAACTCTATTTTTGAGCATGGCGAACTAAGTTTTATTCGGGAGAAATCCCTGGACAATAATTTGTATAATTCTGTTAAAAGATCTGTAACTTGGGCAGATCCGGTTGCCGTCACGGTGCCGGATAGGCCGCCACCAACCACGATACAAGCAAACCCCACAGCCTACCTTCATTGGAAGTCTCCCACGGTGGAGAAACTGAAAGAGGCCAAGCGTTTACCCGAAGAGCGCTACGCTTCCTTCCGGCTCGCGAAAGAGTGCACTCGCAGTAATAGGACAATGCCTACCCTGAATGCAAAAAGACACTCTGCTGTTCACTCGCATCCCACCGGAGAGACTTACCATAAATCTGCGTATAGCTGATTGTGCCATCTTCTTTCTTGCTACTTGTTGAATGCTGCTTGCTCTATTTTTAATTTTGTTTCCTTTTGCTACTGCCAAGAACTCTCTATTTGAACTACTAATACAGGTATTTGGTCCACCTTAAGGACGGTACACAAAAGGGCTTTCGGGAGACAACCCAAGTTGGACCGTTCGGTCCTTTGCTGTGTTTTGATTTCGGTTTATTTCTTCATATATATATATGTGTCCAGCTTTTGTTTGGCTTACATCCTTTAATCGCAGGTGCAGGATTATTAGAGGCGCGACAATGTGGCCGCACTTGGACATCTCATTGCCCGACTGGTATGCTCAATTTTGAGCATAGGTACTTCATACCCTAGCTATTTATCCTATTTGGAATGTTTATTTTTATTCGTTGTCAACTTTAAGTCTGGGGGGTAGTCTGCCTGTGGTCACTACACCGCACCTTCTGTTGCATTCCAGTTTCTTATTTACTTATTTCTTGTTTTTTTGGTTGCACACACTTAATCACCCACACGAGTGCGCTCTTACCCACGCGCACAACTCGAGTTAAAATTATTGCTGTTGTGTAAACTTTAAAATAGTGGTACTGGCTTAGGATTTCAGGATTGAGTCGTTCGAAACTCATGCAGTGCTCCTAATCGAATACTCATGGTTTGTGTAGAGTTAGGATAGAACTAATTTTTCTTTATGCTCGTTGATTTATTCTTTTCTGCACACGTTGATATTGTTTATACTGCTCAAAATCTGAATCTGGGATAATCAAACGATAGTGTAGGAATGTGTGTAGCCGCCACTAGACTCATATTGCTCGAGTCGGGGGGAAGGATCATCTTTCTCGGTGGCTAAGAACTTGCCCTAAGCTACTCTCGAAGCATTGGTGCACGGTTAGTTAAGCGTGAGCATGACGTAGGCCTTATTTTTGGCTAGTTTGAGCCTTGTTTAGCCATTCCTACCTGTTAACCATTGCATGCCAAATTTGTGCCTACCCTTCCTTTGATCCAGCTCCACTCACTTTCACCAAGGCCTGAAGCTAAACCCACCTTCGCAATCAAATGCTTGAGCTGGTTTGTAATTCCTGTTTTGTCGAGGTTGTGATTAATGGACATTGTTTTTGGGGGTGCTGATTTTATTCCCATTTTGATTGCTTCGTTTGGGGATTGCTAGCGCAGAAAAGAAAACAACAGTTTACGAAAATAAAAAGTTGATTCGCGAAATCGAAAAAACAAATATTTTTGTGAAAGAATTACTTTGAGATTTCGATCCCCATCCTCTTTATTGAATTTGGCCGGGTCCAGCCGTGTTCACACCCGGATTTCAAGCTAATACTGGGGGGCGTGTGCGCCATTCTTTTCTAAGTGGCTGTTTTGGTTTGGGTTGTTTTCGCTCGCTTTGGTTGCATAGAGCATTCATGTTTATCTTTGACCACCAAGCCATTGCCTAAGCCCCATTTCCTCCTACAAGTCCTACTGATTCATGCTTGAGTCTAACCCGCGTCGTGGAGAGAGTGTGAACGTGCAAGCGTATGGTCCCCGACATTGGTGGATTCCTTTGGAGGTGATCCTGAGTCCCGAACTTTGGCAATGCTCACCTTAGTGGCCTGCCTACTTTCTTCCTGCACATGATCGCACGATTCTCCAAAATTCTAATTTTGAGCAATTACAATATCTATTTACGTATGTCGAATAGTTTAAACTACGTTGTATAATTAAAAAGTTTTTCTATTATATCTTCTATACTCATGATATATTTGATTTCTCGTCTTACTTCTTTCTGAAATTGCTGAGCCAGTTAGCTATCTTCGAGTCCATGGAGTGATGATTTGCTCAGGACGTTCAAATGGTTAAGTCTGGGGGTGTGATGAGTCCACATTTTACACAGATTTTTGGACTCATCTGGGCTAGTTTTATCGCCTTAGCACTACACTTGAGAGCCTTTATTGCTTATTTGTGTTTATGTACCTATTTCACGATTAAGTGCACTGTAGGCCTGCTTCTGTGTGCTTTCTGTGTTTCCATTTTGTTGTTATTCGCTAGCCCTATCTCGGGGATGTGGTGTGCACGTTCTGGTGGCCTTTCTTCCCCTTCTGCTGGTACAGGGGTCGTGTGCGTGTTCCGGGATGGTTGTGAAACAGGAATACTGCGCACGATCAGGGGATCTAATGCGCACGACCACTGGTCGTGCGCCCCCGATCGTGCGCACTACTCTACGTTTTCTATAGAATCAGCCTGGGGTAAGCGCACGACCACTGGACTTACTGCGCACGACCACTGGTCGTGCGCCACTGTTCGTGCGCATTACACCCCCTTTTTCATTACCCTGTCTCGGTAATCGCACGAGCACTGGCCATAGTGCGCACGACCACTGGTCGTGCGCCACTGCTCGTGCGCGTATATGCTTATGCTTCTTGTCCAGGTTGCAGGTTTATTTGGAAAAGCCGCACGATCATCGACCTACAGTGCGCACGACCACTGATCGTGCGCCACTGATCGTGCGCACTGCTTCTGCTGTCTCCGTATAAAAGGCCCTGCTCCGCGTTTTAGGTCAACGCCTGTCATTTGCTGCGATCGGAGAGTGCGCGGGAATCGCCTTTTCACTTCTCCAGCTGCTCCATCACTTCCACCTTCGTCGGGAAGCCATTTCCACTTACTCCGAAGCTTTTCAACACTCCGGCGAAGCCCTCGGCCATTGGTGACTTCAACTCCAAGCTTTCCTGCAGAGTTGGTGAAGTAGATAACCTAGAGAACGGACTTAAAGGCCTTCGAGGTGACAGATCGTTGGTACCGGAAGCCTCCTTGGACTGAGCCCGGAAGCGGATTGACAACTCGCTACTCCGGCCACGACCCGCAGTGGATCTTCATTCTCTTTTGGTTTACTCCTCTTCCCCTTCCTCTATGTTATGAATGTTTTGAGCAGTGTAATGAACATTTCCATCCCTGAACATCAAGTTTACTTTCTAGTTAATGGAATGTTAGTTTCTTCTTATGCTTGTGAGTTCTGTCTGTGAATGCGCCTCACTCACCCCACATCCACTTCATTCCTGTGCCTTGTCCGATTGCAATCCACACAAGAACGCTGCAATCCATTAGTTTCCCTTCCACTCGCCCAACTGAAGTTCGGCATAGCAGCCGACAAACCCACTTCACCTTGCGAAGCGGTGCCGTCGACCCGCATAGTTTTTACTAGTTTAGTAGATCAAACATCCACAATCTCCCTAGTCCGCTATTTCCTTTTTGTTCTATTTTTAACTCTCATAACGATATTCTCAGTACTGTTGCCGTTCTACGCTAATTGCATTCCTCAAGAGACCGACACTTGGGAATTTATTCCCAAAACTTTATTACTTGTGTGACCGGTGCACTTGCCGTATTACACGCATCAAAGGGACAAAAGACTGGAAAGTATTAAGTCCTGAGTCGTCGAACAGATAAAAAAAATCATCAAGCTGAGTCCATAGTTCGTCGAGCTGAGAAGCTGTATTCGTCGACCAGATAACTTCTGTTCGTCGTGCTGAGTTCCAAGATCGTCGAGCTGAAAGCAGAACTACACTCTTTAGAAACTTTGACTATTCTCTGTATGGAGTTCGTCGAGCTGATAGCTGATTTCGTCGACCTGACAACTTGTTGATAGAACTTCTGGGGAATGTGTCGACATAACTCCTATGTGTCGACAAAATTGTTGTTGGTGTCGACACAATTACTTCTTGTCTCGACATGGTTGTTATGTTGACCGAAATCTGAAGTGTGTTGACATAAGTCCTGTGTCCACACAATTGCTGTTGGTGTCGACATAAGTCCTGGTTCTGGTGTCGACACAAACTTCTGGTGTGAAGTATTGAAGTACCTAGAAATCATCGACCTAAGAATCTGTTTCGTCGAGCTGAGGACCACTAACTGCTGCTCGATAACTCTAGCCAAAGTGGTCAAGGTTCGTCGTGCTGATAATCTTGAATTCATCGACTGAAGATAATTCTGGACTTAGAAAAATTGAGAAACTTCTGGAGTAATAAGTTGAAGTATAGAACCCAGAATTCGTTAAGCAGAGAACTAAGTTCGTCGACCTGAGTCTAGAGAACAAAGTCTGGACTTGGAATGCTGAAGGCAGAGTCCAAAGATCGTCGAGCTGAGAATCAAGTTTGTCGAGCTCAGCTCAGAGAATTTTCTCTGAGATCGTCGAGCTGAGCACGATACTCATCGACCTGAGTTCGACGAATGTCGAATTCATTTTACTGAGTCTTTGGAAAATCTCTAAGTCTTGAGTCTCTGGCAATCTGATTATGGTTGGTCCATGCAGTGTTCATACTAAGGACTTGGCCTAGACTCTACGACACAACTATGACTCTAACTATACAAGATGGGTCACAAGATCCTAACTTAGTGAACCTAGCCCAAATTAAACTAGGGATCCAACATTAAGTGTGGTCTATTGACTCAACGTCATACAACTTTTAGCGTTGAGTGTTGTTGTTCCTGTCAACTTCATAGAAAAGTTGGGCAAAATTTTCACTAAGTCCACAGGCGTTGAGTGTAGCTTACTCACTCAACGCCAGATAATAGAGAAATTCTGTTAAGTAGTTTGGCATTGAGTGGAGCTTACTCTCTCAACGCTCTCAACACACTCAAAGCTCTCAACGCCTTGACACAGAAATTTTGGCTAAGTCCAAATGCGTGGATAACTTAGCTTTCGTCGAACTAAGCCTGGAGTTCGTCGAACTGATTTTACTCTTTCATCGAACTGATGTTAGCTTTCGTCGAACTGATTCTAGAGTTCATCGAACTGATTTTACTCTTTCGTCGAACTGATGTTAGCTTTCATCAAACTGAGTCTAAAGTTTGTCAAACTGAATTTACTCTTTCGTCGAACTGAGTTTTGCTTTCGTCGCACTAAGTCCAAAATTCGTCTAACTGAATTTACTCTTTCGTCGAACTGAGGTTAGATTTCGTCGAACTAAGTCTAAAGTCCGTCGAACTGAAGTTACGCTTTCGTCGAACTGAAGTTACGCTTTCGTCGAACTAAGCTTGCCGTTCATCGAATAGAGCTCAGCGTTCGTCAAGCTCAACGCCTAGACAAATAGAATTTTGTCTAAGTGTTGTGGCGTTGAGTGATGATTACTCACTCAACGCCTTTGCTTCTAATGATTGAATTTTATCGAAGTCCACAGATGTTGAGTCATGCTGACGTCACCAAAGTCAAAAAGTCAACGAAAATTCAAATGTTGCATAATTACTGCCAGAGACGCTGGCGGCCATCTTTTATCATCATCTGCACGTTCTAAGAAATATTTTCATAATAAAGTGTTGGGGCCCACATACAAAAAAGAGTCATTGAATCAAGAATTAATATAAAGCATGTGCTAAATGGATAAATCTCGGTCATCAATCCTGGTGGTGGGTCCACTGCTCGATTGGCCTTTAGAGAATAAAAAAAAGCAAATCGGCCAGAGCTATAAGTCGAATCCTTGTCTAGGTTTTCTAAAAACAAAAGTGCGGTCAAACATCAATCTTATTCCTCGCCATTTTCATCGAGCATGAAGAATTTGTTCTGCACAGAGCTGAGGAAAGAGATAGATGGAGCAATCACCATCTGTAACAACAGGTTCAGAAGTGATTCTGAGGAAGAAGATCAACAGGTTCTGCAGAGAATAGAAAGTTGTTTGAAGGAAGATTCTACAACAAATTTCATTGTCTTAAACAGCAAAAGCTTGGACTGATATCTACTCACTTCAGGAAGAAGAAGACACAGAGTTCTTCCTCTGGTATCTAATTAATCACCTTCCCATTCTTCTATAAAGATTCTTTGTGAGTCTTGTGTTGTAAGCCTGTATTATAAATGCTATGTTCTTTGTGACCTGTGTTTGGCTTAGTGTCGGCTAAAAGGTCTTTATGACCTGGGTTTGGCTTAGTGCCTAAGTTGTAGGCCTGTGTGAACGGTGTGGTCTGTTGGGTCCGGCGTTCCTTCACTTGACCCGTGGCACTCTTCTACTAATTTAAGAAATTATGTAGCACCCTTTCCAATAGTCCGGGCTTTTGGAATAGTTGGTTATGCGCTTGAACTTTCAATTTGTATCAGAGCCAGGTTGGTTGTTAGTCAACTAAATCTTTATCAGATTAGTTGTTCCTACAGGCTAACACCTGAACCAAAAAATCTCTGATAAGATCAATCTTTTATAGAGGGTTTTTATTTTTATTATTTGTATTATATTTATCTTTATATAATACCATGGCACAGAACAAATATTAAGCTAGCACCAGACCTCCAGTGCGCAATCTATCTAAGTTTGCACTTTGGAAGGCAAGGATAAGATTGTACATGAATTCTATTGATGAAGATATCTTTAATTCTGTTTTGACAGTGTGTCCAAGACCCCCAGCAAATACAAGTAAAGTGTTGTTCCACCTCCTTCAGGAACAGATGCAGAAATCAAAAAATGAAAAGTTGCAGATGCCAAAGCAATGAACATTTTGGCACAAACCATGTCTGATGAAATATTTCAAAAAGTAGCTGAATGCAACTCAGCAAAAGAGATATGAGACAAACTATCTGAAATAGTGTCAGGATCTGCAGATGAAAGGAAAGATAAAAGATCCCATCTCATAACTCAGTATGAGAACTTCAAGAAAGGAGAAACTGAGTCAGTTGCTGATATGTATAACAGACTCAGTCTTATAGTCAATGAACTGAAAACCTTGGACAAGGAGATCTTATTGACTGAACTAAATGAAAAAATCATAATATGCTTCCCCAGCACTTGGGACTCAAGGATCTGGCCAATCAAGGATACCAGAAGCCTAAATGAGATCACCACTGAGGCTCTTTTGGGCAAGCTCAAGTCTTATGAGCTGCTCATCAAGAACAGAGAAAAAGAGTAGAAGGCTGCTTCACCAGCAATCAAAAAAGAGAAATCAATAGCATTCAAAGCTATTGAAGATCAGCCTGAAGACAAGGTCACAGGCAATGAAGAGCTGCTAAGCTTACTGGCCAAAAGGTTTTATAAAATGGCCAGGAAGGATTTCAGGAAAAAGTCATTCAGAGGGCATGAAAAACCAAGGTATGATAAGTCCAATAACAAATAAATTATTTGTTTTGGATGCAGGAAACCAAGCCACATTGTGTCTGACTGTCCAGAAAATCAGAATAAGAACAAGAAGGACAGGAAAGAAAGGAGAAGAGACAAAGACTTCAGGAAAAACATCAATGACAAACCCTCCTCCGGCAAGAACAAACATACCAGGAAGGGGTTTGTAGCTGAAACCTGGAGCGAAACAGAAGAAGAATCAGAAGCTTCATCCAGCTCAAGTGATGATGAAGATGATGCTGAAGAGAAGGAGTTCTGCATGATGGCTATCAATGCCTCTCAACATAATACTGATGTAGAACAAGAGTCAGAGTCTGAATCAGAAACTCAATCTGAAGAGGATCAGGTAATAGACTCATTTGATTTTAATTCAGAGGACTTCAAATGTGAATTTAAGGCACTTTGTTTAGATCTATTAAAATCTGAGAAAGAAATTATTTCTCTCAGAAATCAACTATCTGAACAAAGTACCTTAAAATCAGATAACCTCAAACTCTCTGAGGAGTTGGAATGCTGTAGGGAGAAGATAGCCTCACTGAAAAGTGAACTATCAGAGGCCAAGAAGTTTGAATAATCCCTCAATGGGAGAAGTATCAAACTAATGGACATCACAAGTACAGTGAACTCAAGATTCAATAGTACACTAGGCTTGGGTGCTTCATCCAGCCAACCTATAGTATTAACAACCCCAATCAAGTTTATCTCAGATAAAGGTAAGGGAGTTGTAGAGGTGGCTAGGAAGAATTCTGATTTACCTAAGAAAACAAAAGTTCAATAGAAAATGTCGAACGGAGCTCGACGATCGCCGAATGGAGCTCAACGATCTTAGGCTGAATCGTCGAACTCAGGTCGACGATCTCTGAACCCTGAACTCTGGCATAGTCGATCTTCGAACGGAGCTCGACGATCTGACCCAAGATCGTCGAACTCAGCTCAGAGATCGTCGAACAGAGCTCAGAGTTTTGAAAAAATTTTCAAAGGTAAATCAAACTTCAATCCTAGAGGTCCTACATCTTAGAGGTTTAACGATTATACTGAATGGATAATACCTCCTAGGAGATATCATCCTGAAGGCTATAAGAGTCAACCAGGGATGCCTTTTATTTCAGAATTTAAAGG
Organism: Platanthera guangdongensis; assembly: GCA_039583875.1. Classification (NCBI taxonomy): domain Eukaryota; kingdom Viridiplantae; phylum Streptophyta; class Magnoliopsida; order Asparagales; family Orchidaceae; genus Platanthera; species Platanthera guangdongensis. Next base: position 132,486,372 of record CM077153.1, on the reverse strand, counting down.
TTATCAACCTAGGCCCAAGGTAAACTGGGTCAAAAACAAATAAATTGTTTTATGTGCAGGTGAAGACCTATCCAACATCAAACCAGCAATGGTATCTAGATAGTGGGTGCTCAAAGCACATGACAGGAAACAAGGAGAATTTCACATCCTTCAAAGCCAAACTTGGACCCAAAGTAATATTTGGTGATTCAAACTTTGGACTAACAAAAGGATATGGTGCAGTCCAGATTGGCTCAGTCACATTCAAGAAAGTAGCTTATGTGGAAGGACTGAAGCACAACTTAATCAGCATCAGTCAACTGTTTGATGAAGGATACCAAGTGACTTTCAACAAATCCTCATGCAAAATCAAATCAGAGGACAACATAACTGTGTTAACAGGTAAAAGGAAAGGTAACATTTATCTTGTAGATTTTCTTTCAACTAAGGTAGATATATGCTTGTTCAATTCCATTTGTAGACCTAATGAACTATGGCATAAAAGATTAGGACATATAAACCTTAGAACCATTACTAGGTTATCAAAGGACAACCTTGTTAGAGGACTACTTCTGGCCCCTACAAGAAGGAAGGACTTTGCATGGCTTGTCAATTAGGCAAGCAAACCAAAAATAGCTTCAAGTCACTTAATAAGAGTGATTCACCTAGGATTTTGTATCTGTTACACATGGATCTCTTTGGACCCATTACAGTATAAAGCTTAGGAGGGAAATCTTATACCTTAGTAGTTGTAGATGACTTCTCTAGATTCACATGGGTGTTCTTTCTGAGGAAGAAGTCTGATAACTTTAAGTGTTTGACAGAGTTTCTCAAATGCATACAGAGTGATTTCAATACTCACATTGCCCTGATCAGAATTGATCATGGGACAGAGTTTGATTCTCTTCTTATGCAAGAGTTCTGTCAGAATGAAGGGATCAGGCACACTTTCTCAGCTCCTAGAACTCCTCAACAAAATGGGGTAGCTGAAAGGAAAAATAGAACCCTTATTGAATCTGCTACTACATTGTTGTCAGATGCTCACCTTCCTCTATTCTTTTGGGTAGAGGCAGTGAACACCTCCAACTATGTGTTGAATAGAAGTTTGATACATAAGCTGAAGGGCAAGACCCCCTATGAATTACTCAAAGAGAAGAAACCTAAAGTAGATTATTTTAAAATTTTTGGTTGCATTCGTTACATTCACAATAATGACAAGAAATACATAGCAAAATTTCAAGCTAAAGCTGATGACGGAGTGTTTCTGGGATACTCCATGATCAGTAAAGCTTATAGGGTGTATAACAAATCTACTCTTACAATTGAAGAATCTATTCATGTATCCTTTGATGAATCTAACATGTCTTTTAAGGAGAAGAATGCTTCTGTCATAGAATCTTTGCAGGTACACTCTCTTGCTGAAAATTTGGACAGGTTACATATTATATAAAAGGATGAAAGCAGTGAAGATGAAGAAGATATTCAACATCTTGGAGGGAATCTTCTTGAAGAGCCAGTTGTTGTTCCACAAGAGGAAACAACAACACAGGTTGGTGAACAATCAACACCCCCTGTTGATTTAGTAACATCAAGAGACCATCCAATCTCCCAAGTGATTGGAGACATCGCAGCTGGTGTGCAAACCAGAAATCAGGTCAACCAAAACCTGATGCACACCTGCTTTCTTTCTCAAATTGAGCCTCAATCCATTCAAGATGCAGAACAAGATCCACACTGGATCATTGCAATGCAAGAGGAATTACATCAATTTGAAAAGAACAAAGTTTGGGAACTAGTGCCAAGGCCAAAGGATCACTCCATTGTTGGAACAAAATGGGTGTTCAGAAATAAATTGGATGATAAGGAGTCATTGTAAGGAACAAGGCAAGACTAGTTGCTCAAAGATACTCTCAAGAAGAAGGGATAGACTATGACCAGACCTTTGCACCAGTTTCAAGGTTAGAGTACATAAGAATCTTCTTAGCTCATGCAGCACACAAAGGATTCAAAGTATATCAAATGGATGTAAAGAGTGCTTTTCTCAATGGAGACATTAAGGAAGAAGTCTATGTTAGACAACCCCCAGGTTTTATTTCTCCAACTCATCCTGATTATGTTTTCAAATTGCATAAAGTATTATATGGTCTAAAGCAAGCTCCTAGAGCATGGTATGAGACCCTAGCATGCTTTTTTCTGAAAAATGATTTTATAAGGGGTAGAGTAGACCAAACTCTATTTATTAGAACCTATAAGTCCAATACCTTACTAGTACAAATCTATGTAGATGACATTATCTTTGGTTCTACTGATTCAAATATGTGCCAAAGGTTTTCCAACCTAATGCATTCTAAATTTGAAATAAGTAGCATGGGTGAGCTTTCCTTCTTTCTAGGATTGCAAGTCAAATCGCATGCTGAAGGCATATTCATCTCTCAAACCATATATGCAAAAGAACTGGTATAGAAATTTGGTATGTCTGAAGCATCATGTATGAAAACACCTTTGCCTACTAATACTGTATTAGATGCTGATGAACATGGGAAACCTGTTGATCAGACAACATATAGAGCAATGATTGCCTCTTTATTGTACCTTACAGCTAGTAGACCCGACATAATGTTTGCTACATGCATATGTGCTAGATTCCAAGTGAGCGCTAGAGGGTCACACTTAACCTTAGTAAAAAGGATTCTTAGGTATGTGAAAAGTTGTCCAAATCTAGGTCTCTGGTATCCAAAAGACTCAGCATTTGACTTAACTAGATTTTCAGATGCTAATTATGCTGGATGCAGAATAGACAAGAAAAGCACCAGTGGAACTTGCCAGTTTCTTGGTGACAGACTTGTGTCCTGGTTTTGCAAGAAAAAAACATATGTGTCCACATCAACTGCTGAAGCTGAATATTTGGCAGCAGGTAGTTGTTGCTCACAGATCTTGTGGATTGAAAATCAGCTCCTAGACTATGGCTACAACTTAGAGAAGTCAAAAATATTCTGTGATAACACTAAGACTATTTCTATAGCACAAAATCCAGTCCTCCATAGTAGGACAAAACATATATAAATTAGGCATCACTTTTTAAGGGATAATGTTGAGAAAAATAAATCTGAACTTCAATATATCCCAACTGACTTGCAAAGGGGAGATATTTTCACCAAACCATTGGATGAAAAGAAACATACATTCTTCTTGAATCAGTTAGGAATGTTAGATGGATGAAGTTTAAATAAGATCCAAGATTTTAAAACTCTAAAATTGACCAAGACTAGACAAACAATTTGATTTTTCTAGTGTCTATAGGTTGTTTCTGGTATCTGAACTGCGCTCGACGTTTTCCCCAAAGATCGTCGAACGGAGATCGACGTTCTTAGAAATCGTCGACCGGAGTTCAGCGCTTTCCAGATAGTGCTACGCTATCTTCTTCTTGTCAGCGATTGTCGAACGGAGCTCGACGCTCTCCAATATCGTCGAACAGAGATCGACGATGTTGAAGACCTTTCAGATTCCTTTAGAAGCACAGATCATCGAACGGAGTTCAACGATCTTTCCTTTTCTGCGTCGAACCTTAATATAAAATTCATTTTTCGGCAGTCATTCTCCTGTTGCGCTTTCATACTCTCTGCAAAATTTCCCTTTCCCTCCAAACTTTTCTACACTTCGTATTTTGTTTGTTCATTTTTGCAGGTAAAAATGGCCGTTTCTGTTGCAGTTTTGGCAGCAATGAAATTTGACACTGGATTCGATATTGATATGGACTCGTTTGAGAACAGTGATCAGATTTTCAAGGATATTCTGGATTTATTCAAAGATCAACAGCTAGTACACATCATGACCACAAGGATAAAACTGGCTGCAGATGAAATCAAAGAATGGGTGTATACTGCTCAGAATCAAGATCAAAATACAGTGATTGGAACTATATCAGGAAATCAGGTATCTCTTACTCCTGCTATATTAACAGATGTTTTTCAATTAAGTACTGGTCAAGATTCTCTTGAGTTGTCTGGAGAAGAGTTTGCAAGTATGCTTGATAGGATGGGTCATTCAGCAGCAAACCCTAACAAGCTGCTTAAGAAAAATCTATCAGTGGAATACAGGTTTCTAGCAGATGTTGTTGGAAAGGTCCTGTTAGCAAAACATTCTGCCCATGATACCATATCCAGGTATCAATTCTATTTAATGGGTGCTTTGGTGGATAAGAAACAATTGAATTGGGGAGAAGTTTTCTTTGACCTAATTAAGAAGAAAGTGAATAAGAACTTTGTAAATTTTGGAAGCATTCTAGGGCTATTTCTTCATAGCAGATGCCCTGAGCTGCTTGTTTCAAGTGGGATGCATATCAATGCCTCTAAGAGGTTAACCTGTGCCATTTTTGGCAAATGGGACAGGCACATTGCAAAGCCAAGCAGAGCCTCTGCAGTCATCTCATCTTTAGGCACTAGGACTGATCCAGTCACTTCCCCTCAGGCAACTGCCCCATCAGAAGAACTGTCTGCCTCCTCATCTCCACCTTCTCCACCTACTGTTCCATCAACAATTATCACATCCACCATAACCATCTCAATTTCATCCCCCATATCCATTCCATCTCCAAACTCAATTCCTTCTCCAACACCAATATCCACTGAAGATCTTTTCCATCCATTACATCATTATCCACATATAACCATTGACTCATCATCTCACCTTCCATCCTTCACTCTCTTAGATGATTCCTATATGGATGACTCTCACTCCTCACCCCTTGAGCCACCATCTTCTTCTACATCATATCAACAACTACTACAAGAAATCATTGCTCAACCATCCTTCACTCCATCTATCTCCATTCCATTAACTTCCATCTCCACCATTCCTATATCTCAACCATCAATTCTACCATCCACATTAACACTTTCTCCAACCACATCTACAACTCCTCCTACATTCATCTCTGCCACACTCATTTCTACCTCTCCTCAAGCACCACTTGAGCAAGTAGATCTCTCAGCCATAGCAGATAAGCTCTATGAGATATTAGCTCCAAGGCTATCACTCCTGCTGGATAGATCCCTGGCTCCACTTCTGAAATCAGTTCAGGAGTTATCTGACAGACTTTCTTCCCTATATCCTCATCAGACAATCCCTTCTGTTGGGTGCCTTGATCCAGTAACTACTGAATCTAGGCAGGGGGAGATGCCATATGAAGTAGAGAGATTGCCTGCTTCAGAGATTCCAGTTCCAGCTCCAGTTCCAGTTATAACAGTTGAGCTCAGGTCACTGCTGTCAGAGTTTGATACTGTTTACCTCAGCTGTCTTCCAGATCAGACAAGTGAAGATCTTACTAAGGCCATTGTGCCTATTTCTATCTGTGAGCCCAGCATAATATCTTGTTATATAAATTCTTTCAAGGCTGTGGACAGTGCTCCTTTAGTTTCTGTTGTTCCTGTTGCTGCTTTTGTTGTTTCTTCTGTTCAATCCCAACAATAAAGAGATGACATCAAAAGGATTGATGAACTATATGACAATCCTCAGAGCTCAGATAGTGATCAATTTAGAACTGATTCTGATGATTCCTCTGCAACCATTGCAAGGAAGAGGAAAGCTAGAAGCAAGGCCCTAAAGAAAGTTCCCCAGGAGAAAATTAAAGATGTAAATGATATTCCATACTATATTTTGCATGATTGTCCAATTTCAGAACCATGGATGCAGTTTTCTAGGAATCAACTAAAGGCAATGAAGAAAAAGAGGAAATATGATAAAGGATCATCTCACTTCAATCCTCCTCCTCCTCCTTCACCAGATGCAGGTACTGGTGGAAGTTCTGCTTATCAGTCATTTATTGCTAAAAGTGAAAGCACCTCTCAATTTCAAGGAAGATCTCAATCAAGAGGATGTCAATGAAGAGGCTACCAGTCCAGAAGAGGACAGTATAGGGGAAATCAAAGAGAATTCAGAGTTTATTCCAAAGGTTATTCTAGGCAGCATCCTTATCATAGGGAAGGATAAGGTCCCACTGACTCTACATCTGGTCCTTTCCCTTATAAGTTAAAAGATCTAGTTTCTTCCAGAGCTACACCTGATGATTCATCAAACAGATATGAACCTCCTGTTCCATTTGAAGACCCAGAGAATAATCATACTTTTTGGACAGGAAGAATGAAAGAGTTGGCTGCACTAGATCAAATTAAAAAGTCAAGACAACAAGGAAGAGATACATCAAATTTCACCACTCTATCAGAACAGAGAAAGAAAGAACTTGAAAGATATTCTTCCAGCAAATTCTTTGACTCAAAAAGCTATATGAAGCTGCACCCAGAAGCTGTAGTCCCCAGGACAAAACATCAAACTTCTCTAGGTGCAGATGATGATAGAAGATCCAAGAAAGAAGCTCTTAACCATAACAGAAAAATAGTTCTCAAAAAGAGCAAAGAAAAGAAATGATTATGTAAGCTGACAGTGTTATCTATTCTGATTTTCTGATGTGATTTTATTTGTGTTTCTGCAATGTTATTTTTGATTTTATATCTGCATTGTATGCTTTTATTTCCTATGTCATGTAAATAGTAATCCTAACACAAATAGGGGGAGATTGTTGGAACACCCTATTACTGATTTGGGCAAGGATCACTATGTCCTTAGGAAAATTATTTTGACCTCCTTGTATAGATTTTAAGGTCAATTAGATTGAGTCTAAGGGTTAAAATTTAGGCTTGAAAGCTGCCACCAAGACCCTCAGATCAGATATTCAAATTCAGGAGACTAAATCATTTTCGTCGAGCTTAGGTCGACGAATCGTCGAACTCAGTTCGACTATCTCTGAGCTCAGTTCAACGAGTCGTCGAACGCCGTTCGACGATCTTCGAGCTCAGATCGACGTTTCTGTCTCTAGCTGTTTTCCCAGTCTCTGAGCTCAGGTCGATGATTGTTGAGCTCAGGTCGACGATTTTCTGGAGAGATCGACGATTCTCCAGATTCAAATTCAGACAGTTATGGAATTCTATCTTATTTATTCCCAGCATTTATGTCAAGGATCTTGTAGCCGTTTCAATTAATCTGGAGCAAGTTTCAAGGGAGATTTAAAGGAATGTTTTCTAGGACTTTCCTCCAGAGACAAAATTCATTTAAGGAAGTCATTAATGAGTGGTTAACGGCTATCTTGGAGACAGAGAATCAATGTATTCTTTTAAGATCTAAGGAATAAAAGAGGATATTATCCTGCTACTCCTAACAGTTACACACAGAAAGAGAATAGTCACAGACAGACACACAGACAGAATTCATTCAGAACACACACCACTGAAAGAGATCAACATACAGGAAAGAAGTTTTTCTAGATCTCTTTTGACTCAAGTGTTCAAAGGCTTCATCCATCAAGACTCCAGACACTACACATTTCAGCAACTGCTGGAATCATTCTTTGCTGGAGATCTCATCTACTGAAGGCCTATCACCCTAGTGCAAAGCTTCTTTTCCTGAACAACTTCCAGATCTCAGGGGGAGCTTTGACAACATCATCCACAAGTCTTCTCTCTTATTGTTGACAGAGAAGAAAATCTCACCTCTTTCTTTTTTCTGCTGTAAAAGGGTTTCTCAAAACTCCCTTCAAAAGTTGTGTTGTTTTCTGAGAGTTTGTCAAAACTCAGTGGTGGCAAGACACCTGATCAAAAAATCTAGTTTAGTTTCTGAGCACCTTATCAAAAGCTCATTGGTGCCCAGGACACCTGATCAACTCATCCTGCAGTGGATTCCTACCTAGGGTGGTAGAAGAGTGTATGTACCCAGATTGATTGGGGAACCACTATAGCTCCTTGTGTCTTCTGGTTGCTATATTTTGTTTGCTGTGTGCTGTGTTTTTATTTTTTGCTTTCATAATTTTTATTTACTGCAAGCACCTTACACATATATTTAAATTAAGTCTTCCACTGCAAAATAATTTTTAACTTGAAAATTATTTTAATATACTCTATTAACCCCCCCCCCCCCCCTCTAGAGTTAAGGTAGATCTTATCCCCACTTTCAATTGGTATCAAAGCCAGGTAACGGGTTCAAGACCGGGGGAGCGCTATTAAATCCTAATTTTTCCCTTCTACCTGTGTGGGTCCGGCGGGTCAGACAATCGTGGACATGTGGTAACCCCACCTCTGAGTCGTGCAACCGTGGACATGTGGTAACCCCGCCTCTGAGTCGTGTGGGCCATGTGGTAACCCCACCTCTGAGCCATGTGGGCCATGTGGTAACTCCACCTCTAAGCTGACGGGTTGTGCTAGATGCCGGGGGGGGGGGGATTGTTGGGTCCGGCGTTCCTTCACTTGACCCGTGGAACTCTTCTACTAAATTAGGAAATTAAGTAGCACCCTTTACAATAGTCCAGGCTTTTGGAATAGTTGGTTATGCGCTTGATCCTTCATGGTCCTGTGGGAACTGAGCTATAAGCTCTTAAGGAGCTGAGTTCTAGAGGAAGAGCCGAATTTAACACACTGTTAGATAAGCGCAGAGGGACAGTGGATCTACAAAAGATTGAGGAACCACTATAAAATTGCTGTGTCATCTGTGAATGATCTTGAAAGCAAAAAACTAACCTAATCACCAAGCACAGTAATCTGCTAACAAGTAAGAAAAGTTAAATATAGACAAAAACCTATTCACCCAACCTTTAGGTGTTTAGCTAGCCTTGAAAATAAGACTTTCAAGTGATATCAGATGGAGGTTACTCTTTAAAGGCTTAATTGTCTAAGTAGATCTCCAAGGTTAGCTAGAAGTATGTCTCTATGGGTTCAGGAATGACTAATAAGGAACTGAGTGCTTTGAGACTTCCAATCTGTATGAAGGAAGATTTTGGGATCTAGAAAGTAAGGGTGATGCAGTTCATGGAAGTTGCTGATCCTAGGATGTATATTACAGTTGAAGAGGTACCATTAATCCCTATGAAGGTGTCTGCACTGGATGCTAATGTCAAGACCCCCAAGACATATGATGAGATGACCAAGGATGAGCTGGCCTTGGCTTCAATAGACACGAGAGCATAGAATATATTTATGAGTGTTGTTGATGACTCTACACTTCAGAACCTGATCCATTGCACAATAGCAAAGGAAATGTGGGAAATACTTGTGATCTACATGGAGGGGACAGATGAAATTAGAGATGATAGGAAGTCCATGCTCAACAGAGAGTATGAGGCTTTCAGGTAATCCATGGGGGACAACATAACCATTAGTTATGAAAAGTTCTTTAGGATTGTGAATGAACTAAAGACTTATGGAAGTGTATTCAGTCTTTATGAACTGAATGACAAGTTCCTTGGATCTCTCTCTAGAGAGTGGGACACAAAGATCTGTGTCATCAGAGAAGTGGCAAAGTTAGGTGACACTTATCCTCACACCCTCTTTGGGAAGTTGTTGTCATATGTGATGTAGTTGGCTACAACGAAAGGAGAGGAGAACCAGAACAAGTCTCAGGCAAGAGACAAGTTTGTTGCATTCAAAGCTGATGGCTCTAGCAAAAGCAGAAGAAAGTCTCCCTATCCACGAAGGATAGATGCTAAATCTGATTCTAGAAGATTAGAGAAAAGCACATCAGACTGCAAATGTTCTGATGAAGATTTTGCTGCCTTCACAAGATAATTCCAGAAGTTCTTGAAGAAGAAGCACTGGAGAGGCAGGCCTTCCACCTCCTCTCATCCAAAGGATGACTACTATAAGGGCAGGAGAAAGTCCTCTAAGGAGGATAGGTATGGTTCCAAAACTAGTAAACAGGTTTTATCTAACATGACTTGTTATCATTGCAGAAAACTTGGGCATGTGATAGCCGACTGCCAAGTCAAAAGAAGGGAACATGGTGAGAAAAAGGACCACCAACAAAAAGGCAAGAAGGAGATATCCCTCATTGCCAAGAAGCAAAGAAGCTGGACTGACTCCTCCTCATCAGAGTCAGATGAAGAAGAAGAAGAAGACTTCATTGGGATGTACTCTACTACAGAAGGAGCTGTAGAGGCAGACTATATCAAAAGGCTAGCTGCTTTAGAAGAAGAAGCTGAGAAGGTTCTTCCTGCTACCAAGATTGAAGACAGGGCCCCTCTATCACAGTCTAATGGTGATTCAGAGGTGGATTATGAAGAAGACAATTGTTGTCTTTTGTTGATGGCTAGGTCTGATGAAGAAAATAGCCAGGATTAGCTTGGTCCAAGTAAGGTAATCTCTGTTACTAGCTCCTCTGGTTCAAATTATGAATCAGTTCCATATTCTTTTGCCTCTACATCAAGTGGTGATGATGGCTCAGAATCTCAGGGAGAAATCAATTAATTGATTGATAATTATGATGCACTTTTGTAGGCTCGAAAGAAAAGAAAGCTCCTGGCCAAACAACAGTCTCTGGAAATTGCATCTTTACAACTTGCTGCTTCAGAATCAGCAAAGTTGTTGGATCAGAAGTTGCAAGAAGTCAGCAAACTGAAGAATGGGACAATCCTTCAGCTGAGCACCATAACCTTTAAGAACAACCATATCAGGAATCTTGAAGGAAAGCTCCAAAAGGTGTGGGAACTAGTGGCTAGCTACTCCAAGCCTAGCACAGTGTTGCCCTTGATAGACTCATTTTCCTCCCAAAAGGGAAAGAAAGGGTTATGTTTCAAGGGAAGGACAAGATCTATTAATCCCAAGGGATAGAGCAAAGCTCAAGTGGAGCCACTAGCCTCTAAGCCTCATGTTAAATTTAATAAAATGCAATTTCATTCTAACAGCCATGACCATGAGAGTATTTATGGTCACTGGAATAATGATAGACCCCCTTGTGTGAAAAAAGATGTTCCACAATATGGTAGTAGATTCAGCAAGGGTGCAAGTGCCCATGAGAAAATACAAGTGACCCATCCTGGACCACTTATGTTTGGTGCAACAGCCCTTTCAGTCAAGGGTAAAGCTGCCGACTGTTCTCCAGTTCCTCCAGCCCACTCTAAGACAAAGGGCAAGGCTGTCAGTAGACCATACCTGGGCATCTCTAAGGCCATCAAGAGTATGTTTTCTGAAAAGAAAGCAGCTTCTAGAAGGGATCAAAATATCCCAAGCACGTCTACTACCAGACCCACCACTTGTCAGACTGGGGCTGGGAAATTAAAGAACAGAACTGCTGCTTCTCCTTCTAGACCGAGAGCTCCTGTTAACACATCCACTAGACCTGCTCTGAAAAGAAGGTATAACATCCATGAGTGTTGGTGATGTGGCAAGATAGGCCACTTTACTGTTGATTGCTGGCACAATCATAGTGTGCAGAGAGCAAATGTTAGATTGCCTGTCAGAAAAGCTGCAGGCAGGAAGAGTTATTTTCAGTATAACATGCACCAAGGACCCAATAAAAGTTGGGATCATAAGGTTAACTGATTTATGTTTTGCAGGTTAGTACAATTGCCCATACCCCTATATGGTACTTGGACAGTGGATATTCCAGGCACATGACTGGAACAAGGAGCATGCTGAAGGATTATGCTCCTGTAAGGAATGGACCAAAGGTTATCTTTGTTGGGTCAGAAAAAGGGGTGACTGGAGGTTATGGTAAGATCTCTAATGGCATAGTCACTATCATAAGAGTAGCCTATATGGAAGGGTTGCAAAACAACCTAATAAGCATTACCCAACTCTATGTTCTTGTCTATGACATAGTATTTCATAAGGATGAGTACCAAATTAGGAGGTAAAATGACTAAGATGTCATCTTAACAAGCACTAGGAGTGGAAATGTTTATTATTTATATTTCCTATGCTCTAGCAAAGACTCACTTGTATGCCTTATTGCTAATGAGAAAGCCACTTCTTATGTCCAGTGGCACAAGAGGCTAGGCCATCTAAATTATAGGACCATAGGCAAGTTGTTCAGCAATGAGCTGGTTAAGAATGGGCCTAAGTCTATATGCACTAAGGAGGGTATCTGCTCTACATACCAAAAGGGCAAACAGACTAAGACCTCCTTCAAGAGCATTGACACCAAAGACTCATTGAGGTGCTTATACATCTTACAAATGGATTTGTTTGGTCGAATGCCAATTTAAAGTCTAGGTAGGAAAGTCTACACCCTTGTGGTTGTTGATGACTTTTCAAGATTTGCCTGGGTGTTCTTTCTAAGGAAGAAATCTGAAACCCCTAATGTCTTTCAGATATTTTTCAAGCAAATTCAGAATGAATTCAACAGCATTGTGGTCAAATTCAGAAGTAACCATGGGACTGAGTTTCAGTCTGAGTGCATGGCAAGGTTCTGTGTAGAGCAAGACATTCATCAACAATTTTCCTCTCCTAGAATACCCCAGCAAAATGGAATTGTTGAGAGGAAAAATAGGACTCTCATAGAGGCTGGTAGAACCTTGTTAAGTGACTCATCTCTTCCAGAATAATTCTGGGTTGAGGTAGTTAACACTATATGTTATGTTCTTAATAGGTCTTCTATCACCAAGAGCCATAAGAAGGCTCCCTATGGGATCTTGAAGGGCAGAAAACCAAACCTGAGCTATTTCAGGATCTTTGGTTGCAAGTTCTATGGGCTCAATAATATGAAAGTCCATTTAACTAAGTTTGCTGTCAAGTCCCATGAGGGGATCTTTGTTGTGTACAACACTTATAGTAAGGCATATAGAATCAACAATTTAACTAGCCAAGTTGTAGAAGAGTCAATGCATGTTATTTTTGATGAATCCAACATGGTTAACTGTGAGCTACCAAGCTCCTCCTCTTATTATATTACAGGTACAAAGCAGATAATGGACAAGTTGAACATCAAGGAACCTACCCCCATAGTCTAAGATGATGATGATGGACTATCTATTTGAAGAGAAGGGCAAGACATACCTGAAGAGATTGAAGACCAGCTAGCTGAAAACCTTGAAGATCGGCAAGCTCCAGCTAGATTGCCTCCAGCTACCAGCCATCTAAGGGAACATCCAGCACACCAAATCATTGGTAATGCAAATCATGAAGTCCATACCAGAAGCATGAGCATGAATATAATTCTCTACTCAAGCTTTCTGTCTTAAGAAGAGCCTAAAAATTTTGAGGAAGCAATCAAGGTCCAGTTCTGGATTGGAGCAATCCACGAATAACTAAAGCAATTTAAGAGATGTAAGGTCTGGAAGTTGGTCCCCAGACCACAAGGACAAAATGTCATAGGAACCAAGTGGATCTACAGGAACAACTTGGATCAAGATGGAATCAATGTTAAGAATAAGGTTAGACTGGTGGCCAAAGGCTACAAACAAGAAAAGAGCATAAACTTTGACCAGATCTTTGCCCCAGTAGCCAGATTGGAAGCAATAAGGTTATTCCTTGCATTTGCTACCAATCAGGGATTCAGAGTCTGCTAGATGGATGTCAAGTCAGCATTCCTCAATGGGGATTTAAAAGAGGAAGTATTTGTGGATCAGCCACCAGGTTTTGTAGATCCTAACTCTCCTAATTTTGTATATAAGCTTAGGAAAGCTCTATATGGGCTAAAGCAAGCCACTAGGTCTTGGTATGAAATCTTATCCAGCTTACACATTGAGAATAAATTCTCAAGGGAGAAGATTGACAAGACCCTATTCCTAAGAGAATCAAAGGTCAAGCTTATCCTAATCCAGATATATGTCGATGATATTATCTTTGGATCTACAGATGACAACCTTTGTAGTAAGTTTGCTAAACTTATACAAGGGAAGTTTAAAATGAGCAGCATAGGTGAGCTCAAATTTTTCATGGGACTCCAAGTAAGACTGACGGATGATGGCTTGTCCATATCCCAGTCCAAGTTCACTAGGGAGCTAATCAAAAAGTATGCTATGGAGAATGCCTCCACCATGAGAACTCCCATGGGGTCAATTATGAATATAGGTAAAGATGAGGTAGGGAAACCTGTTGATGAGTCTTTGTATAGAGGGATAATTGGCTCCCTTCTATATCTGACTGCTAGTAGGCCTGACATCATGTATACTGCATTTGTCTGTGCTAGGTATTAGGCCTGCCCTAAAGAATCTCATTACTCTACTACAAAGAGAATCTTGAGGTATCTTAAGGGTACACCAGATCTTGGCCTATGGTACCCTAGAAATATGGATTTTGATCTAATAGGATTTTCAGATGCAAATTTTGCAGGTTGCAAAGTAGATAGGAAAATCACTACTGGAACATGTTATTTCTTACGAAGAAGGCTAGTTTCTTGGAGCAGCAAAAAGCAAACTAGTATGGCTATATCCACTGCTGAGTTAGAGTATATATCAGAAGGCGGCTACTATGCTTAGCTACTATGGATCCAACATCAGCTCGAGGATTACAATCTTCAGGTAAGTAGAACTCCTCTCTACTGTGATTCTACAAATGTTATTTCTATTTCTAGAAATCCTGTCTCACATAGTAGTACTAAACACATAGAAATTAGATATCATTTCATCAGGGAGCATGTGGAGAAGGAATATATCAGTCTTGAGTTTGTCCTCACAGACAAGCAAGTGGAAGATATATTCACTAAGCCATTAGATGAAGCAAAGTTAAACACCCTCAAATTTGAGTTGGGTATGTTGAACTTGGCCTTTCTTCAGGCACCCCATTTTGCATTTTTTTTGTGGTGCAAGTATTGTTCCTCTTGTTGTACATAAAGACTCCCAGTGGCATCAATTCACTAATGCTTCTACTGAGGGGGAGTAAGTTACTCTATAGAGAAGAGAGAAGGTCAGCCAGTGGAAGGGCCAGCCCCTATCTGCTTATTCTGCAAAAGTCAAAAAGGGGGAGAGAAGAGAGAAGGTCATAGCAAGTGGTAGAGAGCAATGGGGAGAGATGTCAAATTGGTAAGAAGGACATATCCAGTCATCCAGAGAAGGACATATGGCACTTAAGTAAGGTCAAACACCTTGCATCAAAACATGAGGAGTAGGTGATGCTCACCATATAGGTAGTAAAAGAGGTACACTTCCTTATAGCATATCAGAATTTCAATCTTTATTTTTGTTGTATAGGTTGTGTGTGTCATTGACCAAGGAAAGAAAACAATTTTGATAAGGATTTTGACTTCTTCAAATAGGGGGAGATTGTTGGGTCCATTGTTACCAATGTCCCAGATTTGTGAGAAGTCAAATGGGTCAATGTCACACACATCAACTGTATTTGATATGCATTTGAGGTCATGAGTGCATGTTAGTCCATGTCACATTGATTGGACAAGAGGACATAATAAGTGGTTGCTGGACACAATAAGTGGTTGCTAGCTCACTCAATGCCAGCGGAAAGGTTTTTTTGTGTCTAGCTAGATATTTGCCAAAGTCCACAGGCATTGAGTGAGGACAGCTCACTCAATTCTATATAACAAATAGAGTTGAGTCTATCTCAGCCTAACTGTTAGATAGCCAAAAATATGGCTAAAAACAAAAGTGTTGAGTGTAGTCTACTCATTCAATGCCATATAGCAAAAGGCAGTGAGTCAGACTGAGTTAGTCAAAGCCTAGGGAAATTGGCTGAAAATGTGGCTCTGTTCATAGGCGTTAAGTGTGGTCTACTCACTCAAAGCCATACAACTTTTAGCATTGAGTGTTGTTGTGCCTGTTAACTAAACAGAAAAGTTGGGAAAAATTTTCACTAAGTCCACAGGCGTTGAGTGTAGCTTACTCACTCAACGACAGATAACAGAGAAATTCTGTTAAGTAGTTTGGCGTTGAGTGGAGGTTACTCTCTCAATGCCAAGGATCAGAAAATCTGGCTAAGGCAAATAGCGTTGAGTGAGGCAAGCGCTCTCAATTCTCTCAACGCTCTCAACACCTTGACGCAGAAAATTTGGCAAAGTCCAAATGCGTCGATAGCTTAGCTTTCGTTGAATTGAGCCTGGAGTTCGTCGAACTGATTTTACTCCTCCATCGAACTGATGTTACCTTTTGTCGAACTGAGTCTAAAGTACGTCGAACTGATTTTTCTCTTTCGTCGAACTGATGTTAGCTTTCGTCGAACTGAGTCTAAAGTTCGTCGAACTGAATTTACTCTTTCGTCGAACTGAGTTTTTCTTTCGTCGAACTAAGTCAAAAATTTGTCAAATTGAATTTACTCTTTCCTCGAACTGAAGTGAGCTTTCGTCGAACTAAGTATAAAGTTCGTCGAATTGAAGTTACGCTTTCATCAAACTGTGCTTGTCGTTCGTCGAATGAAGCTCAGCGTTCATCGAGCTCAACGCATAGATAGATATAATTTTTTCTAAGTGTCATGGCGTTGAGTGATGCTTACTCACTCAACGCCTTTGCTTCTAATGATTGAATTTTGTGTAAGTTCATAGATGCAGAGTCATGCTGACGTAAGAAAAGTCAAAACGTCAACCAAAATTCAAATGTTGTGTAATTGTTGTCAGAGACGCTGGTGGCCAGCTGTTATGATCCTCTGCACTTTCAAAGAAATATTTTCATCCCAAAGTGCTGGGGCCCACAAACAGCAATGAGCCATTGAATCAAGAATTAAAGAAAATCATGGGCTGAATGGCTAAATCTCGGCCATCAATCCTGGTGGTGGGCCCACTACTTGATTGGCCTTCAGAGAATAAAAAGAAGCAAATTGGCCAGAGCAATAAGTCGAATACTTGTCTAGGTTTTCTGAAAACGAAAGTGCGGCCGAACATCAATCTTCTTCCTTGCCATTTTCATCGAGCGTGAAGAAGATGTTCTACATAGATAACCTAGCTGAGGAAAGAGATAGTTGAAGCAATCACCATCTGCAATAGCAGGTTCAGAAGCGATTCTGTGGAAGCAGATCTACAAGTTCAGCAGAGAATAGAAAGTTGTTTGAAGGAAGATTAAACTGCAAATTTCATTGTCTTCAACAGCAAAAGCTTGGACTGATATCTGCTCAGTACAGGAAGAACAAGACATAGAGTTCTTGCACTTGTGTCTAATTAATTGGTTTCCCATTCATCTATAAAGATTCTTTGTGAGTCTGGTATTGTAAGCCTGTATTATAAAGGCTAACGTCTTTATGACCTGTGTTTGGCTTAGTGCTATTGAAAGGTCTTTGAAACCTTAGTTTGGCTTAGTGCCTAAGTTGTAGGTGTTGGGTATTGTATCCACAACGTACCTGATTTGAAGAAGCCCCTGAACAAGCTAAGGTAAATAAGCAATGTTTTTGATAAAATATTTCAAGTTGTGCTTGCAGTTATTCCACGCTAAGTGCACACTAATGTCAGGGTGCAGTAGGTCAATATACACGGGTCTGCACGACGTAATCCCTCGTTGAGCAGATCAGTGTGTTGGCCTACGTGTACTCTCTCTATTGGAGTGCACTTACTTTCAAGTACAGGGCTGTGTTTATGCAAGAGCAGACAAGGAGCAAGGATGAGTCAAAGAGCAGCTCAGAGGAGTAATACGAAAAATCATCTAAGTAAGAATCGACGAGAATCACCAAGTGATTTTCGCCGATTCGGCGAGAATCACTAGTGATTCTCGCCGAATCGTCGAGAATCACTGGCTGATTCTCGCCGGCTAGATCAGAGTGCTTTCAAGTCAAATTCGACGAGAATCACTTTGTGATTCTCGACGAATCGTCGAGAATCACTTTGTGATTCTCGCCGAATCGTCGAGAATTACCCTTGATTCTAGACGATTCGACGAGAATCACAGGTGATTCTCGCCGATTTTTACTTGGGCAATTTTCGGGATCAAGCTGGACCGGATTCTGCCGCTGGCACTATTTTGAACCGGATTTTGGGTTTCTACTTGTGGGACCCACAACGGTCATATTTAAGTTGTCTACAGTATATATACGGGTTTTTTTGAACAGTAAA
Source organism: Platanthera guangdongensis (assembly GCA_039583875.1). Taxonomy (NCBI): domain Eukaryota; kingdom Viridiplantae; phylum Streptophyta; class Magnoliopsida; order Asparagales; family Orchidaceae; genus Platanthera; species Platanthera guangdongensis. Next base: position 132,468,651 of record CM077153.1, on the reverse strand, counting down.
AACACACAGAGAAAAAGACGAAAAACGAGCACCCGACCTTGACCTAAAATCGCGAAACAGCTCCGCCGTCATCGCCGCTCGTGGAAGTCGATCGTCGGTCGTTTGATCATGGTTTCCTCCAGATCTCCCGGTGACAGAAGCTTAGCCAAGCTTAGAGTCTCACGCGTCTATCCAAAGATCCCTTGTCTCTCGATTTGTTGATCGGGAAAAACCTCCCCGTCCGAATCGATCGAGACGATCGATCCTAGAGTGACCGTTGGAAGACCTAGCTAGCTTCGCTACGAAGTTTGGATCTCCAAAGTACAGCAGCCGCACACCGTTGTCGCCACCGTTCCCGTGAACCAAGCTGCCGCCCCTCTTTGCCACCGCCGGTTCCGGGGAGATTCTCTCCAAGAGAGATCTACGGTTATTGGACTCTTTGTGGACTTCAAGAACACGTCGTCAACAAAGAGGGACACCTTAGTCTCCAAACGTAGTTTGTATCTCTTGTACATTCTAGCTTTACTTTTGTTGTAAAGGAACGTTGGTTCCTATTTGTATGGGTTGGGTGCAACCCGTGTGTGGGAGTGTTGACTCCTACGTGTGGAAGGGTTCCTTCCGATAGTGCAAGGATTGGATTTCAATCCTGTTGGTGAAGAGACCGAGTCATCCCTTGTTGGGAGATAGGTCGAAGGGGGAAAGTGGATGTACCCAAATCGGGGAACCACTATAAATTGCTTGTGTATTCTGTGTGCTGTGCTGTTTATTTTTATTGTGCAGGTACAATCTTAAATTCCGCAAAAACGTTGCACGTCACCTATTCCCCCCCCCCCCCCACCCCTATAGGTGAAGATAGTTGACACTAGGTGGACTTTCAGTAGGTCTGTGTGACCTGTGTGGTCCTGCGAGATCTGTGTTATAAGCTCTTAAGGAGCGTAGTTCTGGAGGAAGAGCCAAATCTAACATACTGTTAGATAGGCGCAGAGGGACAGTTGTTGTACCCAAGATTGGGGAACCATTATAAAATTGTTATGTCATCTGTGAATGATCTTGAAAGCTAAAAATTAACCTAATCACCAAGAAAAGTAATCTTCTAACAAGTAAGAAAAGTTAAATAGAGACAAAAACCTATTCACCCCTAGGTGTTTAGATAGTATTGAAAAAAAAGACTTTAACATGAGTCAGTAGGATGATAGTTTATCATCCTAAGTTTCGGCATGACATCATTATTGAAAATCCCAGAGCAAGTTAGCAGCTTGAGCAAATACTTAAGTATGTTTTGTCTGGACTATGTTGTTTGGTGCTAGCAGTTGGGCTATGTTTTGATTAGATGTTCGTTAATTGTTTAGATGTCCCCTAAGCATGTGGCGACTAGGTCGACTCCCAAGTCAGATGGCGAGTCTTCAGGTGCGCAGTGCAAATCAGTGATTGAAAGTCTGCGGCAGAGTAATGAGACTTTGTACAGGCAGATGGTGGAGATGCAGTCGCAGATCCAAGCGTTATTATTGGTTGTGTCAGGACAGTTGCCACGAGTGCAGGACCCGACTATGGGTCAGGTTGTTCCTGTTCCCCCTACCCCTCTTGTGCCCCTAGTGTTATTGCCACCCAAGATGACATTTATCTTCCACTTCCAGAGACTAGGACCCCCTACTTATGATAGTAGGGCAGATTTTATGGCCTTGGATGATTGGATAATAGCCATCGAGGAGATGTTTGCATACTCTGGATTCTCAGCGGACCAGAGGGTGATGGTCGTTGTGTATCAACTCAAGGGACTTGCTAAGAGTTGGTGGCTTATAAAAAAGGAAAATTTAAAGGATGGATGCTTATGGGAATCCTTCAAGGAGTTGCTGCTAAAGAAGTTTCTACCATCAGTCGAGAGAGACCGCTTGATGAACGATTTTCTGCATTTAAAGCAAAGGAAGCTTACTATTACCGAGTACGAGGTGGAGTTCAGCAAACTGAGTCATTTTGACCCGGACATGGTGTATTAAGAGTCAAACCGAGTTAAATGATTTCTGGGTGGTTTAAGGAATGACATCCCGAAGCTAGCTAGTGGTTATGGATCTGAAAGTTATGTTGAAGTTGTGGAGGATGCTCTGAATGTTGAGGCGATTGACAATGACAAGAATTGAGGTCAACAAATAAGAAAGGATAAGAGGAAGACCGGTGAGGGTAAGAGTTCCCAAGAATCCAGCACCGCTTCAGGGAAAATAAGCAAAGAGATATGTAGTTTCTGTGGCCAGCCAGGCCATCCGTTTGAAAGATGTTACCATGGATTAGGAGCCTAGAAGAAGGAGCAGGTGCATGCATTTCAGGGTACTCCTAAAGGAGATTTGGTTTGTTCTGTCTGTAAGCGGAGGGGGCACAACGCTGCCCGTTGTTGGAATAAGGACAGGACCTGCTTCCAGTGTAGGAAGAATGGACATGTTAAGTCAAAGTACCCGCAGGCTCAGCCCAATTGCAACCTATTCCAATTCAAGCATTGCCACCGCCGCAACTATTGGATAAGGGGAAGGGCAAGCTGAATGTGGTCTCATTGGAGGAAGCTTAGACATCTTCGCAAGTTATTTTAGGTTAGATCCTAACTTGTTCCTTGCTTTCAATTTGTAGCTGTAATTCGACATTTGTTTCCTTAGTTGCGTAGGCGATCTTTATAGGAAAATTTATGGTAAAGAACTGCTGTGTGCGTGTTCTGTTCGATTCCAGTGCTACCCACTCATTTGTTGCTAGGGCCTTCGTAAAGCATCATGGTTTGACCCTTGATCTTCTTGGCAACGTGTTTCGTGTCAAGTTTCCTTCGGGTCATTCTGTTATATCGGACCAAGGCATTCAGAGTTGTCCGATTCTGTTAGGTGATTTTCTAGCGGTTATGGATTTGAAGGTGATAGACTTGGAAGATTTCGTTGTGATTCTAGGCATAGATTAGTTGTTCAAGTATGATGCGGTTATCAAGTGCACTGTCAAGCATGTGGACTTCAATAAGGAAATGGTCAACCCAGGAGTGTTTACTGTTTTCCGCGCCAAGTTTCTCTGATTATTTATACGGTACGTGCTCGGAAGATGGTAAATTCCGGATGTTTCGCTTATTTGGTTTCGGTATTGGCAACCGATAGTAGTTTGCTGTGAGTGGAGAGATTGTTGTTGTGCGCGAGTTACTGGATGTATTTCCTGATAATATTCCTGGTCTTTCACCTGAGAGAGATGTGGAGTTCATCATAGATCTGGAGCTGGATACTCGTCCTATTACGAAGGCATCGTACCGTATAGCCCCGTGCGATCTGGATGAGCTACGTGCCAAATTGAATGAGTTGCTTCAGAATGGTTTTATTAGGCTGAGTTCTTCTCTGTGATGTGCTCCTGTGTTATTTGTAAAGAAAAAGGATGGATCGATGAGGATTTGCATCGATTATAGAGAGCTGAATAAGGTGACCATCAAGAATTTATATCCCCTACCAAGGATTGATGGCCTGTTTGATCAGTTGCGTGGTAGCTATGTGTTTTTAAAGATCGATCTTCATTTAGGCTACCACCAGTTGAGGATTCTTGAGGCAGATATTCCACGGACTGCTTTTTGTTCACGGCGTGGGCATTTTGAGTTTTTGATAATGTCTTTCGTATTGACTAATGTGCCCTCTGCCTTTATTGATATGATGAACAAAGTATTTAAGGATTTCAAGAACCGTTTCGTGGTTGTTTTCATATATGGCGTCCCGGTATACTCTAGTAGTGTTGAAGAGCATCTCCAGCATTTGCGTCTAGTTTTGTCTACCTTGAGGGAGCATAAGTTGTTTGCCAAGCTAAGTAAATTCGAGTTTTGGCTTCCTCAGGTTTCATTTCTAGGTCATGTGGTTAATAAGGATTGAATTTCTGTGGACCCTCAAAAGATAGCTGTTGTTATGGATTGGAATAGGCCTATCAATCCCAAAGAGATAAGGAGCTTCCTATGTTTGGCAGGATATTATAGAAGGTTTGTTGAGGGTTTCTTGACATTGTTTGCGCCATTGGCTAAGCTTTGCAGAAGAACACAGCTTTTGTGTGGAGAGATAGGTCTGAGGAAGCTCTTCTGGAATTGAAGAGGAGATTGTGCACTGCTCCGATTTTGGCCTTGCCTACTGAAGGGATTGAGTATGCTCTGTATGTGGACGGGTCGAATGTCCGACTTGGTTGCGTGTTAATATAGAAAGGCAAAGTCATAGCATATGGGTCGAGGCAGTTAAAGACTCATGAAAGGAATTACCCTACACATGATCTAGAATTTGCAGCGATAATTTATGCCTTCAAGTTATGGATGCATCTTTTATAAGACGCTTTGTTGGGTATTGTATCCGCAATAACCCAGATTTGGTGAAGTCACCCTTGAACTAAGATGAATTAAGTTGTATTTGATGTATTGTTTAAGTTATGTGTTTGCAGTACTATATTGTCAAGTGTAGACCAATGTCAGACTACAATGGGTCACCAAACACGGAACCATACAATGTAATCCCTTATTATGTGATCCACGGTATTGACTCATGTGTAGCCTCTCTATTGAGATACACTTCATTTTTCAAGCACTAGGATTGATTGGATAAAGAAGTGTTGCTAATTTTATTGAAGAAAGGAAAATTCTCAAGAAGGAAAATATTCTAAGTATTCCACTCGAGTAGAAGCTTAAGTACTCGAGTTGAACACTTAGTAAATACTCGAGGAAGTCAGTCTATACTCGAGTAAGGGAAATGGTTCTCGAGTAGTCTGAAAAGAACTCTCGAGTGGCCAAGTCCATTACTCGAGTAGACTTTCTCTTATTCTCGAGTTAACGGTTTTTACCTCTCATAATCATTCTAAGTATTTTACTCGAGTAGTCAACTTAACCACTTGAGTAGATGAATACTTTGTCTCGAGTGACAGAAGGAAGATTCTTGTGATGTACTTACAGCACTCAAGTAGCTGTTCATGTACTCGAGTAGTCTTTCTACTTCTCGAGTAGTCCAGCTACAGTACTCGAGTGACCAGATTTTAACTCTCGGAATTTTTCCAAGTCGTATACTCTAGTAGAAAGATTCATGTACTCGAGTAGCCAATCTACTTCTCGAGTAATCTAAATCCAGTACTCGAGTAACCAGATTTCATCTCCCAAAAAAATTCGCTAAGTCTTTTAGTCGAGTAATCCTTCTAGCTATCGAGTAATATTTCTAATACTCGAGTAGTTCTTCTCCACCTCTCATGCAACACTTCTAATACTCGAGTAAATTTTATTCCACTCAAGTATCTATAAGTTCTGTTTTGAATTTTCTCAAGAAATTCATCTCGAGTAGTCTATCACTATCCTCTCTAGATCTCAGCCTAGCACTCGAGTAGCTCATCTTTTACTCGAGTAAATCAGCAATATTTTCCAGAATTTCGCTAAGTGCATAACCGACGGGATTTTCAAATGCCTTGATGTGATTGGTCCACGTGTACGTCATTAATGCTAATTATGACCGTTAGGGAGATCTTATATAAGGTCTTGTCAAATCGACTAACCCAAACAAGTGCTGAAAAGTTTATTCTAAGAAATCTGAATCAGAATTCCTCTCTTTCCAAAAATTGAAGCCACCGCCGCTCTTCATCTTGCAAATCGCCTAGGGCTTGCGTTCAAGAAGATTCATATCAAGTTAACTTACAGATCGAGATTGTTCTTCAACTCCTCATAATCTCTCGGATCGTGTGAGTCAAAGAAATTTCAGATCCAGATCTTGCCGAGTTTCTTCTTCAAATTATTCTGATAAAGTCGCAAAGTTCAAACGAAGAAGACCTTGCCCGAGATTTTCCACATTTGAGAATATTACTGTTTGTATTTCATTTTCTCCATTTATTATTGTAGGAGATTTCTCTCCGAGTGTAGGAAAGTTTGTCTCCGAGTTGTAGGAAGTTTTTATCTTCTGAGTGTAGATCCGAGATGTGGATCGAGATTGTAGAAACTTTGTTCCGACGCATAGGATTTGTTTCAATCCGAGATAATGGAGTAGCCGAGTTTAGTGCTTTGCTAGATCGGTGAGTGTAAACTGGATGTACCTAAGGTTGGGGAACCACTATAAATCTCTTGTCGTCTGTGAATGCTTGGTAGATTTTTGTGTGCATAGATCGATAATTTTTTATTCCGCAAAAGATACACAACTCACATATTCACCCCCCTCTAGGTGATTTAGATAAGACAACTGAACACTTTCAATTGGTATCAGGGCCAGGTTGATCACTAAAAGGTTAACACCTTGATCAGATCTGTCCCAATTTGTCTTTTGAGATTATCCAAGCATGGACAAGGCTAAAGATTTTGCCAAGCTTCCCTTGTGCACAAAGAATAACTTTCTCATGTGTAAAGAGAGAATTAGATTCTTCATGGAAGCTGTGGATCCAAGGATCTTCATGATCGTTGAAGAAGGTCCTTATGTTCCGATGACCGTCTACACTATAGATCCAACAAAGAAGGTTCCTAAGAAATTGGTGGATCTCGACGAAGATGAGATTGCACTTGTGTCTTTAGACAAGAAGGCCAATAATATTATAGCAAGTGTAGTTGATGACTCCAAGTTGTAGAACATGATCGACTGCCAGTCTGCTAAGGAGATGTGACAGTCCCTCGTCACTTTGATGGAAGGCACGGAAGAGGTTAGGGATGATAGAAGATCCCTTCTTAATCAAAAATATGAAGCCTTCCAACAAGGACACAAGGATACCATTGCTGACACTTTTGAAAACTTATTCAAGATAGTCAACGGCCTAAGGGTCTACGACAGAGTCTTCACAAACAGAGAACTGAATGATAAGTTCTTGAGATCCCTAACTAAGGAATGGGATAACAAGGTTTGTGATATCCGGGAATTTGGAAAGCTAGTTGAGACAGACCCACAGAATCTCTTCGGGAAGCTTATGTCATATGAGCTGCAACTCAATACAAGAAAAGCTGAAGAAGAGAAGAGCGGGTCTTCATCCAAGGAGAAGTTTGTTGCTCTCAAGGCAGACACCTCAAGGAAGTCCAAGGCTGCCTCTCCTGCCCCAGCACAAGAAGTAAGTGAAGAAGAAACCTAGGAGCCAAGTACCTCAGGCTCAGAGCTATCTGAAGGAGAGTTCTCTCTACTCTCACAACAGTTTAAGAAATTCTTGAACAAAAAGAAGCAATGGAAAGGCAAGGATGCCTCCTACAGAAGATCACGACATGATAGTGATCGACACAGAAAGGCTCAAGCAGCCATGACAGGTATACTACTAAACCGAACAAACATATTTCTACTGATATCGTTGCTTATTGTTGTAATAAGCCAGGTCATGTCATCGCTGACTACTCCCACAAGAAGAAGGATGGTGGAAGAAGAGAAGAAGAGAAATCTTCTTACAATAAGAATAAAACAGAAAAGAGCCTAATAGCTAAGAAGGGCAAAACTCTTAGCGACTCCAACTCATCTGAGCCGAGTGAAGAAGAAGAACCCTACTTTGGGCTTATTGATTAGACTGATGATGAGCAAGAGCCCAGTTCACTGGGAAGGTAAACTCTCACACTCCTCTTTCTAATTCTGATGTTTCTGAACATGATCATGAGGACACCTCTTCTGACGATGAGTATGAAATCATCGACCAGTATAAGGAGTTAATCAAGGCTTATGACAAATGTCAACGAGTCGTGAAAACTCAAGCTAAATAGATAAAGTCTCTAAAAGCTGAAGAGAGCACCGTGCGAGAGGAAGTCCCTAAGACTGACTCACTCAGAGAGAACTTCAATACTGCTATTGAAGAATATAATAAGGCTCTCGAGCACCTAGACTTTAAAGAGAAACTCATGAAATTGTTGGAAGAACAACTTGTGACTGAAAAGAAACTTGTTGAAAGTTTCTCGAAGCCTAAGATCTTCCTCCCTTTCATTGTTGAATTCTCAGCTAAGGGCAAGGGTGCCGGGTTAGCCCATGTTGAAGCTCCTAGTAAATCCTCTAGGAGGAATAAGGCTCAGAGAAAGAATAAGGCCGCCAAGAAGGCTTTGGCCAAAGAGAAGAGGGAAGCCCCTCAATATCAGACTTCTTTCAAGAAGGTCATATTTCCAACAAACGAGTTTGATCTTGACTCGTCCTACGATCACTTGACTAGGCCTACCTATGTAGAACCCAAGTCTCGTTACCAAGGTTCGACTCGCCCTAGAAACTTTGGTGAGAGTGTCTTTAAGGCACCTTATGAAGAAATCATTCTTCAGAGCTATGGCCCTTACAATCATGGTCATAAAATCAAGAAAGCACCAAAGGTAAAGCCTATTGTGGAAAGGCCATTGAAGGAGAAGAAATCGTGTGATTGCCATCACCATGAAGCTTCTTCCTCCAAGAATGTTGCACCACTAGACTACCATCTCAAAAGGTCAAGCAGGAGAACTTAAGGCAAAGATTCCACAGTTTCGACTATTGGTGATGTGGCAATATTGGTCACTTTGACATCGACTGTTGGTTTAATTCCAAGAATTTTGCAACTCCTCAAGTTGGCAATATGAGAAAGACCACTCATAATGCTAATACTCATAGGGGGAGTATTCTAACAAGAGACCAAGGACCCAAACATGTTTGGGTTCCTAAGGCAAATTGATTTATAATTGCAGGTATGTCCAAAGACCACCAAAACGCCTATCTAGTATTTGGACAGTGGATGCTCTCGGCACATGACTGGGACAAGAAGCCTTCTTTAGAACTATTCTCCAGTCTTGAACGGGCCAAAGGTCATCTTTGGAGGTTCAGACCATGGAATTACTAAAGGCTATGGTATGATCTCTAACGGTAGAGTATCCTTCTCAGATGTGGTTTATGTTGAAGGATTGGAACACAATCTCATAAGCATAAGCCAACTTTGCGATAAAGGATATATTGTTGAATTTCATGTTGATAAGTGCTTGATAAAATCGGTTGACAATATGGAAACAATTCTATCAGGAACTCGAAGTAGAAATATATTTTGTTTAAATTTCATTTGTATAGACTCTTCTACACTAGTGTGTTTTATTGCTAAAGATAGTGCGTCTCTTGGTGACCAATGGCACAAGAGATTAGCACATATAAATTTCAAAACTATTAATAAATTATTTTCACTGAATTTAGTACGTGATGCCCCAAATGTCAAGTACGTCAAAGATAGACCTTGTCACGCATGCGTAAAAGGCAACCAAACAGGGGCTACATTTAAAATCGTTATTAGCAAATATTCTAACAGATGTTTACATCTGCTTCATATGGACTTGTTCGGTCCACCGCAAGTTAGAAGTTTGGGAGGTAATGATTATACGTTGGCTATTGTTGATGATTACTCGCGCTTTGCGTGGGTGTTCTTTCTAAAACACAAGTTAAATACCTTTGACATCTTTGAAAATTTTGTTAGGCAGGTCCAAAATGAATACAACTGTTCTGTAGTCAAAATAAGAAGTGACAATGGAGCAGTGTTCAACTCTGGGGCCATGACAGAATTCTGTGAAAGCTTGGGTATCTTTCATGAGTTTTCCTCTCCCCGTACTCCTCAACAGAACGGAGTGGCTGAGAGAAGGAATAGAACACTCATAGAGGACTGCACGACCATGTTGAGTGATGACTCAGTACTAGAGTACTTCTGGGCTGAAGCCGTCAACACAGCATGCCATGTGCAAAATCGAGTACTCATAAACAAAAACCACAATAAGACACCATACGAACTTCTAAAGGGCAGGAAACCGACTATCTTGTATTTTAGAATTTTTGGCTGTAAGTGCTTCGTTCTTAACAATGGTAAGTATCACACTACCAAATTTAGCGAAAAGAGTTTTGAAGGTCTTTTTGTAGGGTATAGTAGCCATAGTAAGGCACACAGGATATTTAATAAAAAAAACTCGGGTCTTAGAAGAATCCATACATGTTGTATTTGATGAGATGAGTTTGCTGCAAAACAACTCTTCTAGTGTGTTCATTGAATATGCAGGTACGAAGTTAAAAGAACTGAACTTAGATGAGCCAACTGAAGAAAAAGGTGAAAAGTTCATCAAGATCACCACTCCAACCCCTATTGGAGAGGTTGATGATCAAGATGAAGAAATCATCCAAGTTGATGAAGTCACTCCGGTGATTGAAGAAGAAGTTCCAGATGCAAGAACTCTAGAGCTCAGACATCTGAAGGATCACCCAATGGACCAAATCATAGAAGATCCCCAGGATGGTGTCAGAACTCGTAGAGGTACAACTAATGAGAATTTAAATTTGAGTTTTCTCTTACAGGTTTAACGGAAAAAGTTTGAGGAAGCAAATTCAGACGCATCTTGGATAATGGAGGTGGTGCAAAAACTAAATCAGTTCAAGCATTGCCAATTCTGGAAACTTGTTCCAAGACCCAAAGGTAAAAATGTCATTAGGACAAAGTGGGTCGACATGAATAAGATGGACGAGGACAGAACGATCATAAAGAACAAGGCCACACTCGTTTCCAAAGGATATCGTCAAGAAGAAGGAATCGACTTTGACCAGACGTACGCTCCATTGGCAAGGCTGGAGGCAATCAGGTTATTCCTAATATATTCCGCTCTTAAGGGCTTCATTGTCTATCAGATGGACGTGAAGTCTGCCTTCCTTAATGGTGACATAAAGGAAGAGGTGTATGTGGAACAACCTTCAGGTTTCGTTGACTCTAAATTTCCTGATTATGTTTATCTGCTATCTAAAGCTTTATATGGTTTTAAATAAGCTCCTCAAGATTAGTATGAGACGCTGTCTACCTTTCTTCTTTAGAACAAGTTCACAAGGGGAAAGATATATAAGACATTATTTCTTAGGGAAATAAAAGGCAAGATTCTGCTAGTGCAAATCTATGTCGATGACATTATTTTTGGCTTTACAGATGACAACCTCTGCAAAAAGTTTTCAAAACTTATGCAAGGGAAGTTTGAAATGAGCAGTATGGCCGAGCTGAAGTATTTTTTAGGGCTTCAGGTGAAATAATCTGAAGATGGAATTTTCATCTCGCAGACTAAGTTCACTAAAGAGCTAATTAAGAAATATGGAATGGAGATGTAACATCCCTCAAAAAAGTAGACCCCTAGGATTTTTCTTTGTCATGACTAGGTCATGACAAAACCATCAGAAGCTTAAAGGACCAAGTGAACAAAGACCATGGTGAAAATCACCTTGGTATGCCTATAGCTCATCCTCAACATTTAGACATAAAGTTTGACTTTAAGGCTACACCCTGATCCCATGACCCTACCACAACACCCCTAACACATTGCGTAGTCCATAGGGCTACTAAGGACCCACTGTAGGCAGTTAAAATGGATAAGTTGACCTAAGTCAACCCTAACCCTAAATGGGTCAAACTAGCTTACTTAGGGTCAATTGACCTTCCCCTATCCAAGTGGACCCCACCTATGCCCTCCTAACCCTAAAGCGAGGTCAATGGGCCCCCAAGGACCCATTGGAGTCAAACAAAGAGTTTAGGTTGACCAAAGTCAACCCTAGCCCTAATTTAATCAAAGTACCCTTCCTAAGGGCAGGTGACCTCCAAAGTGCCAAGTCAACCCTACCCAACCCTACCTAGACCTTAAGGGAGTCCAATGGGTCACCAAGGACCCATTTATGGCAACTCAAAAGGTCAAATTGACCCAGGTCAATCGTAGTCAAGGCTAGGTCAAACCCAACCCAAATGGGCTAACCCAAGCTCAAGCCCCCTTTCATTTTGGCTAACCAACTCTTAATCTTATGATGATATGAATTAATGGACTGCAGATAGCCTAAAAGTGGTTGACCAAGTCAGCCTTGATGACTTGGAGAGTGGAAACTACATTTTCTCCCTTTAATGGAGGAGAGAGAAAATGAAGGGAGGGGGCCATTCATGGCTAGGGAGGCCAAGAGCCCTCTCCTCTTCATGGAACCATCTCCCCTAGTCAGTTAAGAGGAGGCTAAGGGTTTTCCCGGCCATGGAAGAGGCTAGGGGAGGAGGACCGCCATGGTTGAGGCAAGCTTTCGATGGCCATTGATGACTTGGCCCCTCCCCTCCCTAACTGAGGCTTAAAACACCATCAGTGGGCAAAGAGGAGTTTTCCCCACCGTTTAACTGAAGAGTTCGAGCCCTTCCACTGTATGGTTGCAGATACCAGAGCGGTGCCACCACCACCAATGGCTTCCCGGCGATCGACTGTATAGTTGCACTATAAGGTGGTGGGTCATCGGTGTTGGAGGGTCGATGCACCGACGCCAATATGTTGACTCGGAAAGTGTGGTTTAGCACTTCGCCAATTTAAGTCTGGTGGACCAGCCGGCAAAGAGTACGTATGAGCTCTGCTTAGTGCACCAGCGTTGAGGCGTACGATAGGTCTGACTGGTAGTGCTATTACAAGTTTAGAGGTGGGCGAGGCCTAACCCACCACTTCCGTTTGCCACTACGGAGGTATCCTGGGAGGTTTTGGATCCAGAAAGGGGGAACTAAAGGTCTGTGCGCATAGAGTCGTGTGCATGAGTTGCACTTACATGAATCATGGCATAACATATCACTACACTCATACTTGCATACAACTGACACCCTAACGTATAAATTGGTATGAGACTTTTTATACGATGGGAGTCTTGCAGAAGACCCCTTAACTTATAAGTTTGTATGAGCATTCATATAAGTTAAGGTTAATTATTTCTTACTTTGTCTTTCATACTTATGTCGCATATTATACTTGTTTACTTTACTGCTTACTAATGTAGAACTGCTAGTTTGTACCTTTTCTTCCTTAGTTATATATACATTATATGTTAACTGCTAGATTAGTTCCACTGTCACCCATCATTTTGTACTCTCCACCTTTGTAGCTTCCCTTTCATCCTCCCCGCTCGGTGCCTAGGAGCCATGGGGGGAGTGGTAGGGGATGATAGGGCTTAGTCTTTTTGACTAATGGTTTTCAGACCATAACATTATAGGGGCTCCGGATGGGAGACAGGGACCAGCACCAACGGAGTACGGGGCTCATGGAGGTGGGCCAGTCTACTACCGGAGCACCAGCGGCCTGCTCCGTGAGTGATAGTCTTCTTATAGCTTCCGCGAGAGTTTGTAGCGAGGATCTGATGTACCGGGCTTAAGCCCGTTTATATTTCATTTGGGCTGTTCTTTTGCAGTACTCACTCTCTTCTTTATTTATGGACTTGTGTGGTTTCTCCTTATATATGATGTTTGTGGACTCAATTCTATTTCATTCATGATTACTGCTCTCTCTATGAAGATCGAAAAGGCCGACAGAATTGGAGTTTTGTAGTGGCGGCTTTCCCGTGTGTAGGGGCCACCGCAAAACGCCGATTCTGGGCATAAGACCCCGGGTTTGAAAAAGAAAAAAAATGGGTTCTTACAAGTGCTATCCGAGCAAACCTCGATCGAAAGAGAAGTTGTCCACAAAAACCTTGGGCCACCCCCGCGCGAGCTTACTTTGCTGACAAACTAGCAGCAGAATCAGTGGTGTGCCGATAAAGGAAATCACATGTAAAAGTCCATTCTTCTTCTTCTTTTACTGTATTCGCACGCTATCTAACTATTGGAATTTTCCTTGTAGCCTGTGACGGACCCTACTCCACAGCAGGGGACACCTCAGGCTCTGAATATAGTCCCACCTCCGCCGGCTCCGGTTCCATTTCAGTAGACGGAGATGGGGCAAACACTGACGGCCATTCTGGAGGCCTTCAGATGTCAGCAAGCCCTGGCTCCACAGCCAAATCCCAGGCCCAACTGGATGAGTGCCTTCCGAGCACTTTCCCCTCCACCATTTTAGGGGACGAAGTTGGCAGTTCGCACGGAGGAATGGTTAGATACCATTTATGAGATACTTGCGGGGATTCGATGCCCTACTGAGGAGGCAGTTGCTTTGGCAGTCTCCTGCCTGGAGTCACAAAGAAAGAGGTGGTGGAATTCATAGCTAGACACCACCTTTGCGGATATGGTTTGCGCAGATATCTCTTCGGGAGAGTTCTGAGCAGCACTTATGGGATATTTCATAACTCAGTCAGAAACGGACGAGTTGGAGGATAGGATCCTGCGGTTGAAGCAGGGCAACCGGACTGTGCTGGAGTATTACCAGGATTTTACTCACTTAGCCCGCTATGCGGACTCTTATCAGTTGGAAGACGTTGGCTATGCCATGAGGTTCTACATGGGGCTGCATGATGACATGAGGTAGACCCTCCTCTTCATCTCCGAGGGAAGCTTGGCAGGGATTCTGGAAATGTCCAAGAAAAGGGAAGCAGATCAGCTTACAGTCAAGAGCCGAAAGAGACCGGCTGACGATGCAGTGATTGGAGGTTGTAGAGACTGCCCTAGAGGCCAGGTCATCGGGGAAAGAAGGAACTAGGATCAACCCCATCAGGAGATTGGACAAGAGCAGAGGAACAAGGGGGTATTGGCCCCCAGCCCTTACAGATGCGGGAGATACCGAGGGTGGTGATATCATGGCAGAGTCCATATGCCAGAGAGGGAGCAGGTGTACGCTCTGGATCTGGCACAACCCCGGAACCCAGAGCAGGTTATAGCTGGTACGCCAGTACCTTTGAATTTCTTCCATCCTAAGAACTAGTTTTCATAAACATAGACTAGTTAGAATTTAAGAAAAGAAAAACTATAAGTAGAACACTAAGACACTTAATTACCTCTGGCGTGGTTTTCATCAGCGGCAAGCCCGCTCACACACTCTTCAACACCGGTGCTTCACCCTCGTTTGTGTCAAAAGATTTTGTGAAAGGACTGGCAGGCATGGAGCAATTCATTGGAAGGCCGATGAGGGTGTGTCTACCTGATGGATCAGAGCTAATGACCTCTTCTCATTGCAACATGGAGGTGGAGATCGGAGGGAAGGAGTTTGAGGCACCAACGATGATCCTGAGAATGCTAGGCTATGATTTGATCCGGGCCATTACATGGCTGCACTGGAACCATGCCCAGATTGACTACTTGGCGAAGAGGATCACCGTGAGGCACGGGAACTCCCATATAGTTATCGAAGGAATTATACCAGGCCCCACGTATTATTATCGTCGGTGCATGTCGTCAAGGAACACCTATAGGGAGACGAAGTTTATCAGGTTCTCTTCAAGATGGTCGCGGCCAAGGATTCTATTTCAGATATTACAGTGGTGCGGGACTTTGCCGATGTATTTCTGGAGAAGCTACCAGGCCTACCCCCGCAACGGGATAAGGACTTCTAGATTCAGCTCGTGTCGGGGGCCAAGCCGGTATCCAAAGCTCCTTATTGAATGGCCCCAAAGGAGTTGGTGGAATTTCGAAGACAGATTCAAGAGTTAGTGGAAGTCAGGTTCGTCCGGCCTAGCTCTTCAACATGGGGAGCTCCGGTACTATTCGTTAAAAAGATGGACGGGACACTTTGGCTGTGTATTGATTACCGTGCCCTAAACATGCTGACGGTCCGGAATATGTATCCCTTGCCACAGATAGATGAGTTATTTGACAAGCTAGAGGCAGCGCATTGGTTCTCAAAGCTGGACCTGAGATCGAGATACCACCAGCTACGCATTCGGGAGGAGGAAATCCCGAAGACGACTTTCAGCAGTAGATATGGACTGTACGAGTTTACCGTGATGACCTTCGATATCATGAATGCAACCTCCACGTTCATGGCCTTGATGAACCGGGTGTTCAAAGAGTATTTGGATGTCTACATCATTGTATTCATTGATGACATCCTTATTTATTCGAGGACTGAAGAGGAGCTCGCGAGGCATCTGGCTTTGACTTTGGAGAAGCTCTGGGAGCATAAGATGTATGCTAAGTTCAGCAAGTGCCAATTTTGGCTAAAGGAGGTGGCCTTTTTGGGCCATGTCATCAGTGGAGCAGGTTTGGCTGTAGATCCGGCAAAAGTCCATGCAGTACGAGATTGACCACCACTGAAGACGGCCACGGATTTTTGAAGTTTCTTAGGACTTGTCGGTTATTACCGGAAGTTCATAGAGGGGTTCTCTTAGATTGCCCTCCCTCTTACAACCCTGACGAAGAAGGAGTCTCCTTTCATTTGGACGCCACAATGCGATTCTGCCTTTTTGGAGTTGAAGGGTGACCTTACCTCGACCCCTATCCTTGCTCTTCCATCATGGAAGGAAGGATTCCAGGTATACACGGATGCCTCCTATCAGGGGATGGGTGCCGTTCTGATGCAGAACGGGCACGTGATAGCCTACGCCTCCCGTCAGCTGAAGAAACATGAGCAGAATTATCCAGTACACGACTTGGAGATGGGGGCTGTTATATTTGCTTTAAAGATCTGGCGACACTACCTCTACGAGGTCCACTGTGATATATTATTAGACCACAAGAATTTGAAGTACGTAGACACACGGAAGGAGCTGAACATCAGGCAGAGAGGCTGGGTGGAGTTTCTGTCGGATTACTAGTACACCATGAACTACCATCCCGGGAAGGCAAATGTAGTGGCAGACGCTCTGAGCCGGAGAGCGAGTACGTCATGAGTAGGCCCGCAGCTGATGGCCTTGGAGTTGGTTGAGTCGTTTAAGAAGATGCAGATATCACTAGGGTCCAAGGATGATCCAGATTTATATACGGAGTACCTGGCATTGATGACTGCCATCGATGACATTCAAGACAACATCAGAGACAGGCAGAGGCTCGATGCGAGGGCAGAGCCAATATTCAGAGCCTTGGAGGAAGGCACGACAGGGGATTACACCTTGAGGGATGGGCTCCTATGCTTCAGAGGCAGGGTCTACATTCCGGTAGGGGGCCAGATCTCGCAGGACATCATGACGGTGGCACACTGTAGTAGATGCTCGGTGCACCCGGGGATCACTAAAATGGCAGTGGACATGAAAAAGACGATGTATTGGCCAGTTATGAAGAAGGACATTATGTATGTTGGATCCCTAGTTGATTTTGGCTAGGTTCACTAAACTAGGATGTTTGACCCAACATGAATAGCTAGGGTCATGTATGAGTCCTAGAGTATAGGCCATGTCCTTAGAGTCAACACTACATGGACCAGCCATCAACAGACTGCAAAAGACTCAAGACTTAGAGAAATTTCAAAGACTCGGAAAATGAGTTTGATGTTCGTCAAACTCAAGTCGATGATAATCGTGCTCATCTCAACGAACTCCGATAAAATTCTCTGAGCTGAGCTTGACGAACTTGGTTATCAGGTCGACGATCTATGGACACTATACTTCAACATTCAAAGTCAAGAATTCTTCACTAAACTCCAGGCGACGAAGTTACAATATCATCTCGACGAACTTGGATCTTAGGTCGATGATTTCTGGATCATCTACTTCAACATTACAAGACCAGAAACACTTAAGTATTCTAAGTCCAGAATCATTCTTCAGTCGACAAATTCATGTTCTCAGTTCGACGAACTTAGACCACAATCCTGGTAAGTTTTATCAAGTAGCTGTTAGCAGTTATCAGCTTAACAAAACTAGTTCTCAGGTCGACAAACTTAGTTCTCAGGTCGACGATATCTGGACACTCTACTTCAGCATTCTAAAAGTTCAAGAAACATTTCTCTGAACACTAATCGACGAAGTCAGAATCTCAGCTCGACGATCTTAATGCACATAATTGGCAAGGTTCCAGAGAAAGTATTTATCTATCCTCAGGTCGACGTTCTTGGATCTCAGCTCGACGAACAAAGATTATCTGGTCGACGAACTTGACTTCTCAGCTCGACGAACTCTCGATCCAGGTCGACGAATTATGTTATCTGTTCGACGATTTCTGTACAGATCCAGACATGGACTTTTCCTCCCTGTGTCCCTTAGTTTATTGCGATAATTCCTGAGTAATCAATGCTCAACATTCTCTGAATATTACCGTTAGACGCAACATTGATTACGGTCTTCATCATGATTATTACTTGCCGCTTTTCAATGGGACAGTTGGGGAAATCAATCAATGCAAATATTCTTCAGGCCGTCAGCATTGAATGAAGGAAGAAATTCAGAAGGAAGATTACATAGAAATATAAAAAGGATTTTTCTTTTTCTTCCTTCAGTAACAAGAACAACACAGACAACAAGACAGTGCATAGGCTTTTCTTCTTCCTTCTCATCTGAACATAGAGAACAAGAATACACAGGGCAATAACACAGTAGAGAAATCAGAAGCCCTAGTCCAGAGAAAGAACAACAAGCTGAAGAAGAAGAAGAACATCAATAAAAAATCAAGAGTCTTCTTGCTTCTTCATCTCAGGATTCTTCAGAGGATAACAAATATTCTATCTGTAAAAGAAGCTCCTGGATACCTGCTGGTCAATGCTGAAATATTGAAGTCCTACTCACCCTGCAACAAAGCTCAAGTCTTGCTGATTTCAATATCTCAGGGGAGCTTTTGCTAACATCTTATATCCACTAAAGTCTTCTCAGTTGTATTTTGAGAAAGAGAATACATAATCACTCTCTCACCCCCACTGTAAAAATGGTTCTTTAACTCCCTTCAAAAGTTATTCTTGATTGCAAGTCTCCTGATCAAAAGACTTGGGTTGGTTTTTGAGCACCTGATAAAAAGCTCATTGGTGGCAGTCACCTAATCAAAAATCTGAGTGGATTATTACCATGGTGGTATAAGAGTGGATGTACCCAGGTTGGGGAACCACTATAAAATTCTTTTGTTGTCTGGTTGCACTTTTTCTTTTGTTCTTGTTGTGGTTGTACTGGCTAGGTGCTGTGTTTGTGATATTTGGTTTTGCTGTGCATGTGATAAGTGCTAGATTAATTTATCTTAGGTCTATTTTATTTACAGCAAAAGTTTTCTAAGTTTTTCAAGATACTCTATTCACCCCCCCCCCCCCCTAGAGTATTTCAGATCTAACCCTTACTTTCAATTGTTATCAGAGCTAGTTTCCTTTGGTTGAACAAGTTAACCCTTGAACCAAAAGATCCTTTGTTGGATCTGACTTTTACTTCTATTTAGTTTATATTCACAGCATGGCACAGAACAAAGACTATGCAAGCACCATACCTCTAGTGTGCAACCTAAATAGGTTTGCCATCTGGAAGGCAAGAATCAAATTATATATGAATTCAATTGATGAGGACATCTACAATTCCATTTTGACAGGTCCTCCTCAAGAAACTGCCTCTACATCTACAGCAGCTTCAAGCACCAATGCAGTTCCACCACCTGAGTGGACTGAAACACAAAAGAAATCCAAGGTTGTTGATGCCAAGGCCATGAACATTCTGACCCAAACAATGTCTGATGACATTATCCAAAAAGTTGGAGAATGCACATCAGCTAAGGTCATTTGGGACTCTCTCAACCAAATGGTTGCTGGATCAGCTGATGAGAGGAAGGATAGAAGATCCAATCTCATATCCTAATATGAGAACTTCAAGAAGGAGGAAGTAGAATCTGTTACAGATATATACAACAGGATGAGCTCAATCATCAATAAGTTGAAGTCCTTGGACAAGGACATCACCCTTACTGAGGTGAATGATAAAATCCTTATGTGCTTCCCAAGCTCATGAGATTCAAGGATCTGTCCAATCAAGGAGGCCAGAATCTTAAATGAGATTTCCATAGAATCTCTTTTAGGAAATCTCAAGTCCTATGAGCATCTCATTAAATCCAGAGAAGCAGTAGAGCAAAGGACACCTCCACCAGTAAGGAAGGAACACAACCTGGCATTCAAGGCTGCTGAAGAGACAGAAACTTCAATAGTGAATGAAGAGTTAATGAGTCTGCTTGCTAAAAGATTTTATAAAATGGCAAGGAAAGACTTCATAAGAAAGCCATCCAGGCAGGATGATAAGCCAAGTTATGACAAAACCCCTACTAAAGAGGTAGTTTATTTTGGGTACAGGAAACCTGGACACTTCATCTCAGAGTGTCCATAGAATCAGAAGAAAGAGAAAAGAAGAGAGAAGGATACAAGAAGACAACAAAGTTCAAGACCTTCCTCCAGCAAATATAAAAAGAAGGTGAAAGTCTTTGTAGCTGAATCCTGGAGTGAAACTGAGG
Source organism: Platanthera guangdongensis (assembly GCA_039583875.1). Taxonomy (NCBI): domain Eukaryota; kingdom Viridiplantae; phylum Streptophyta; class Magnoliopsida; order Asparagales; family Orchidaceae; genus Platanthera; species Platanthera guangdongensis. The sequence continues at coordinate 132,448,713 of CM077153.1, read as the reverse complement.
ATGAATCCACATCTTTAAGTTCTAGTGAAGAAGAAGAAGAGGCAAGGGCCAATGAAGTCTGCCTCATGGCCATTGATGCCTCCAGAAGTCAATCAGATGAAGAAGATGCATCTGAAAATGACAAAGCTTCAGAAACAGAAGCTGATCAGGTACTTTTATCTTTTGACTATAATTCTGATGCTTTCAAATTTGAATTTAAAACCATGTGTATTGATTTAAAAATTCTGAAAAAGAAATCAAAAAACTTAGGGAAAGACTAGCTAATCAAGAAAATGCAATTTCTGAAAACACTAAGCTGAAAGATGAACTCACTCTAGCTAATGAAAAAAATCATTGCTTTAAAAACAAAGCTATGTCAGGGAAAACAACTTGAGGAACCTCTCTATGGGAGAAGCCTTAAGCTGATGGACATCACAAGCACAGTCAATACCAGACTAAATGGTAAACTAGGCTTGGGTGCATCATCAAGATTACCCCCCCCCCCCATTCTCAAGAAGAACATATTATCAACCCCCATTAAATTTGTGTCAGCTAAGAATAAAGAAGTAATGAACAACAACCAAACTGAAATCACACATAAAAACAAGAAATATCAAAATCAGAAAACCTTAGACAAAAACAAAGTTCAACAAATTTCGTCGAACTCAAATCGACGAAATGTGGCAAGTTCGTTGAACTCAAGTCGACGAACTCTGAATGCAAATCTATATAATAATCATTCGTCTTACTGCGATCGACGAACTGTGTATGGTTCGTCGAGCAGAGGTCGACGAACTTGGGGCACAGAAAATGAACATGTTCATTCTCTGAGCGGAGATCGACGATCTCATCCCGTTTTGTCGAACTCTGGTCGACGAACTCACAACATTTCATCAAACCCAGAAAGACTTAAAAAAAGTCATAACTTTAACAACCACTCTAATAAATCTAGGAAATCTTTTAATCCAGTGAATGATTGGATAATTTCACCTATAAGATATCTCCCATTAGGATATAAATCACAACCTGAATTTTTTGTGATTTGAAGTTTTTCCTATCAGCAAAACAAAGGACCCAAGGTAACTTGGGTCAAGAACAATTATTTATTTTCTCTACAGGTGAAGAGCTGTCCAGTTGTTAATCAACTATGGTATCTAGAAAGTGGTTGCTCCAAGCATGTTGGAACCAGCTTTCTGGTCCCTCCTAAAGTTCGAAACAGGATGCAGCCCACACGTACTCTTCCTGAGCTATCCTCCTGACGAGAGTCAGAGACCTGAAAACAGACCGAGGGGTCTCAGCTCGGAGGTCCCACCTCTTTCCCGGAAGAACTAAAGATCTTCCCCTCCCTAGCCAATGCTGAGCTAGGTGCCTGTGAGGAAAACAGTGGAAACGTTCAACAACCATCCCAGGCACCTTATCAGTCTATTTATAGGCCTCTGAATCTGATCTACAAATAACACTTCTGAATCATCCTAAAAATACCAAAACACCCTGGGTTGGGTCTGCCAATAGCCAAACTCCGCTGTTCTGGAGAGTTATATGCAAACCTCCAAGGGTAGAAGTGTAAAATTACCTGGGGCACATAGGTAAAATCCCACTTTGGGGGTAAAAGGGTAAAGGCATCTTTTCCCCCACGCGGTGAGTGGGAAGGCACTGGCGGGCGAGACGACCGCCCTATCTGTCTCGGCGTCCTCTCGGCCCGTTGGCTCTCTCGCCTCCTAGAATGATCTCGCCCACTAGGAGGTCTCACCCACTTCAGAGGATCCCCCATCTCGCCTCATGCAGGTGGGCATCCTATCATCTCTCCATTCTCCCCTTCTCGCCCGCTTGACCACCTCTCGCGAGCCCAAGGTTGTACAAAGCACATGACTGGCAGCAAGGATAACTTAAACAACTACAAGTCCAAGCTGGAGCCAAAGTTTATCTCTGGTGATTCAAAGTGTGGACAGTCTGAAGGCTATGGAGAAGTAAGGATTGGAGCAGTCACATTCAAGAAGGTGACTTATGTAAAAGGACTCAAGCATAACCTCATCTCTATCAGCCAATTATATGATGAAGGTTATCAGGTACACTTTAACTCTACATCCAGTATTATTTCTAATAAAGAAAAACAAAAAGTTTTAATTGGAAATAGACGAGGAAACATATACTTAGTTGACTTTCTTTCTGCCAATTCAGATATTTGTCTGCTTAATATTGTTTGTAATAAAAATGAATTATGGCATAAAACACAAGGACATGTAAACATGAAAAATATTGTTAGGCTATCTAAAGACAGCCTTGTAAGAGGCTTACCTTCTGGTCCATACAAGAAGGAAGGCCTTTGTAGGGCTTGTCAACTAGACAAGCAAATTAAATTTAGTTTTAAATCAATTAATAAAAGTGATTCACCTAGGATTTTGTACTTGCTACACATGGACCTATTTGGACCTATTATTGTACAAATCCTAGGAGGGAAATCCTATACTCTAGTCATTGTAGATGACTTCTCAAGATTCACTTGGGTGTTCTTTCTGAGATCTAAGTCAGATACCTTTAAAGTTCTTACAGATTTTCTTAGGACCATACAGATTGAGTACTCTACTCATGTGATATTGATCAGAAGTGATCATGGTACAGATTTTGAGCCTCTTCTTATGCATGAGTTCTGTGAGGAAGAAGGTATCAGGCACTGCTTCTCAGCTCCTAGAACTCCCTAATAAAATGGGGTAGCTGAAAGGAAGAATAGAATCTTGATTGAAGCTGCAGGAACATTACTTGTAGATGTATATATGCCACCATCCTTTTGGGCAGAGGCTATAAGCACAGCAAATTATGTACTGAACAGAAGTTTGATACATAAACTTAAGAATAGGACTCCCTATGAATTACTTAATGGGAATAAACCTAAAATCACTTACTTTAAAGTATTTGGATGTGTGTGCTATATACATAATAATAACAAGAAATATATTAGAAAGTTTGAAGCTAAGGCTGAAGAGGAAATTTTTCTAGGATATTCCCAAGTAAGCAAAGCTTATAGGGTGTTTATCAAATCTACTCTAAAAATTGAAGAATCAATTCATGTTACCTTTGATGAAACTAACAGGTCTTATAAGGAGAAAGTGATTTCTACCAGTAACACTTTGCAGGTACCTCCCTTGTGTGAGAAAATGGGTGAATTAAACCTTCCACAAGAAGCTATAGCACCCTCTCCTCCATAAGTTGTTGAAGATAGTGAAGATGAATCTTTGGAAGAGGCTGAACCTCATTCAACAACAAACATAATTCCACAAGAGGAATTAAATCGAAATGTTGTTGCTGAACAAACTCCACCCATTAATCTTGTCACACTAAGGGATCACCCTATATCCCAAGTGATTGGAGACAAAATAGTAGGTGTATAGATAAGGCATGAACTCAACCAAGATATGATGCATGCATGTTTTCTCTCTCAAGTTGAACCTCAATCCATAAAAGATGCTGAGCAAGATCCCCACTGGATCATTACAATACAAGAGGAACTCAACCAATTTGAGAGATGTAGAGTATAGGATTTGGTTCTAAGACCCAAAGACTACACAGTCATTGGAACCAAATGGGTATATAGAAACAAGCTTGATGCCCATGGTGTAATTGTGAGGAACAAGGCTAGGCCTGTTTCTCAAGGTTACAGGCAAGAAGAGGGTATAGACTATGATCAAACCTTTGCACCAGTTGCAAGGTTAGAAGCAATTAGAATCTTTCTTGCCTATGCTGCCTACAAGATGTTTAAGGTCTACCAGATGGATGTGAAAAGTACCTTTCTAAATGGAATACTAAAAGAAGAGGTTTATGTTGAACAACCTCCAGGTTTTATCTCTCCAACCCATCCTTCTTATGTATTTAAATTGCATAAAGCCCTCTATGGTCTAAAGCAAGCTCCAAGAGCTTCGTATGAGACCTTAGCTAGCTTTCTGATAGAGCATGAATTCACTAGAGGCATAGTAGATAAAACATTATTGACTAGGCACCATAAGGATAAAATCTTGTTAGTATAAATTTATGTGGATGACATCATATTTGGGTCTACTGACTCTAAATTATGGAAGAGGTTTTCTGATCTCATGCATTCTAAGTTTGAGATGAGTAGCATGTGTGAGCTCTCCTACTTCCTTGGTCTCCAAGTGAAGTAGCTACCTGATGGCATCTTCATCTCGTAGGCTAAATATGCTAAAGAGCTTCTTAAAAAGTTTGGGATGACTGATGCCTCAGCTAAGAAAACACCTATAGATACTAATGTTGTAATAGATTCTGATCCACATGGGAAACCTGTTGACCAGAAGTTATATAGGGGCATTGTTGGGTCCCTATTATATCTTACAACTAGCAAACCTGATATAATGTTTGTCACATACCTTTGTGCTAGGTTCCAAGTGAATCGTAAAGAATCTCACCTAGTTTTTCTAAAAAGAATTTTGAGATATATAAAGAGTTGTCCTATTCTAGGCCTTTAGTATCCTACTGAGTCAGAATTTAATTTAAATGGATATTCAGATGCTGACTTTGCTGGATGCAAGGTAGACAGGAAAAGTGCCTCAGGAACTTGACAGTTCCTTGGTATGAGACTAGTGTCTTGGTTCTACAGGAAATAATCATCTATGTCCACATCAACTGCTAAAGCAGAATACATTGCAGTTGGCAGTTATTGTTCACAGATGATGTGGATTCAGAATCAACTCCTAGACTATGGTTTCAACTTAAATAATTCAACTCTATTATGTGATAACACAAGTACTATATCCATAGCATAAAATTCAGTCCATCACAGTAGGACTAAGCATATAGACATTAGGGATCATTTCATTAGAGAGTGTGTAGACAAAAACAAAATCAAACTTGTCTATATCTACACTGATTTACAAAGAGCTGATATTTTCACCAAACCCTTGGATGAAAAGAATCACTTGTTCTTTATAAATCAGCTGGGCATGATCAATGGAGAAACTTTGATTTAACTTCTGTCTACACTCGACGAATTCTTGAAAGTTCGTCGAACGGAGTTCGCGAACTGGGAAATGTTCTTGAGATATTCGTCGAATGGAGATCGACGAACTCTCTGTGAGTGAAGTTGTTTTCGTCAAACGAAGACCGATGAATCTGCTTCAGAAAACTTTCGTCGAACGGAGCTCGACGAAATGACTTCAAATCTTCAGACTGAGCTCGATGAATTATTTAACTACAAATTATTTCGTCGATCTCAGATCGAAGAATTATTTATTTTTCGTGGAACGGATTTTGTCGATTCATATTCCGAAAAATCTTATATCTAGGTTTTCTTTGACCTCCGTCCTGTGCTTTCAGTTCCCTTGCACTTGACCTTCGTTTTTCTCTTGTAGGTGAACTAATGGCGATTCCAGCAGCCAGTCTTGCAGCGATGAAATTCGACACAGGATTTGATGTCCACTTTGAATCATTTCAACATTCCGACCCTATCTTTCTGGACATCCTGCAACTCCTTGAAGAAGAGCAGTTGAAGAATCTGATGTCCACCCCGATCAAGATAGCTGGCGCTGAGATCAGAGAGTGGGTCTACACTTCTTCCACCACCGATGAGAATACCACGACCGTAACTATCTCGGGTAATGCCGTCTCCCTTACCCCTGCAGTGTTAACCGAATTTTTTGAATTAAACGTGGTATAGAAGAATTAGAGATTGAAAAAGAAGAGTTTGATGAGATGCTGAGTATGATGGGTTATTCTGGAGAAACCCCTAACAAACTTCTGAAGAAACACCTTTCTGCTGAATTTAAATTCCTAGCTGATCTTGTGGGCAAGGTGTTGCTGGGCAAGAACACTGCTCATGATTACATAACCAGGCACCAATTCCTGGTAATGTGTGCTATGGTGAACAAGAAGCAGGTGAACTGGTTCAGATTTTGTTTGAGCTGATTAAGAAAAAGAATAATAAAAAGGAGGTTTGTTTTGGAAGAATTCTAGAAATCTTCCTGAAGGAAAAGGCTGCTGAATCACTGGTCTCCCCGACCATATTCATCAATGCTTCCAAGAGGCTCACTTGTTCCCTCTTTGGCAAGTGGGAGAGGAGCATCACCAAGCCCTCCAAGGCATCTTCCTTTTCCACCAGGCCTTCTAAGAGCACTAGGGCTGCTCCAGCAACTTCCCAACCTGCAGAAGATATCCCTCCTCCACCTCCATCACCTCCAGCCATCCAAACTCAACCCCATATTGTACAACAACTCCCCTCCACAGTTCAAACCACAGTCCACATTCCTACACCTTCATCATCTCCAGTCCCTCCATCCCCACCTCATATTCACTTTCCTACCTCACCTCCATCCCAATATGGTACCCACATTCCCTCCAACACTCCCACTCCCTCTCCCCATGGTACACCAACTAACTCCCCACCTTACTCTCCCTTACCCCATCATCTGGCTAACATCCCATCTTTCACTCTGCCCACTTCCCCTCCTCATACTTCTTCTATCCCAAATGTCCACATGATAGATGCTTTACCACCTCCTCCACCATCATCTTCCATCCCTCCCTCTGTTTCCATTGACACACCTTCTGCCACACCCTCTGCCTCTCTGCCATTGGACCCCTCCATTATTACATCTCTCATTACACTTCTCACTCCCCTCCTCAAAATAATTATAGCAGAGGCTATTACACCTCTTGCTTCTTCCATATCCTTACTTGTTGATCAAATATCTGCCCTCTCTACTCCTCCATCTTTAGTCAGGGGCCTGTCTCCAGTTCCCACTGAAACCAAGTAGGTGGAGATGCTCTATGAAGAAGTAGCAGCAGAAGCAGCAGTAATAGCAATAACATCAGCAGCAGTAACAGTAGAAAAAGAAGCAGCAAAAGTAGAAGTAACAGCAGATGTAGATGCTGATGATTTATTTGATTTAATTAATTTTATTGAGTCTGATATGGATCTGGATGAGCTGGTTCCAGAGGAAATAAACACTGCTGGTTATTTTATTATAAATTCCACAGTTGATCTCTTAAAAGTGTTGAACAATTTTGATACAGTTTATTTTAATAATCTTCCAGAGTGCAACATTAAGCCATCCATGGCTATAGTCCTATACACCTCACCAATAAGCCCCAAAGTTTCCAAACATCTCAAGGCTAGTTTTGTCATTCCAGAGGCTCCGGTCCTGCCATCTCCACCCAGAGCTGATCTGATCATTGTTGCATCCCCTCCCAAAGACATCTATGCTCCAACTTTTGTAATGGATGATTCACCAATACCTGATCTTGATGCACTGATCATGGCAGATATATAAGAAGAAAATAAAATAGTTACTGAAAGCACTGTTATGTATAGCCCTCCAGTTCCTCCTCCAGTTCCTCCACCAGTTCCTTCTCCAGCTCCTACTCAGGCTGAAAAGCCCATTGATAAATCAGTACTAAAAGTAATTTATGCTTTGTATGATGCTCCTCAAGATTCTGATGATGAGGATGATGATGAAGAGGACTCTGATGATGAGTCTAAGAAAAAGAGAGTCTCTAAGAAGAGGAAGGCTCCTCCACCTCCTGCCCTAAAACCAAATCCAGCAAATGACGCACCATATTATATACTTCATAAGATCACACCTTACAAGGGCATGCCAGCATGGATGTGGTTGTCCAAGAACCAGCAAAAAGAAAGGAAGAAAAGCCGGAGATCGATACTCACCCCCTCCTCAGAGATACAGAAAGGATCCTCCTCCTCCTCCTCCTCCTCCACCTGCTGCTGGTGCTTCAAGTTCTTCAACTCAGAGGACTACCCAGTTTCAAACCTATCAAAGACATCAGAGTAGGTCCTCCTCCTCTTCAAGAAGTAGCCAGTAGAGGCAGTATTCATCAGGCAGGCAACAACAACATCAACAACAACAACAGCAGCAACCTCAACATCAACACCAGTAAATTATAGAACATCAGAAAGCTGAAAGCTCAAAGAGACCTGTCTCCCCTCCTCTACCATTTGAAGATCCTGAGACAGCTACAACTGCTAGGATGGCCAGCTTCCAGGAACTGGTTGGACTATCCATGATTAATAAAGCAAAAGCTGAAGAAAAGGATCCTTCTCAATATTCAACCATGTCCAAATACAAGAAGGAAGAGCTTAACAGGTTTGCTAAGGCTAACAAATTTTTTAATGTTGATGATTATATGAAATTGCATCCTGAAGCTGTAGTGCCAAGGGCTACCTCCCTAAATATCATTGGAGCTGCTGACATGACAATGACAAAAGCTCAAGCAGCTGATCCTAACAGGGAAATTAAGTTTACTCGGCCAGGCGACAAAGCTAAGGAGGATACGCAAAAGGAGCCCAAGAAGAAGAAATGAACATTTTGAATTATTCTTAATCTCTCTATTATTTTAAAACTGCCTGTATATACTCTTGATACAAAGCTCTATGTGTATATATATATCTGCTGCATATGTTAAAATTTCTGCCAGATATATTTTTCTTGCTTTAGTATTAATGTGAGTCTGTAATTAGTGACCTTACCCAAATAGGGGGAGATTGTTGGATCCCTAGTTCTATTTGGGCTAGATTCACTAAACTAGGATGTTTGTCCCAACATGTAAAGCTAGGGTCATATATGAGTCCTAAAGTATAGGCCATGTCCTTAGAGTCAACACTGCATGGACCAGCCATCAACAGACTGCAAAAGACTAAAGACTTAGAGAAATTTCAAAGACTCAAAAAATGAGTTCGACGTTTGTCGAACTCAAGTCGACGATAGTCGTTCTCAGCTCGACGAACTCAGAGAAAATTCTCTGAGCTGAGCTCGACGAATTTGGTTCTCAGTTCAACGATCTATGGACACTATACTTCAACATTATAAGTCCATAATACTTCACTAAACTCCAGTCGATGAAGTTAGAATATCAGCTCGACGAACTTGGATCTTAGGTCGACGATTTCTGGATCATCTACTTCAACATTATAAGACCAGAAACACTTAATTATTCTAAGTCCAGAATCATTCTTCAGTCGACGAATTCATGTTCTCAGTTAGACGAACTTAGACCACAATCCTGACAAGTTTTATCAAGTAGCACTTAGCAGTTCTCAGCTCGACAAAACTAGTTCTCAGCTCGACGAACCTAGTTCTCAGGTCGATGATATCTGGACACTCTACTTCGGAATTCTAAAAGTTCAAGAAACATTTCTCTGAACACTAGTCGATGAAGTCAGAATCTCAGCTCGACGATCTTGATGCACATAATTGGCAAGGTTCCAGAGAAAGCAGTTATCTGTCCTCAGGTCGACGATCTTGGATCTCAGCTCGACGAACAAAGATTATCTGGTCAACGAACTTGACTTCTTAGCTCGACGAACTCTGGATCCAGGTCGATGAATTCTGTTATCTGTTCGATGATTTCTGTGCAGATCCAGACATGGACTTTTCCTCCCTCTGTCCCTTATTTTATTGTGATAATTCCTGAGTAATCAATGCTCAACAATATCTGAATATTATCGTTAGACGCAACATTGATTACGGTCTTCATCAGGATTATTACTTGCCGCTTTTCAATGGGACAGTTGGGAAAATCAATCAATGCAAATATTCTCCAGGCCGTCAGCATTGTATGAAGGAAGAAATTCAAAATTCAGAAGGAAGATTACACAAAAATATAAAAAGGATTTTTCTTTTAATTCCTTCAGCAACAAGAATAACACAGACAACAGGATAGTGCATAGGCTTTTCTTCTTCCTTCTCGTCTGAACACAGAGAACAAGAATACACCGGGCAATAATATAGTAGAAAAATCAGAAGCCCTAGAGTAGAGAAAGAACATCAAGCTGAAGAAGAAGAAAAACATCAATCAAAAATCAAGAGTCTTCTTGCTTCTTCATCTCAGGATTCTTCAGAGGACAACAAATATTCTATCTGTCAAAGAAGCTCCTAGATACCTGCTGGTCAAGGCTGAAATATTGAAGGCCTACTCACCCTGTAGCAAAGCTCAAATCTTCCTGAGTTCAATATCTCAGGGGGAGCTTTTGCTAACATCTTATATTCACTAAAGTCTTCCCAGTTGTATTTTCAGAAGGAAAAGACATAATCACTCTCTCACCCCCACTATAAAAAGGGTTATTTAACTCCCTTCAAAAGTTATTTTTGGTTGTAAGTCTCCTGATCAAAAGACTTGGGTTGGTTTTTGAGCACTTGATCAAAAGCTCATTGGTGGCAGTCACCTGATCAAAAACCTGGGTGGATTCCTACCAGGGTGGTAGAAGAGTGGATATACCCAGGTTGAGGAACTACTATAAAATTCTTGTGTTGTCTGGTTGCACTTTTTCTTTTGTTCTTGTTGTGGCTGTGGTAGCTAGGTGCTGTGTTTGTGATATTTGGTTTTGTTGTGCATGTGATAAGTGCTAGATTAATTTATCTTAGGTATGCTTTATTTACAGTAAAAGTTTTCTAAGTTTTTCAAGATACTATATTCGCCCCCCCCCCCTAGAGTATTTCAGATCTAACCCTTACTTTCAAAGTATTTTGTGACGCATTGTGAAGCTTGCCAACTCGTAAAGGCAGAGTACAAGAATCTGGCCGGTCTACTACAACCACTTCCGATGTCGGAGAGGAAGTTTGAGGATATAGCCATGGATTTCATACATGGGCTACCCCGGTCTCTTGCAGTGAATGACTCGATCTGGGTCATAGTTTACAGACTAACGAAGGTGGCCAGATTTATTCCAATGGTGAAGGACTCTCCGGTCAGGGTATTAGTACAGAGATTCATCGAGCAGTTTGTGTGCTATCATGGAGTACCCAGGACTATCGTTTCAGATCGGGATGGGTGGTTTACGTCCAAGGAGTGGAGGTCAGTTCAGGCCCATCTGGCTCTCTATTGACACTCAGCACGACCTTTCACCCTCAGACTGATGGACAGACGGAGCGCACCAACTATATATTGGAAGATCTTCTGCGCCTATGTATTTTGGACCGTGGTGAGCCTTGGGAGAGATTGCTGCTACTGATCGAGTTTTCGTACAACAACAGCCATCAGTCTAGTATAGGCATGTCCCCTTACGAGGCATTATATGGATGGCGGTGCAGGGCCCTGATGCTTAAGATCATGGCAGTGAACCGGTCGCACAAGTAATATAAAATGGGGGCTTTCCCAAGTATCGATCTCACAAGGAACACAGTAAGGTGGAGTTAATTTCGAGGAGGACTTGAGATTGAAGTCCTTAGGTCGGAGTTAACTAAGGGGGGTTTTGATATTTGCGGAAATAGAAAATAAAAGGCTATCAACTACTCCTATGCAACGCCGCTATGCGATGCTTCGCCAGGCAGGATGGAAGACTAGTCGGGCCGCTATGCACCGAATCACTAGGCGGATGGACGAGAAGGCTAGCGGATGAGGTGGTTAGAATGGCAGAATGAGGGTCGTGAGCACCTCTTCGCTACACACGCCACTAGCAATTACTAGTGCGGCAAGGGCGGATGGATGGTGGATGGACTATGGCGCACCTCATGTAAATAACGAAAACATACAAAATCACATAGACATGATTGTATATAAACATTTTACAAACTAAGCATACTTCATCAAATACAAGAGTTCAACTACACATTCAACAACCAAACAAGAAAAGAGTGTGCGAAATCAACCGGATTCGAAGTCTTGCTGAGGATTCACGGTTGGAATCGTCAGGTTGTCAATCCGCATCCAAGCTCAATCCTCAACTGCGTCCGGGGTAGAGAAGGGATGTCACCACCTTCCAATGGCCCGTCTTCTTCGTCTCACGATATCAGACGAAAGTTGTAAGCTTCCCTTTGCTTGATTTCTATGGCGTTGAAGCTTGAAATGAACTCAAGAAGTGATGGAGGAGGCCGAGAGGAAGCTCCAGCTTGGATTTGGCTGTGAAAGCTTGCCCGGAGCACCTCCCTAGGGTGGAAGATGATGGGGAACGGCGGAGAAGGCGAAAAACGGCTGCGAAATGTCGAGCTCCGGATCCTCTTTAATTAGGGCGAGACCTGCACTATTTATACAAAGCAGAAATGAACAATGCGCACGATCACAGGTGCACGACTAGTGGTCGTGCGCACTATGTCCGGTGATCGTGCGCACTGGCATGGAATATTTGGAAGAAGAACTGGGATAATGCGCACGAGTAGTGGCGCACGACCAGTGGTCGTGCGAACTAAGTCCAATGGTCGTGCGATTACCCCAGATAGGACTCCAGAAATGAGGAATCAATGCACACGATCAGTGGCGCACGACCGACGGTCGTGCGCACTGTGTCCAGTGGTCGCGCGCTTACCCCAGGCTGATTCTGGAAAATGGAGAGTAGTGCGCATGATCAGGGGTGCACGAGCGGTGGTCGTGCGCAGTATATCCCATGATCGTGCGCAGTATTCCTATTTCAGAACCATCCCGGAACACGCACACGACCCCTGTACCGGTAGGAAAAACAAATCACTAATCTGTGCAGACATTCCAGGCAATCACAAAAAGGAGTACAACCTATAAAAATAACAAAATACACAACCACGGGCATAAATGTGCACTTCCTATGGAAATAAAGATAACATGAAATATGAACGATATAGAACTAAAAGTGAAGTGCAAACACGTTAAAACTAACCCAGATGAGTCCGAAAATAGGTATATAAAGTGGACTCATCACACCCCCAGACTTAACTGTTTGCGCGTCCCGAGCAAACAAAATCTAAGCAGATAGGGAAAAATACTAGCTAACAACGAAATTGCGATACGGAGTACCATGCGAAGTCGCATGCTCGCACGCGCAAAAATATAATAGAAGAAATTTCTAAGTATACAAAATAGTTTATACTTTTCACAATGCGTATCAACATTTTCTTATTACTCAAAAATGGAATCACGGTGAATCATCCGGTCACGCTTAGGGAGAAAGTAGACTAATCGCTAGACGAGCATTGCCAAAGATCGGGGCTCAGGATAACCTCCAAAGGAATCCACCAATGTCGGTGACCATATGCTTGCCCTTTCGCATTCTCTCCACGGCACTGGTTTGGTTCACACACGAATCAGTAGGACTTTAGGTGAAGAGATGGGGCTTGGGTTTCGGTGAGGTAAACAAAGATAAACAGGAAGTCTATGCACCTAACCCAAATGAGCTTAAAAAAATGAATCTCACTACTAAGCAAAATACATGCGGGTACACCACACCCCAAACTTAACTTTTAACATATGGGTGTGTGCACCGCCTACTCCAAAAAATACTCATATCTCAAATAAGATTTTCAATTTTACTTTTACTTTTCACTTTTTCACAATTAACATCATTTTTTTTAACTTTTCTTTTTCTTTTTCAAATTGCTTCTCTTTTAACAATTTCAGCAAATATAAGCTTTGGAGCACATCCACATATTCACATGTAAAAGCACCACATCAACACCCCAACATGAAAAATGTAAAACTCTAAAGCTCAACTTGGGAGTGCGACTAGGATAAGCTATGAGGCTTTGGTGAAATCAGGGTGGAGCTGAATCAAAAGGAGGGGTAGGCACAACGGGGCTAGTGAGGACAAGACATTAGGAATGGTACAAAGCTCAACCAGGCCAAAATGATGGCCTACATCACGCTCATGCATGACTAACCTATACCCATGCTTCGAGAATAGCTTGGGGCAAGTTCTTGGCCAATGAGAAAGACTATCCATCCTCCCGACTCGAGCAATACGAACCTAACGGCCGTCTACATACATCCCAAAGCTACCGTCGGATTCATACCAGATTCACTAATTTTTGAGTAGAATAAAAAGTATTTACGCAATTAGAAAAATATAAAACTAAAAGCATACATAAAAATTAAATCAACTCTAATTTCTACACGAGATGAGAACACTCGACTAGGAGCACAACAGGGTCAACATTTTACTCCGTCTCACAATCCTAAGCCAGCACCATAATTTTCCCAAATCTAATGAAGAAATGAGTTTAACTCGCGGCACGCAAAAAGCTAAGCACGAGCTCATGTGGGTGTACTGGTGTGTGATGCAATGAACTAAGCAAAATAAAACAGTAAAGGCTTCTAGTATGCACAAGAAATGTGTGCGGCAATAGGTAACAAATCTCACCCCCAGACTTAAACTAAACTACACAGTAGATGATATAGAAATTAAAATCATAAGGAGCTAAGGGAAGAGGTTACCCAATGCTCAGCCAGTGAGCATACCAAAAGATGTGTGGAAACCTGAAGCAGGCCCTCCATACGAAGAATCACAACCCCGCCAATGTGATTTGCTATGAATACCTGCAGGGGTGAGCTCCGCAAAAACAAAACAAAATATACAAACAAAAATGCTAAAACTAAAAGAGACATGAAAATAAAAATGCAGGAAATATAAGATAAGTACTGGTGTTATTGTCCTCCCAGCATGACTTATTCGGCTACGAAAAGGTTCTAGCTAATGGGCCTATGAAAAGAAAAATGCACAGGTAACTGTTCCAATATCCGTTTCGGTAACGGGTACCGATACGACGATAGAACAGTTACCCCTCTGCCTAAATAATCATACATGCTCCTCGCAGGCAGAGGAAATAGGAAGTAGGATGAGGAGGAGGCCTGGTCCTCACTCATCTCACCACAAAACGAATCCTTGTCTAGCAAGGAATCGTCTATAACAGGCCCGCAGGAGGCGATGTCAACGGCATGAGCACAAAGCTCATCATCATCCCAACGTACCTGTGGAGACTCATCCTGCACAGGCTCAGATAAGGAAGGGGGATCAAGTAATAAAAGAGAAGAAGAACTAAAAGAATCAGAAAATGGGAGAGTGATCCCGGTCTCACTCTCATCAGGATCCAAGCAGAGATCACTGTCCGTGTCATATGAGTCGTACCGAGGGGAATCCGAGAACTCGAGGTCCGCGGTGGTAAGAGGAACGGCCTCGTCTAATAAAGAGGTGCAAACCTCCACATCAGAAAGAGGGTATTCCTCATCCCACCGTGGTGCGTAAAAGTGTTCCGAAGATCCACCTTCTCTGTCGGAGATAGAGGAATCATCATCCCACTTCGGCGCAACCTCGGTCACCGAATCATCAACAAATATGGCATCATCAACTGACTCACACAAAAATGGAGTAGCACAATCCAGCAAAAATTGTGGAGGGGCAAGGCTGCTCTCAAAATCAAGCACTGAATGAGCAGGCTCCATCGCAAAATCATTCGCTGACGCCACCCCATCGACGAATGGAACAATCTCATCGTCCCATACAGGAGCATCCATGAGTTCCTGCTCCTCGTTTTGTTGGCTAACACCAGAGTGATCATCATCACTCAAGGAAAGCTCGTAAAAAGGCATCGAGGGACCCATGAAAGAGTTGTATGCGGCTAGAGATTCTTCGGTAATCTCAACGGGTAGAGAACGAGCAAAGTGCTTCATGTCAGTGTATGGGCCAGGCAACACCCTGGTAGGCCTGTCCACAACAGTCTGCCGCGAACGGGAGGTTGTTGTGCACACGCCCTGAGAGGGAGAAGGCTTGCACAAATGAGGGAAATCCTTCAACATGTGGCCCACACTTTAACATAACAATCACCGAATGCAATGCTCGGCATTCATAATGGCAATGGCATCGATGGATCGACGCAAAGTATCAAGTAGACGGCACTCAGCATCAGAATCCATCACGAACAAAAATAATTGCTAAAAAAGTGCTACACAACTAAAATAAAAATAGCACGGATCTGCTATCTAAATAAAAAATTAGAAAACGGAAAAAAGAAATAAGCAAAATAAAAATTCTAATAACCTAAGCAAATAAATAAAAAAAATGATATGCACAAATGGAAAAGGGCTTCAATCTATTATCTCCCTCTCCAAAAACTCACACGACTGTGTTCCCCGGCAACGGCGCCAAAAACTTGATGCTTAAGGTCACGGCAGTGAACCGGTCGCACAAGTAATATAAAATGGGGGCTTTCCCAAGTATCGATCTCACAAGGAACACAGTAAAGTGGAGTTAATTTCGAGGAGGACTTGAGATTGAAGTCCTTAGGTCGGAGTTAACTAAGGGGGGTTTTGATATTTACGGAAACGAAAAATAAAAGGCTATCAACTACTCCTATGCAACGCCGCTATGCGATGCTTCGCCAGGCGGGATGGAAGACTAGTCGGGCCGCTATGCACCGAATCACTAGGCGGATGGACAAGAAGGCTAGCGGATGAGGTGGTTAGAATGGCGGAATGAGGGTCGTGTGCACCTCTTCGCTACGCACGCCACTAGCAATTGCTAGTGCGGCAAGGGCGGATGGATGGTGGATGGACTATGGCGCACCTCAAGTAAATAAAAAAAACATACAAAATCACATAGACATGATTATATATAAACAATTTACAAACTAAGCATACTTCATCAAATACAAGAGTTCAACTACACATTCAACAACCAAACAAGAAAAGAGTGTGCGAAATCGACCGGATCCGAAGTCTTGCTGAGGATTCACGGTTGGAATCGTCAGGTTGTCAATCCGCATCCAAGCTCGGTCCTCAACTGCGTCCGGGGTAGAGAAGGGCTGTCACCACCTTCCAATGGCCCGTCTTCTTCATCTCACGATAGCGGACGAAAGTTGTAAGCTTCCCTTTGCTTGATGGCTATGGCGTTGAAGCTTGAAATGAACTCAAGAGGTGATGGAGGAGTCCAAGAGGAAGCTCCGGCTTGGATTTGGCGGTGAAAGCTTGCCCGGAGCACTCCTTAGGGTGGAAGATGATGGGGAACGGCGGAGAGGGCGGAAAACGGCGTCGAAATGTCGAGCTCCGGATCCTCTTTAATTAGGGTGAGACCTGCACTATTTATACAAAGCAGAAATGAACAATGCACACGATCACAGGTGCACGACCAGTGGTCGTGCGCACTATGTCCGGTGATCGTGCGCACTGGCATGGAAGATTAGGAAGAAGAACTGGGATAATGCGTACGAGTAGTGGCGCACGACTAGTGGTCGTGCGCACTAAGTCCAATGGTCGTGCGATTACCCCAGACAGGACTCCAAAAATGAGGAATCAATGCACACTATCAGTGGTGCACGACCGATGGTCGTGAGCACTGTGTCCAGTGGTCGTGCGCTTCCCCAAGGCTGATTCTAGAAAATGGAGAGTAGTGCGCATGATCAGCGGTGCACGACCGGTGGTCGTGCGCAGTATTTCCCATGATCGTGCGTAGTATTCCTGTTTCACAACCATCCCGGAACACGCACACGACCCCTATACCGGTAGGAAAAACAAATCACTAATCTGTGCAGACATTCCAGGCAATCACAAAAAGGAGTACAACCTATAAAAATAACAAAATACACAACCACGGGCATAAATGTGCACATCCTATGGAAATAAAGATAAGATGAAATATGAACGATATAGAACTAAAAGTTAAGTGCAAACGCGTTAAAACTAACCCAGATGAGTCTAAAAATAGGTATATAAAGTGGACTCATCACACCCCCAGACATAACTGTTTGTGGGTCCCGAGCAAACAAAATCTAAGCAGATAGCGAAAAATACTAGCTAACAAAAAAATTGCGATACGGAGTACCATGCGAAGTCGCATGCTCGCACGAGCAAAAATATAATAGAAGAAATTTCTAAGTATACAAAATAGTTTATACTTTTCACAATGCGTATCAATATTTTATTATTACTCAAAAATGGAATCACGGTGAATCATCCGGTCACGCGTATGGAGAAAGTAGACTAATCGCTAGACGAGCATTGCTAAAGATCGGGGCTCAGGATAACCTCCAAAGGAATCCACCAATGTCGGTGACCATATGCTTGCCCTTTCGCATTCTCTCCATGGCACTGGTTTGGTTCACACACGAATTAGTAGGACTTTAGGTGAAGAGATGGGGCTTGGGCTTCGGTGAGGTAAAAAAAGATAAACAGGAAGTCTATGCACCTAACCCAAATGAGCTTAAAAAATGAATCTCTCTACTAAGCAAAATACACGCGGGTACACCACACCCGCAAACTTAACTTTTAACATATGGGTGTGTGCACTGCCTACTCCAAACAATACTCATATCTCAAATAAGATTTTCAATTTTACTTTTACTTTTCACTTTTTCACAATTAACATCATTTTTTTTAACTTTTCTTTTTCTTTTTCAAATTGCTTCTCTTTTAACAATTTCAGCAAATATAAGCTTTGGAGCACATCCACATATTCGCATGTAAAAGCACCACATCAACACCCCAACATGAAAAACGTAAAACTCTAAAGCTCAACTTGGGAGTGCGACTAGGATAGGCTATGAGGCTTTGGTGAAATCATGGTGGAGCTGAATCAAAAGGAGGGGTAGGCACAACGGGGCTAGCGAGGACAAGACGTTAGGAATGGTACAAAGCTCAACCGGGCCAAAATGATGGCCTACATCACGCTCATGCATGACTAATCTATACCCATGCTTCGAGAATAGCTTGGGGTAAGCTCTTAGCCAATGAGAAAGACTATCCATCCTCCCGACTCGAGCAATACGAACCTAATGGCCGTCTACACACATCCCTAAGCTACCGTCGGATTCATACCAGATTCACCAATTTTTGAGTAGAATAAATGTATTTACGCAATTAGAAACTATAAAACTAAAAGCATACAGAAAAATTAAATCTACTCTAATTTCTACACGAGACGAGAGCACTCGACTAGGAGCACAACAGGGTCAACATTTTACTCTGTCTCACAATCCTAAGCCAGCACCATAATTTTCCCAAATCTAACGAAGAAATGAGTTTAACTCGCGACATGCAAAATGCTAAGCACTAGCTCATGTGGGTGTAGTGGTGTGTGATGCAATGAACTAAGCAAAATAAAACAATAAAGGCTTCTAGTATGCCTAAGAAATGTGTATGTGCAATAGGTAACAAATCTCTCCCCCAGACTTAAACTAAACTACACAGCATATGATATAGAAATTAAAATCATAAGGAGCTAAGGGAAGAGGCTACCCAATGCTTAGCCAGTGAGCATACCAAAAGATGCGTGGAAACCTGAAGCAGGCCCGCCATACGAAGAATCACAACCCCGCCAATGTGATTTGCTATGAATACCTGCAGGGGTGAGCTCCGCAAAAACAAAACAAAATATACAAACAGAAATGCTAAAACTAAAAGAGACATGAAAATAAAAATGCAGGAAATATAAGATAAGTACTGGGGTTATTGTCCTCCCAGCATGACTTATTCGGCTACGAAAAGGTTCTAGCTAATGGGCCTATGAAAAGAAAAATACACAGGTAACTGTTCCAATATCCGTTTCGGTAACGGGTACCGATACGGCGATAGAACAGTTACCCCTCTGCCTAAATAATCATACCTGCTCCTCGCAGGAAGAGGAGATAGGAAGTAGGATGAGGAGGAGGCCTGGTCCTCACTCATCTCAACACAAAACAAATCCTTGCCTAGCAAGGTATCGTCTATCACAGGCCCGCAGGAGTCGATGGCAACGGCATGAGCACAAAGCTCATCGTCATCCTAACGTACCTGTGGAGACTCATCCTGCACAGGCTCAGATAAGGAAGGGGGATCAAGTAATAAAAGAGAAGAAGAACTAAAAGATTCAGAAAATGGGAGAGTGTTCCCGGTATCA
This sequence comes from Platanthera guangdongensis, assembly GCA_039583875.1. NCBI lineage: Eukaryota > Viridiplantae > Streptophyta > Magnoliopsida > Asparagales > Orchidaceae > Platanthera > Platanthera guangdongensis. The sequence continues at coordinate 132,429,173 of CM077153.1, read as the reverse complement.
CTCTTAGCAGGATCCAAGCAGAGATCACTGTCGGTGTCATATGAGTCGTACCGAGGGGAATCCGAGAACTCGAGGTCCGCGGTGGTAAGAGGAACGGCCTCGTCTAATAAAGAGGTGCAAACCTCCACATCAGAAAGAGGGTATCCCTCATCCCACCGGGGTGCGTAAAAGTGTTCTGAAGATCCACCTTCTCCGTCGGAGATAGAGTAATCATCATCCCACTTCGGCGCAACCTCGGGCACCGAATCATCAACAAATATGGCATCATCAACCGACTCACAAAAAAATGGAGTAGCACAATCCGGCAAAAATTGTGGAGGGGCAAGGCTGCTCTCAAAATCAAGCACTGAATGAGCAGGCCCCATCGCAAAATCATTCGCTGACGCCACCCCGTCGAGGACCATAACAATCTCATCGTCCCATACAGGAGCGTCCATGAGTTCCTGCTCCTCTTTTTGTTGGCTAACACCAGAGTGATCATCATCACTCAAGGAAAGCTCGTAAAAAGGCATCGAGGGACCCATGAAAGAGCTGTATGCGGCTAGAGATTCTTCGGTAATCTCAACGGGTAGAGAACGAGCAAAGTGCTTCATGTCAGTGTATGGGCCAGGAAACACCCTAGTAGGCCTGTCCACAACAGTCTGCCGCGAATGGCAGGTTGTTTTGCACATGCCCTGAGAGGGAGAAGGCTTGCACAAACGAGGGCAATCCTTCAATATGTGGCCCACACCTTGACATAACAAGCACCGAATGCAATGCTCGATATTCATAACAGCAATGACATCGATGGATAGGCGCAAAGTGTCAAGTAGACGACACTCAGCATCAAGATCCATCACGAACAAAAATAATTGCTGAAAAAGTGCTACACAGCTAAAATAAAAATAGCACGGATCTGCTATCTAAATCAAAAATCAGAAAAGGGAAAAAAGAAATAAGCAAAATAAAAATTCTAATAACCAAAGCAATTAAATAAAAAAAATGATATGCACAAATGGAAAAGGGCTTCAATCTATTATCTCCCTCTCCAAAAACTCACACGACTGCGTTCCCCGGCAACGGCGCCAAAAACTTGATGCTTAAGATCACGGCTGTGAACCGGTCGCATAAGTAATATAAAATGGGGGCTTTCCCAAGTATCGATCTCACAAGGAACCTAGTAAAGTGGAGTTAATTCCGAGGAGGACTTGAGATTGAAGTCCTTAGGTCGGAGTTAACTAAGGGGGGGGGGGGGGGGGGGTTGATATTTGCGGAAATAGAAAATAAAAGGCTATCAACTACTCCTATGCAACACCGCTATACAATGCTTCGCCAGGCGGGATGGAAGACTAGTCGGGCCGCTATGCACCGAATCACTAAGCGGATGGACGAGAAGGCTAGCGAATGAGGTGGTTAGAACGGCGGAATGAGGGTCATGAGCACCTCTTCGCTACGCACGTCACTAGCAATTGCTAGTGCCGCAAGGGCGGATGGATGGTGGATGGACTATGGCGCACCTCAAGTAAATAACGAAAACATACAAAATCACACAGACATGATTGTATATAAACATTTTACAAACCAATCATACTTCATCAAATACAAGACTTCAACTACACATTCAACAACAAAACAAGAAAAGAGGGTGCAAAATTGACTGGATCCGAAGTCTTGCTGAGTATTCACGGTTGGAATCATCATGTTGTCAATCCGCGTCCAAGCTCGGTCCTCAACTGCGTCCGGGGTCGAGAAGGGCTGTCACCACCTTCCAATGGCCCGTCTTCTTCGTCTCACGATAGCAGATGAAGGTTACAAGCTTCTCTTTGCTTGATGGCTATGGCGTTGAAGCTTGAAATGAACTCAAGAGGTGATGGAGGAGGCCGAGAGGAAGCTCCGGCTTGGATTTGGCGATGAAAGCTTGCCCGGAGCACCTCCCTAGGGTGGAAGATGATGGGGAACGGCGGAGAAGGCGGAAAACGGCGGCGAAATGTCGAGCTCCGGATCCTCTTTAATTAGGGCAAGACCTGCACTATTTATATAAAGCAGAAATGAACAATGCGCATGATCACAGGCGCATGACCAGTGGTCGTGCGCACTATGTCTGGTGATCGTACGCACTGGCATGGAAGATTAGGAAGAAGAACTGGGATAATGCGCACGAGTAGTGGCGCACGACCAGTGGTCGTGCGTACTAAGTCCAATGGTCGTGCGATTACCCAAGACAGGACTCCAGAAATGAGGAATCAATGCACACGATCAGTGGCGCACGACCGATGGTCGTGCGCACTGTGTCCAGTGGTCATGCACTTACCCCAGGCTGATTCTGGAAAATGGAGAGTAGTGCGCACGATCAGGGGCGCATGACCGGTGGTCGTGCGCAGTATATCCCATGATCGTGTGCAGTATTCCTGTTTCACAACCATCCCAGAACACGCACACGACCCCTGTACTGATAGGAAAAACAAATTACTAATCTGTGCAAACATTACAGGCAATTACAAAAAGGAGTACAACCTATAAAAATAACAAAATACACAACCACGGGCATAAATGTGCACTTCCTATGGAAATAAAGATAAGATGAAATATGAACGATATAGAACTAAAAGTGAAGTGCAAACGCGTTAAAACTAACCCAGATGAGTCCGAAAATAGGTATATAAAGTGGACTCATCAGACCCCACTGTTATTGATTCAGGATGAAGATCCGAAGGCACTCGGCTTGGAGTTTGTGGAGGATACTGATGCTCAGGTTAGATTGATCCGGGATAAGATGCTGGAAGCCCATAGCAGGAAGGTTAAGTATTATGATGCAAGGCATCATCAGGTGGATTTCTAGGTGGGAGACCGGGTCTTCTTGAAGATACGGCCAATGCATGGAGTCTCGCGGGTTCGCGGGCGGAAGAAGCTCAGTCTGAGATACATGGGGCCCTATAGGATCCTGGAGCAGATCGACCCCTTGGATTATAGACTGGAGCTACCACCAGAGTTAGCAAGATTGCATGATGTCTTCCATGTCTCCTCACTACAGAGGGATCTACTAAGCCCTGAGCAGCTGATTTCCACACCCGACGGTCCGGTGGCCTCAGATCGATCAGTCAGCTTGGAGCCGATCAGGATCGACGACACGGCAGTGCGGGTCTTGCGACGCAAGAAGGTTCCGCTAGTAAAGGTTATGTGGAGAAACCATGGGCAGGAGGAGCATACGTTTGAGCCACAGGACTTGATGCAGCAAAAGTACCCGGAGCTCTTCGGGTCAAGTATACCTTAAACCTTATGGATATTACAAGTTTCATTTATTTCTGTAGAAACCCCCGTAAGCTTAACCTTAATTTCGGGGACGAATTTTTTTATATATATTGGGATTTATAACATCCCTCAAACAACTAGACCCCTAGGTTTTTGTTTTGTCATGACTAGGTCATGACAAAATAATCAGAAACTCAAAGGACCAAGTGAACAAAGAGCAAGGTGAAAATCACCTTGGTCTGCCTATAGCTCATCCTCAACATTTAGACCTAAAGTTTGACTTTAAGGCTACACCCTGATCCCATGACCCTACCACAACACCCCTAACACCTTGGGTAGTCCATAGGGCCACTAAGGACCCTCTCTAGGCACTCAAAGTGGTTAAGTTGACCTAAGTCAACCCTAACCCTAAATGGGTAAAACTAGCTTACATAGGGTCATTTGACCTTCCCCTAGCCAAGTGGACCCAACCCATGCCCTCCTAACTATAAATTGAGGTCATTGGGCCACCAAGGACCCATTGGGGTCAACCAAAGAGTTTAGGTTGGCCAAAGTCAACCCTAACCCTAATTTGGTCAAAGTATCCTTCCTAAGGGCAGGTGACCTCCAAAGTGCCAAGTCAACCCTACCCAACCCTACCTAGATGTTAGAGGAGTCCAATGGGTCACCAAGGACCCATTGATGGCAACTCAAAAGGACATATTGACCTAGGTCAATCCTATTCAAGGCTAGGTCAAACTCAACCCAAATGGGCTAACCCAAGCTCAAGCCCCCTTTCATTTGGGCTAACCAACTCTTAATCTTATGATGATATGAATTAGTGGACTGCAAAAAGCCTAAAACGGGATGACCAAGTCAGCCTTGATGACTAGGAGAGAGGAAACTTCATTTTCTCCCTTTAATGGAGGAGAGAGAAAATGTAGGGAGGGGGCCATTCATGGCTAGGGAGGCCAAGAGCCCTCTCCTCTTGCTGGAACCATCTCCCCTAGTCAGTTAAGAGGAGGCCAAGGGTTTTCCCGGCCATGGCAGAGGCTAGGGGAGGAGAACCACCATGGCTGAGCCAAGCTTTCAATGGCCATTAATGGTCATTGATGACTTGGCCCCTCCCCTCCCTAACTGATGATTTAAACACCATTAGTGGGCAGAGAGGAGTTTTCCCCACCATTTACCTGAAGAGTTTTAGCCCTTCCACTATATAGTTGCAGATACCCGAGCGGTGCCACCACCAAAAACGGCTTCCTGGCGATCGACGCGCCTCCAGCCCGCAAGCAAGGTCCTCCCCTCCTCCACTCTCTATGGGTAGATCGTAGCAATCATTAGGGTTAAGAATCGAGCTCAATTGAGCTCGATCGGGAAGGGAGTTTTCCTAGTTTTTTCGCAAAAATGAACCCGTCGGGATCGCCAGAATCCACCCCTCCGGCTACTGTGCCGCCGCCTGGGGATAGCCACCACATCAACGGAGGTGGTGGTGGCGGTGGCTGGCCAGGGAGGTGGACGGATGGCCGACGGTGGCGGCTGGAAGTAGCTCTAGGATGGGTCAATCTTAACTGCCGGCTGGAGGAAGTAGATCAGTCAGAGACCTTGGATCCACTTTAAGATTAGTGCTGGAGATGGATTTAAACTATAAGATATGATTCCATTTTATTTCATTTTTGTCACAGAAATTGTATTTAATGTTTCTAATTATTAAAAATACCTAGAGGCAGAATCTAGAAAAGTGATGAATATCAAAATTGTGGCCCTTTGGGTCTACGTTAACTTAAAATTAGTGTGAACAATTTGGGTGCCTGGTTTGACCAGGGCACTCATTTTGGTGGGGGTCTATACCTAGGGTTAAACAGAAATTAAGATGTGTGCCCCCACTTCATCCCTTATCCAAATGACCTGAAATTTGGACAGGGTGTCACCCTATTATGTACCTAGGTCCTGCCCAAAAATGAAAATTTTTGTGAACAATATTTCTATAGTTTTTGAAATCATTTAAAAACCATATGGTAAATTAATTTAGGCACCTAAAGAACTCCAAACCCTCCCAAATTTTGGTGAGTGGTCCTTAGGGTCATCAGTAGGCTTATAAAGTTTCACCTCATTTTGAGTTGATTTGGTGGGGTATTGGGCAAACACTAGTTGAGCCCTAATAAGGGGTAATTAGGTGAAAAAGTGCACTTTGAGGTTAAGTGGTCACATCACCTCAACAGAGGCTGAGACCTTGGCCACTAGTTTTAAATGACATTTAACACCCTCATATGTGTTATGGGGTACTTTGGGGTAGGTTTGCCCTTGGACCCAAGTTCAAACCCTATGGTAGAACTTTGGGGGTTTGAGAAGGGCATGGGGTCAAATGACCTTGCATGGACTTGAAATTTTGCAGAGAGGATAAAGGGTAGCTAAGGTCCTCTGATAAAAATATTAGAGGATTTGGAGATGGTTCAACCCCTCAAAATCATAACCTTAGTTTAGGGCACATCACTTATACATGCAAGATAAGACACCAAAACTTAATGAAAAGTTATGAGACTTTGTAGGTATGGTCTTAGGGTTAATTATAGCCTCTGGTGATTTTATAAGTAATTTAGGAACATTTCACTTAGTACCTCCCTTATAGTACATGAAGTTGCCCTTGTATCTTTTAATTATTATGATCACACTATTTAGTAGGAAGTAATGGAATTTGGGCAGAGAATGTTTTAGGTCAATTTACTCTTACTTGAATTTTATTACAATTTTTGGATGTGTATTCCCATTACTTTCGTCACAAATGTATAAACACGGGAATATGATCAATAATAGATTTATAGCTTCCTTTTTATTGGAAAATTATGAAACTTGATCAGTAGTGTTTCTAGGTCAATATGTTAATATGAGAATTTTATTTTAGTTTTTAGATGAATAATTGTTGTACTTAGTTCATTAACCTATTACTTGGAATATTATGAGAAAATCAATTATAGAGTCATTGTTCATTGATAAATTGTGAAACTTGACCTGGAGTGTTTATATGTCTTTATGTTCATACTTAAATTTTCTTAGAATTTTTGGAAGTATATTGACAGTACTTGTCTCTTTAATTTGTTTAATGTAGGTTATGTTCAAAAATTATGTTTAGAGGTTTAAGTCTTACTGAAAAATTAGGAGACCTTGGATTTACTGATAAATAGTTGTCTTTTATTTATCATAGTTTTGTGGAACATTTTGCATGCTTGAAAATAGTACTTCATGTTCAAACTAAGGCAAATGATAAACTATCAAATAAATTAGGAAAATTATAAACTTATGGATTTAGGCTAATCATGTCATGATAGACCTCCAATAAATATTATAGGGATTTTGGATGATAAATTGGCGTACCTCCCATTGTACATATCATATGGCTTAGGATGGTCTACGTTTAGTAAAAACTACAAAGATCAAAATATGGTGCAAAGTAAACTTAGGGAGTTGGGATATTAGTGTGTTGGTCTGGTAAGTGGAATGAGATTATCATCGGGAGTCATGATGAGGAGTGAGAAGTTTGGCTGGTGTTAAGAGGTGCTCGGGGTCGACGAAACATCGTCTTCCCCGTGGGGAGTTAAAAAGTCAAAATACACTAGGGATAGATCCAGTACAACATAAAGGGATTGAGAGTTGGGTAACAACCAATAATAATCAGTGCCTTATGAAAGGGAGCTTTGGGCTTCAACCCATCGTAGTTCCTAGTGCCCTTGAGAGCCCTTCACGGTGAATACCTTGGGTAGTCCTGGGCTAACCAAAACAGTAGGAATAATAAATTACAAGAGCAAATAGTATAACTAGGGTTTCACACACCCCGGTACCTCGGGATGTTGGTGAGGTTGTTTGAATTGCCATCCAGACGGAAGGTTCGGAAGGTAGATGCACGAATGGGATAGTCTGGGGAGCTTTGGCTCGGTAGATATTTGTGACGGACGGGTTAGTCCGGGGAGCTTTAGCTCGGTGGTGATACATCAAGATTGCATGTGCACTATAAGGTAGTGGGTCATCGGTGTTGGAGGGTCGATGCACCGATGCCAATATGTTGACTCGGCAAGTGTGGTTTAGCACTTTGCCAATTTAAGTCCGGTGGACCAGCCGGCAAAGAGTACGTAGGAGCTCTTCTTAGTGCACCAGCATCGAGGCATACGATAGCTCTGACTGGTTGTACTATTATCGATTTAGATGTGGGCAAGGCCTAACCCACCGCTCCCGTTTGCCACTACGGAGGTATCCTGAGAGGTTTTGGCTCCAGAAAAGGGGAACTAAAGGTCTATGCGCAAAGAGTCGTGTACATGAGTTGCACTTGCATGAATCATAGCATAGCATATCACTACACTTATACTTGCATACAACTGATACCCCAACGTATAAATTGTTATGAGACTTTTTATACAATGGGAGCCTTGCAGAAGACCCCTTAACTTATAAGTTTGTATGGGCATTCATATAAGTTAAGGTTATTATTTCTTACTTTGTCTTTCTTACTTATGCCGCATATTCTACTTGTTTATTTTACTGCTTACTAATGTAGAACTGTTAGTTTGTACATTTTTCTTCCTTAGTTATATATACATTATATGTCAACTGCTAGATTAGTTCTACTATCACATGTCATTTTGTCATCTCCACCTTTGTAGCTTCCCTTTCCTCCTCCACGCTCGGTGCCTAGGATCCATGTGGGGAGGGGTAGGGGATGATAGGGATTAGTCTTTATGACAAATGGTTTTTGGACCACAACATTACAGGGGCTCCGGATGGGAGACAGGGACCAGCAGCACAGGGACTAACACCAGCGGAGTACGGTGCGCATGGATGTGCGTCAGTCTAGTATCGGAGCACCAGCGGCCAGCTCTGTGAGTGATAGTCTTCTTATAACTTCCGCGAGAGTTTGTAGCGAGGATCTGATGAACCGGGCTTAAGCCCGTTTATATTTCATTTGTACTGTTCTTTTGCAGTACTCACTCTCTTCTTTATTTATGGACTTGTGTGGTTTATCCTTATATATGATGTTTGTCGACTCAATTCTAATTCTTTCATGATTACTGCTCTCTCTGTGATGATCGAAAAGGCCGGCAGAATCAGCGTTTTGTAGTGGCGGCTTTCCCGTGTGTCGGGGCCACCGCAAAACGGCGGTTCTGGGCATATGACCCCGGGTTTGGAAAAGAAAAAAATGGGGTCTTACAAGTGGTATCAGAGCAAACCTCGATCAAAAGAGAAGTAGTCCACAAAAACCTTTGGCCACCCCTGCGCGAGCTTAGTTTGCGGACAAACTAGCAGCAGAAGCAATGGTGTGCCCATAAGGGAAATCACATGTAAAAGTCCATTCTTCTTCTTCTTTTACTCCATTTGTATGCTATCTAACTATTGAAATTTTCCTTGCATCCTGCGACGAACCCTACTCCACAGTAGGGGACACCTCAGGCACCGAATATAGTTCCACCTCTGCCGGCTCCGGTTCCATTTCAGCAGACAGAGATGGGGCAAACACTGACAGCCATTCTGGAGGACTTCAGAGCTCATCAAGCCCCGGCTCCATAGTCAAATCCCGGGGCCAACTAGATGAGTGCCTTCCGAGCACTTTCCCCTCCACCCTACTAGGGGATGGAGTCTGTAGTTCGCACGGAAGAATGGTTAGATACCATTTATGAGATGCTTCCGGGGATTCGATGCCCCACTGAGGAGGCAGTTGCTTTGGCAGTCTCCTGCCTGGAGTCATACGGAAAGAGGTGGTGGAAGTCATAGCTAGACACCACCTTTGCGGATATGGATTGCGCAGATATCTCTTGGGGAGAGTTCAGAGCGCCACTTCTGGGACATTTCATACCTCAGTCGGCAAGGGACGAGTTGGAGTATAGGTTCCTGCTGTTGAAGCAAGGCAACCAGACAGTGTTGGAGTATTACCAGGAGTTTACTCACTTAGCCCGCTATGCAGACTATTATCTGTTGGACGATGCTGGCTACGCCAGGAGGTTCTACAAGGGGCTACACGACGACATGAGGCAGGCCCTCCTCTTCGTCTCTGAGGGAAGTTTGGCCAGGATTCTGGAAATGACCAAGAAAACGGAAGCAGATCAGCTTACAGTCATGAGCCGGAAGAGATCGGCTGACGATGTAGTGATTGGAGGTCGTAGAGAAAGCCCTAGAGGCCAGGTCATCAGGGAAAGAAGGAACGGGGATCAACCCCGTCAGGATATTGGACAAGAGCAGAGGAACCAGGGGGTATTGGCCCGCCAGCCCTTACAGATGCTGGAGATATCGAGGACAACAGAGCAGGCAACGTTATGCTTCCAGTGCAAGTAGCCGGGACATTTCAAGAGGAATTGTCCCATGAGGCGAGCACCCCCACCAGCACTTCAGGGTGCCCCACCTCCTCCGCAGTTTGGTGACCGAGGATGGGGATATCATGGCAGAGGCCACAGGCCATAGAGGGAGCAGGTGTACGCTCTAGATCTGGCACAACCCCGGAACCCGGAGCAGGTTATAGTAGGTACGCCAGTACCTTTGAATTTCTTCCTTCCTAAGAACTAGTTTTCATAAACATAGACTAGTTAGAAATTAAGAAAAGAAAAACTATAACTAGAACACTAAGACACTTAATTACCTCAGGCATGGTTTTCATCAGCGGCAAGCCCGCTCACACACTCTTCGACACCGGTGCTTCACACTCATTTGTGTCAAAAGATTTTGAGAAAGGACTGACAGGCGTGGAGCAATTCATAGGAAGGATGATGAGGGTGCGTCTACCCGATGGATCAGAGCTAATGACCTCTTCTCATTGCAACATGGAGGTGGAGATCGATGGGAAATCGTTTGAGGCACCAGCGACGATCCTGAGGATGTCAGGCTATGATTTGATCCTGGGCATGACATGGCTGCATAGGAACCATGACCATATTGACTGCTTGGCGAAGAGGATCACCGTAAGACATGGGAACTCTCATATTGTTATCGAAAGTATTATACCATCCCCCAAGTATTATTATCGTCTGTGCAAGCCGTCAAGGCCCACCTACAGGGAGAAGAAGTTTATCAGGTTCGCTTCGAGATGGCCGTGACCAAGGATTCTATTTTAGATATTCCAGTGGTGCGGGACTTTGCCGATGTATTTCCGGAGAAGCTACCAGGGCTGCCCCCGCACCAGGAGAAGGACTTCCAGATTCAGCTCGTGCCGGGGGCTAAGCTGGAATCCAGAGCTCCTTACCGAATGGCCTCTAAGGAGTTGGTGGAATTTCAAAGCCAGCTTCAAGACTCAGTGGAAGTCGGGTTCATCCGGCCTATCTCTTCAACATGGGGAGATCCGGTACAATTCGTCAAATAGATATACGGGACACTTCGATTGTGTATTGATTACCGAGCACTGAATAGGCTGACGGTCCGGAATACGTATCCCTTGCCACAGATAGATGAGTTATTTGACCAGCTGGAGGGAGCGCATTGGTTCTCAAAGCTAGACCTAAGATCGAGGTACTACCAGCTACGCATTCAGGAGGAGGACATCCCGAAGACGCCCTTCAGCAGTAGATATGGACTGTATGAGTTTACCATGATGCCCTTAGCGCTCACGAATGCACCCTCTGTGTTCATGGCCTTGATGAACTGGATGTTCGAAGAGTATCTAGATGTCTTCGTCATTGTATTCATTGACGACATCCTTATTTATTCGAGGACTGAAGAGGAGCACGCGAGGCATCTGGCTTTGACTTTGGAGAAGCTACGGGAGTATAAGATGTATGTTAAGTTCAGCAAGTGCCAATTCTAGCTAAAGGAGGTGGCCTTTTTGGCCATGTCATGAGTGGAGCAGGTTTGGCAAAAATCAAGACAGTACGAGATTGGACACTACTGAAGATGGCCACGGATGTTCGGAGTTTCTTAGGACTTGCCGGTTATTACTGGAAGTTCGTAGAGGGGTTCTCTCAGATTTCCCTCCCTCATACGACCCTGATGAAGAAGGAGTCTCCTTTCATTTGGACGCCACAATGCGAGTCTGCCTTTCTGGAGTTGAAGGGTCGGCTTACCTCGACCCCTATCCTTGCTCTTCCATCAGGGAAGGAAGGATTCCAGGTATACACGGATGCCTCCTATCAGGGGATGGGTGTCGTTCTGATGCAGAACGGGCACGTGATAACCTACGCCTCCCGTCAGCTGAAGAAACATGAGCAGAATTACCTGATACACGACTTGGAGATGGGGGCTGTTATATTTGCTCTAAAGATCTGGCGACACTACCTCTATGGGGTCCACTGCTATATATTCTCAGACCACAAGAATTTTAAGTATGTAGACATATAGAAGGAGCTGAACATCAGGTAGAGATGATGGGTGGAGTTTCTATCGGACTACCAGTACACCATACACTACCATCCCGGGAAGGCAAACGTGGTGGTAGACGCTCTGAGCCGGAGAGCGAGTACGTCAGGTGTAGGCCTGCAGCTGATGGCCTTGGAGTTGGCTGAGTCATTTAAGAAGATGCAGATATCATTAGTGTCTGAGGATGATCCAGAGTTATATACGGAGTACCTGGCATCGATGACTGCCACCGATGACATTCAGGACCGCATCAGAGACGGGCAGAGGCTCGATGCGAGGGCAGAGCCGATATTCAGAGCCTTGGAGGAAGGCATGGCAGGGGATTACTCCTTGAGGGATGGGCTCCTATGCTTCAGAGGCAGGGTCAACATACCGGCAGGGGGCCAGATCCGGGAGGACATCATGATAGAGGCACACTGTAGTAGATACTCGGTGCACCCGAGGATCACTAAGATGGCAGCGGACCTGAAAAAGACGATGTATTGGCCAGGTATGAAGAAGTACATTACATATTTTGTGAATCATTACGAGGCCTGCCAACTCGTAAAGGCAGAGTGCAAGAATTCGGCCGGTCTACTATAGCCACTTTCGGTGCCGAAGTGGAAGTTTGAGGATATAGCAATGGATTTCATACATGGGCTACCCCGGTCTCGTGCGGTGAATGACTTGATCTGGGTGATAGTGGACAGACAAACGAAGGTGGGCAGATTTATTCCAGTGGCGAAGGACTCTCCGGTCAGGGTATTAGTACAGAGATTCATCGACAAGTTTGTGCGCTATCATGGAGTACCAAGGACTATCGTTTCAGAGCGGGATGGGCAGTTTACGTCCAAGGAGTGGAGGACAGTTCAGGCCCATCTGGGCTCTCGGTTGACATTCAGCACGGCCTTTCACCCTCAGACTGATGGACAGACGGAGCGCACCAACCGTACACTGGAATATCTTTTGCGCCTATGTATTTTGGACTGCGGCGAGCCTTGGGAGAGATTACTTCCACTGATCGAGTTTTCGTACAACAACAACCATCAGTCCAGTATAGGCATGACCCCTTACGAGGCATTATATGGACGACGGTGCAGGACCCCACTGTCATGGATTCTGGATGAAGATCTGAAGGCACTCGGCTCGGAGTTTATGGAGGATACTGATGCTCAGGTTAGATTGATTCGGGACAGTATGCTGGAAGCCCAGAGCAGGCAGGCTAAGTATTACGATGCGAGGCATCGTCAGGTGGATTTCTAGGTGGGAGACCGAGTCTTCTTGAAGATGCGGCCAATGCATGGAGTCTCGTGGGTTCGCAGGCGGAAGAAGCTCAGTCTGAGATACATGGGGCCCTACAGGATCCTGGAGCGGATCAGCCCCTTGGCTTATTGACTGGAGATACAGCCGGAGTTAGCGGGATTGCATGACGTCTTCCACATCTCCTCACTACAGAGGGATCTACTACGCCCTGAACAGCTGATTTCCACAGCTGACGGTTCGGTGGCCTAAGATCGATCAGTCAGCTTGGAGCCCATCAGGATCGACGACACAGCAGTGCGGGTCTTGCGACGCAAGAAGGTTCCGCTAGTCAAGGTTCTGTGGAGAAACATGGGCAGAAGGAGCATAAGTGGGAGCCATAGGACTTGATGGAGCAAAAGTACCCGGAGCTCTTTGGGTCAGATATACCTTAAACCTTAGGGATGTTACAAGTTTCATTTATTTCAGTAGAAACCCCCGTAGGCTTAACCTTAATTTTTTGGTTGAAATTTTTTTATATATATTGGGATTTGTAACATCCCTCAAACAATTAGACCCCTAGGATTTTGTTTTGTCAAGACTAGGTCATGACAAAACCATCAGAAGCTCAAAGGACCAAGTGAACAAAGACTAAGGTGAAAATCATCTTGGTCTGCCTATAGCTCATCTTCAACATTTAGACCTAAACTTTGACTTTAAGGCTACACCCTGATCCCATGACACTACCACAACACCCCTAACACCTTGGGTAGTCCATAGCGCCACTAAGGACCCACTGTAGGCAGTCAAAGTGGTTAAGTTGACCTAAGTCAACCCTAACCCTAAATGGGTCAAACTAGCTTACTTAGGGTCAATTGAACTTTCCCTAGCCAAGTGGACCCCACTCATGCCCTCCTAACCCTAAAGTGAGGTCAATGGGCCACCAAGGACCCATTGGGGGTCAACCAAAGAGTTTAGGTTGACCAAAGTCAACCCTAGCCCTAATTTGGTCAAAGTATCCTTCCGAAGGGCAGGTGACCTCCAAAGTGCAAAGTCAACCTTACCCAAACCTACCTAGACCTTATGGGAGTCCAATGGGTCACCAAGGACCCATTGATGGCAACTCAAAAGGTCAAATTGACCTAGGTCAATCGTAGTCAAGGCTAGGTCAAACTCAACCCAAATGGGCTAACCCATGCTCAAGCCCCCTTTCATTTGGGCTAACCAACTCTTAATCTTATGATGATATGAATTAGTGGACTGCAAATAGCCTAAAAGGGGTTGACCAAGGCATCCTTGATGACTAGGAGAGAGGAAACTTCATTTTCTCCCTTTAATGGATGAGAGAGAAAATGAAGGGAGGGGGCCATTCATGGCAAGGGAGGACAAGAGCCCTTTCCTCTTGCTGGAACCATCTCCCCTAGTCAGTTAAGAGGAGGCCAAGGGTTTTCCCGGCCATGGCAGAGGCTAGGGGAGGAGAACCACCATGGCCGAGCCAAGCTTTCAATGGTCATTAATGGCCATTGATGACTTGGCCTCTCCCCTCCCTAACTGAGGCTTTAAACATCATCAGTGGGCAGAGAGGAGTTTTCCCCACCATTTACCTAAAGAGTTTGAGCCCTTCCACTGTATAGTTGCAGATAACCGAGCGGCGCCACTACCACCAATGGCTTCCCGGCGATCGACGCGCCTCTAGGCCGCAAGCAAGGTCCTCCCCTCCTCCCGTCTCTATGGGTAGATCTTAGCAATCAATAGGGTTAAGAATCATGCTCAATTGATCCCGATCGGGAAGGGAGTTTTCCTGGTTTTTCCACAAAAATGAACTCGTCGGGATCGCCGGAATACGCCCCTCCGGCGGCTGTGCCGCCGCCTGGCGATAGCCACCACCTCAACGGAGGTGGTGGTGGCGATGGACGGCCAGGGAGGTGGCCGGATGGCTGGCGGTGGCGGCTGGAAGTAGCTCTAGGATGGGTCAATCTTAACCGTCGGCTGGAGGAAGAAGATGAGCCAAAGCCATTGGATCCGCTTTAAGATTAGTAATGGGGATGGATTTAAACTATAGGATATGATTCCATTTTATTTCATTTTTATCACAGAAATTGTAGCCCTTTGGTCTACTTAAATTTAAAATTAGTTTGAACCAATTTGGGTGTCTGGTTTGACCAGGGCACTCATTTTGGTGGGGTCTATACCTAGGGTTAGACAGAAATTAAAATGTGTGCCCCCACTTCATCCCTTGTCCAAATGTCTTGAAATTTGGACAGGGGGTCACCCTATTCTGTACCTAGGTCCTGCCCAAAAATGAGAATTTTTAGGGACAATTTTTCTATAGTTTTTGAAATCATTTAAAAACCCCAGGGTAAATTAATTTAGGGACCTAAAGACCTCCAAACCCTCCCAAATTTTGGTGCATGGCCCTTAGGGTCATCATGAGGCTCTGCATAAAATTCACCTCATTTTGAGTTGATTTGGTGGAGTATTGGAGAAACCTTAGCCAAGCCCTAATAAGGGGTAATTAGGTGAAAAAGTGCACTTTGAGGTTAAGTGGTCAGATCACCTCAACAGAGGCTGAGACCTTGGCCACTGGTTTTAAATGACATTTAACACCCTCATATGGGTTATGGGGTGGTTTGGGGTAAGTTTGCCCTAGGACCCAAGTTCAAACCCTATTGTAGGACTTTGGGGGTTTGAGAAGGGCATGGGGTCAAATGACCTTGTATGGACATGAAATTTTGCATAGAGGATACTAGGGAAGCTAAGGTCCTCTAATAAAAATATTAGAGCATTTGGAGATGGTTCAACCCCTCAAAATCCTAACCCTAGTTTAGGGTACATCACTTGTACATGCAAGATAAGCCACCAAAACTTAGATCTATGAACACTGACGGCGCATTAGTCAGCCCAAAAGGCGTGACCGTAAACTCATAATGCTTGTATCTCGTACTAAAAGCTGTCTTGGGGATATCACTTTCCCCTATCCTCAGCTGATAATACCCGGACTTAAGATCCAATTTTGAGTACACCGATGACCCAACTAACTGATCGAACAGATCATCAATTCTTGGGATCGAGTACTTGTTCTTCTCCGTTAACTTGTTCAGTTCTCGATAATCGATACAGAGTCGCAAACTTCAGTCCTTCTTCTTCACAAATAGAACTGGTGTACTCCAAGGCGGCAAACTTGGATGCACATAACCCTGTTCCAACAACTCCTGAAGTTGAACCTTCAGCTCCACCATCTCTTTAGGTGATAGCCGATACGGAGAGCATGACACAGGTTTTGCACTAGTACTAGCTCGATGGTGAAATATATCTCCCGTTGAGGTGGGGCTCCATGGAGATCGCCAGGAAACACATCAGGGTATTCAGATACCATTGGGATGCTATCCAAAGTAGGCTTAGGCTTCAAAGCCTCCACTAACATGAAGAACAGCTCTGCACCAGCACGAACCGCCTTAACCACCTGAAGGGCAGACGTCAAAGTTTTGCTCGACCCTTTCGAGACTACAAGCGTCGTCTCATGACCCGTTCCCAACTTAACCTCCTTGCGATTGCAATCAATATACGCTTGCTGCTCCGAGAGCCAGTCCATACCGAATATCACGTCGAACTCCACTAGTGGCAGGAGCGACGCATGCAAATCGAACTCCTGACCCCCAATACGTATCTTTACGCCACAGACTCTATCTGCGCGCATCGAATACCCATTCGGCAACAACACATCCAGTTTGTCCTTTGCCATCAAAGAACGTACTCCGATGCGTGATATAAATCCTTCTGACAAAAAGGAGTGCAAAGCTCCCGTATCAAAGAGTGCACTCGCAGGATTAACACAAATCAAAACAAAGCCTATACAAGTAGTGGTAAGGTAATACGCGCAAGGTAACAAGTATTTAAAACTAACTTGCTATAAATTTAAACCGTACATGTCACCACATCTGCTTGCTTTATGTCCTCCTGCTGGCCAAGATGATAGACTCTAGGTTGAGCCGGAGCATAATGGGATGCGGTTGACTCCACCACGTTGCCCTTCTCTTCATAGGTTGCTCCTAGCTTCCTCTCGGACTTGGGACGTCCGCTTCGACAATCTCGGGCATAGCGTCCCAGCTTTCCACAATTATAGCATGCACCCGGGGTTCGCATTGTAGTCGCCCCAGATGCACCAGAAGAAGGGGTTGGAACTGAAGTCCTATCCTTCTTATTCCACTTACGGAACCCAGATTTTGAGGAGTGTGGCACTTTGAAATCCGACCCCTTTGCACTAGAGTCTTTCTTCGCTTGCACATTCCTCAGGTCTTTCTCCAAAGACCGGGCCGTATTGACCAGGGTCAAGAAGCCATGCATCATAGGCCCCGAGAGTAGAAGCCTTAGGTCATCCCTCAGACCCTCATAGAATCGGTTTGTCTTACGCTCCTCATCCGCAAAAGTAGAGCTAGCGTACCGACCCAATCGTGAAAATTCGTGGAGATACTCATTCACGCTACTCTCTCCTTGCGTCAACTTCTGGAATTCGTTCTCCAACGCGATCCTCTAAGCCGAGGGAAAGTACCTTGCCATGAATAATCTCGAAAATTCTTCCATTGAGACGTCTATGAGTTTCCTTCCCCTCAAGTGATGTAGCTCTAAACCTTCTCACCACAGCCTTACATCTCCATCCAACAGGAACGTATCTATGGTGGTCATCTGCCACTCTTCTGTTTTAGTAGCTGTCAATACTCTCATTACTCGGGAGAGCCAATCCTCAGCTTGTAATGGGGTTCCCGTCCCCGAGAACACCGGAGGACTAAATCCCATAACATGCTTGAGCTGCCTTTCAGTTGCACTCCTAGGCACCAATAGTTCCACCACTACTTGCTCCACCCTTCTCGGTTCCGTAGCTTGAAGCGATACCTGCTCCACCGTAGGAGCAAGCTACTGCATTTGCCTTGCAGGCTGAGCATTGATCATAGCAAACACCGCTTCAGCCACCAATCGAATGGTTTCTGTCGAGGGAGGTGTTGCAGGCACATCATTCAGTGCACTACTTGCTTCAGAAACCGGATGTTCTGATGGCCCTGCACCACTTCTGGTCACCTATAGTCGTACAAAACACCATTAAGCGACCAAACAAAATTACAAAAAGCAATTATAGGAACACGCAGGTTCCTCAAACATGTGTATTTTCATTCCTAAGTGGACATTCATGGGTTCTTTTTATGTTATAATGATGACGCACACCCATGTGCTCACCACCCATTAAAAGAATTCGTCCACAAATTCATTTAAATTTACCGAAACCAGTAGTCTTGATGCGCCCGCGAACAGACTCTTACTGTGGTTGGTTCAGTGAGTCGATCGCCGCGGGCGTGCTACAGGAGGCAAGTGCACCTATCGCAAGTAGTACTCGATATTCGGGGGAATACCGAGGTCGTATTATTCTCGGGGTCGTGTTGACTATTTTTACTCCTCCGGGAGGACTATTATTTTACTGAAAGAAAGGTGGATTTTTTAAGTAGTTAAATACGGAAAAGCAAAGGAGCGAAAAAACGATTTAGAAAATATTCGATGAAGGGTTAACGCTCGGCATCGAATCAGATTAAGACTAAAATAATTTTTAATAATAAAAAAACTTAGTTTTCAAATTAATAATAATGCAACTTGGCCGTGGAGGTTCCACAAATGTGAGCTCACCTAGCTATAGGGATATCGCTCACCTAAACGTTAAGACTATTCGACCGAACGTTAGTCCGACGAAGGATTCCTCTTAACGCCCGCTTTACGCTAAGAACCCCGCTATTGGGTGGGGAACCCAATCCGGTAGAATTATGCTTGTCCTCTCTCGAGGGTATGCACGCAACTCTATTTACCCAGGGGTGATCGGTCCATATGCACGGTCTCTCGGCTAGCTAGCATATGGACTACGGAAATAGGGCCCACACATCGATATGTGGTCCTACGCGTCGTAAACCCGGGGTAAACCTTAAGTGCTTAAATTAAAATGAAATTAAAGAGCTTCAATTATTAGAAATCATTTTAAATGTCCCAATGCTCTTCGATGCCGAGGCTAATAGCGATTAGCCACACATCGGTATGGGGACGGCTTATAATTTAGTGAGGCGCGAGTTCGAAATTAAACACTAAACGATTATAAGAAGGGGACACAAGAAAAATAACAACATTTAGAAAACTGAAAAATTAGCTAAAACAAGAACTCACGCACACTCCAAATTATAAATTAAAAAGGAACTAAGTTACACATGAAAGAAATTTGCATATTCAAAATTTGCGAGTCCCACTCAAACGAGTGGGGGCGGTAAATAAAAGCTGAAAATTGCAAGTCCTACTCAAACGAGTAGGACTGAAATGAAAGCGAGTCCTACTCAAATGAGTAGGAGAAAATAAATGCGATTACAGGGCTATAAAGTCCGGCCATTTAACTCAAGTGAGTAGGCGGAAAAATAAAGAAAGAAATTTACAAGTCCTACTCGAACGAGTAGGACTGAAAATGAAAACGGTGCGTCATTTAACTCTTAACGAGTAGGCGGAAATAAATACACACAGACACACACACTCCATATGAATTTCAAGTAAGCAATAAAGCTAACACCTACACTCACACACTCTACATAATTTGAATCAAAGCATAAAAGTTATACACCTACACTCACACACACTTCATAATTTGAACAAAGCATAAAAAATTATACTCATACACTCACACACACAATATGAAAATTTAAGAAGAACAAAAGAAAGTTTATTCTCATACACTCACACACACTAATAACAAAGAAAAATCAAAGTTACCTAAAAATTAAAACTTATACTTTTTCATGCTTAGGTTTTGCCAAAAACAAATTAAAAGAAGAAATTACAAATTTAGAAGACAAAAGTTTTTCAAAACATATTAAGAACCAAAGTTTTTGGAAAATAAAAGTGCCAACATTTTCATTCTTATGACTTTATGAAAGTGATAAAAAAAGTGAAAAAGAAGATGAAAAGAACAAAAAGAGGTTTACAATCCTAAAAGAAAACTAAGTAAAAAAAGGAACAAAATCACTTTTTGAATCTCTTTTATAAATTCATGAGAATGAAATCAAAATTCTAAGCATGAAGACAAGTTAAAGGAAAAAGACATGGTGAGAAAAAAAAGAAAACTATCATGCCTAAGCATGAAGACAAGTTAAAGACATGTAAAGTAAATAAATTACACTCATACACACACACACACATTTCATAAATGAAGAACAAGGATGAAACCAAGGATAAAAAAAGAGAAGAAGTGAGCCATCCAAATGAATTTTCATGCTATATAGAGAGAGAAAATCTAACATTTTTATTAAAATTATCAAACTATTACAAAGCTAGAAGATAAAGCAAAACAAAACATGAAATAAGAAGGGAGAAATCTCCTTACATAGCACTAGTATCCACGGATTAAGCCCACAAAAAGACACTACATTGGCCCAAAAATCGGAACCCTTGGACCTTACAGAACTGGGCAATTTATAGGAAAAACTTTCTAAGTACACGCCCTAGGTCATGGGCGTGTAGGGGTGCGTGACAGTACTATTCATGAAGGTGGCCGGCGATTGGACAGGAAAGTTGACATCGGGCTGAGTTCGCAGCAGTCACGCCCCAGGTCACGGGCGTGACTCTGGGCGTGTCGGGGAGGTAGAATCGGGCGTGTGTTGCGTCAAAAGTCTTCGGCAGCATCTTGTCGGGCCAGCTGGAAAGGTCACGCCCCAGGTCACGGGCGTGACGCTGGGCGTGACAGTTGGTGTCGACACTCGACGAATGTCGAGCGGAAAGTGTCGAGTCGAAATCGTCGAGCGGAAATTGAGTCACGCCCCAGGTCACGGGCGTGACGCTGGGCGTGACAGTTGGTGTCGACACTCGACGATCGTCGAGCGGAAATCCGTCGAGAGGAGAGGACACAGGCTTGGGTCACGCCCCGTGTCGGGTGACACGGGCGTGACCCCAGGCGTGTCAAGCTTTTACTTCAGAAATCGACCGTTTTCACGGGAAATGCACAGTCACGGCCCGGTCACGGGCGTGACCAAATTGTCACGGGCGTGTACTGCCCA
This sequence comes from Platanthera guangdongensis, assembly GCA_039583875.1. Lineage (NCBI taxonomy): Eukaryota > Viridiplantae > Streptophyta > Magnoliopsida > Asparagales > Orchidaceae > Platanthera > Platanthera guangdongensis. Next base: position 132,408,363 of record CM077153.1, on the reverse strand, counting down.
ATTTTGGCAGATTTTGGAAATTTTTCTGCAAAATAAAATAAAGCAAGTTAGTAATAAATTTACAAGAATAGGAGCATTTTATTGAACAAAAATAAGTAAAAATGACGAAAATAAATGAAAACGACTAAATTAATGTGCACAAAAATACGTATATTTACAAATCATCAAATACCCCCATACTTAGGCTTTTGCTATTCCAGAGCAGAAGTTTGAGGTGAATCTATAAGGAATAAAAAAAACTCTAAGTTTTGGCTATCGCTTAATCAATTATAAGAGAGATCGAAATAAATATACGGGGTGTAAGAGTTAAGTCCTAAAATTATGTAGATGATTTAAATAGCGCAAAAGTTTTGGCCAAAAGACTTCTTGATGTAATCAAATAGAAGGCAACATTTGTAATGGTTAGATTAACGAAAATAGTTTGGAATTATAAGAACTCTAGCTTATACGAGTGCTACTGGAAATAATACAATTTACTTAATTATGCTCTCAAAAAGATTTTTGAATTAATTCTAGAATCGTGTAATTGGCTAAGGGGGTAGTGGGTTTATGAAGAGGGTTTTGATATTTGAGGTGAGGTAATTTTTTCACGAACCTCCATTTTTTTTTTCTTTTGGATTATTAGGAAAACGAAATCTTATTTTCCTAATATGATTTTTGTTTTTCAACTTCATAAGAATAAAATTAACCCAATGTATATTTATAGGAGTAATGAATTTTATCCTCTTACTCCATATATAATCTTTTAAAATTATTGGGTGCCTATGTTTACGGAACGAAATCTTATTCCCATTGACATAGGATCTTTTAAGGATAAAATTTTTCAGGCCAAGTAGGTCATGAAAGGTTAGGGGAGAAAGGAAAACTAGTTTTTAATCCTAAAAATTTTTGAGAGCAACCTAAATAATTTGTACGTTGCAATTACTTTCAGAAAGCTAAAAGTAAGTATAATTGAATTCTATAGTCGTTATTTCCTAACATAATATACGTGCTCCTATCAATGAAAAATTAGAAGTAGTGCCTAAAACGAGTTCGCTATTTTTAACAAAGCATAAAGAATTCTTTAAAGCTTAACCCCGGGTATTTAAATTTTTCAGTCAATAATTAACAAACGGGTAGTGAACAAAGAATTAATCAAATTCGCATATAAATAAACTCAAAACTGAATTTTTGGATAGCAGAAAAGTTAAGGATGGAATATTTGATTTATTTGTTTCAAAACATTTTTTTGTTTTTGATTTTTATAGTTTTTGTTATCATTTTTTTTTTGTTTTTCATTTATTATCTTTTTTTGTATTTTTGTTTTGTTTTACTTAAATTTTTTTTTAATTTTTGAATTATTATATTTTTTTGTATTTTTGTTTTAAGAGAATTTTTATTATATGTACAAAAATAAGGGAGAAAAAGAGAGGTTTTTACAAGAATAAGGAAGGGGGAGAGAGAAAAGAGTATGTACAAAAAAATGAAAAATATTTACAAAGTGAAACTAAATATTTTTTTTCCCCCTTTTTTTTAATAGTTTTTGAGTTTTTTGGAAAAAAGAAAGAAAGAGAACAAAAAAAATTTTGGATTTTTCATTTAAAGTATTTTTGAAATGCAGAAAAATTGAAGTGCAGAAAGTAAAGTATGAAAACACCCCCATACTTAAGTCCAACATTGTCCCCAATGTTGTAGCGTAAGTATGTGGAACAGAAAGGAAAGACAATATATACAAAAAAAAGAAAGGGAAGGGGGGTAGAAGCTTCCCTGAGACGCATAGGGGGAGGCCGATCAGAAACCCTGCGTTTATTAGAAAAAAAACAGCAAAGATAATAAGGAAAGAGCGAAAAAGATAAGCGAGGGGTGGCTCCCAGGAGCGCTTTGTTTATAGTCGTGTAGCTTGACTATTTTGGCGGGTTTATAATGTGGAGGAAAGGTATGGTTTCGCTAAAACCGATCACTGGGTCGCCTGCTATATAAGACTTTAACCTATGACCGTTTACTTTAAATGAACCTTTGTCCGGGTGGGAGACGAGTACGGTTCCATATGGAAAAACTTCTTCAACTAGGAAAGGACCGGACCATCTAGATTTTAATTTACCTGGAAAAAGTCTAAGACATGAATTGTAAAGAAGGACAAGATCGCCCGGAGAAAATAATTTTTGGGGCTTGATTTTTCGATCGTGATATAACTTAGAGCGCTCCTTATAGGATTTATTGCTCTCGTAAGCGTTCGCACGCAATTCATCGAGCTCGTTTAGTTGCAGTTTTCTATTCTGAGCGGCTAAGTTGGAGTCGAGGTTTAAGAGTTTTAAAGCCCAAAGTGCGCGATGTTCTAATTCTACGGGTAAATGGCACGCTTTGCCGTAGACAAACCGGAACGGCATACATCCAATAGCGGTTTTGTATGCCGTCTGATACGCCCACAACGCATCGTCGAGTTTAACGGACCAATCTTTCCTATTTAGCGAAACGGTTTTTTCTAAAATTCGCTTAATCTCTCGATTTACTACCTCGACTTGGCCACTTGTTTGCGGGTGGTAGGGGGTGGCAAGCTTGTGCGTGACTCCGTATTTAGCTAACGTCTTAGCCATAAGAGCGTTACAGAAATGCGTTCCCCTATCACTAACAATTGCGCGAGGCGTGCCGAAGCGAGAAAATAATTTTTTAAGAAATGTAACGACGACTCGCGCATCATTGGTGGGGAGAGCTTGCGCTTCCGCCCACCTTGATACGTAGTCGACCGCCACTAAAATATACATATTTTTGAAAGATGGAGGTAGGGGGCCAACAAAATCTATGCCCCATAAATCGAAGACTTCGCACTCTAAAAACATATTTTGGGGCATCTCGTCGCGACGAGAGATGTTACCCGACCGCTGACAGCTATCGCATGCGCGCACAAAATTATGCGCGTATTTGAAGAGAGTGGGCCAAAAGTAGCCCGCCTCGAGCGCCTTCCGAGCGGTCCGGTTAGCTTGATAATGCCCACCGGCCGGACCCTCGTGGCAGTGCTTAAGAATTTGTAAGCACTCCACACCCGCAACGCATCTTCGGACCGCTTGGTCCGCGCAGATATGAAAAAGAAATGGGTCCTCCCAAAAGAAATTTTTCAAGTCAGAAAAGAATTTCTTCTTTTGATGACTGGAAAACTCTTTTGGAAGGACCCGCGCTACTAAGAAATTTGCAAAGTCTGCGAAGCAAGGCGAAGATGACGAAGATTTATTAATGGCAAGAAGGCGTTCCTCGGGGAATCTGTCATTTATTTCAGATTTGACGAGTGCTTCCGCACCCGGATTTTCTAAACGGGAGAGGTGGTCCGCCGTAAGATTTTCCGCTCCCCGCTTATCTCGGATCTCCAAATCAAACTCATGTAGGGGGAGAATCCATCGAAGAAGGCGGGGCTTCGCATCATTTTTAGCTAATAAATATATAAGGGCGGAGTGATCGGTAAAAACGATAACTTTAGATAGCGTTATATATGAGCGAAACTTATCGAAAGCGAAAACGACGGCTAAGAGTTCCTTTTCCGTTGTCGTGTAATTTACTTGTGCGGAAGTGAGCGTCTTACTAGCGTAATAAATAGGATGAAAATGTTTTTCTACGCGTTGGCCAAGAACGGCACCTAAGGCAATATCACTAGTGTCGCACATTATTTCGAACGGAAGGGACCAATTAGGGGCCACTAATATTGGTGAAGTGATAAGTTTTTGTTTTATTAAATTAAAGGCGGACTCGCATTCGCTACTAAAGATGAAGCGTGATTCCTTTTCTAAGAGGTGAGTAAGCGGCTTGGTTATTTTCGAAAAATCTTGAATGAAGCGTCGATAAAAGCCCGCATGGCCTAAGAAACTCCTAATAGATTTTACGTTTGTTGGATGCGGAAGTTTTTCTATAATTTCTATCTTGGCCTTATCCACCTCTATCCCCTTAGACGAAATCATATGGCCGAGGACCAAACCTCCTCGAACCGTAAAGTTGCATTTTTCCCAATTTAAAACAAGACTTGTGTCCTCGCACCGTTGAAGGACACGATCTAAATTATGAAGGCAATCGGGAAAAGAGCGTCCGAAAACAGAAAAGTCATCCATAAAGACTTCCATAATGTCTTCTACTAGCTCGCCAAAGATCGCTAGCATACATCTTTGGAATGTAGCTGGCGCGTTGCAGAGTCCAAATGGCATTCTTCGATAGGCGAAGGTGTCAAACGGGCAAGTAAAAGTTGTTTTCTCTTGATCATCGGGGGAAATGGAGATTTGGAAAAACCCCGATAAACCATCAAGAAAACAATAATACGGATGACCGGATAAACGCTCTAAAATCTGGTCTAGAAATGGCAGAGGTAAATGGTACTTGCGGGTGGCGTCATTAATTTTCCTATAGTCGATGCACACTCGCCAACCCGTAACAGTACGAGTTGGGACGAGCTCGTTATGCTCATTGGCCACTACGGTAAGACCGCCCTTCTTGGGTACGACATGCACGGGACTAACCCATGCACTGTCCGAAATAGGGTAGATAATTCCCGCATCTAATAACTTAATGATTTCGGCTTTAACGACGTCTTTCATGTTTGGGTTAAGACGACGCTGCGGCTAAATCATTTTGCGGCAATTATCTTTAAGGAAAATCTTATGGGTGCAAAAGGAGGGGCTAATCCCCTTTAAGTCAGAGATTTGCCACACAATTGCGTGGCGATGTTTAAATAAAACTTCCAATAAATCGGAAGTCTCTGAATCACTCAAGTCCGAAGAGATGATAACGGGAAGCGTATCGCCTTTTCCCAAAAAAGCGTATTTGAGCGATGCGGGTAAGGGTTTGAGGTCTAGGATGGGCGGTTCTTCTAGGGAGGTCTTAATTCCTATGTCTTTCTTACCAATTGGTTCGAAAGGCAAGTCTATAGACGTATCCTCATCGCAGTTGAAATTTTCAAGAGCATAAATATCGTCGTTTAAAAATACGGACTCGAAAATGGGAGAAGAACGATCTCCGAAAAAGGTATCTAAAGAATAGCAGAAATCGTCGCTCGATGACAAATTGTCCATCGAGGGATTAATAGAGAAAGTAACTTGGTCATTGCCTACTCTGAGGAGAAGACTACCATTACTAACATCTATTAGTGCGCGGGAGGTGGCGAGAAAAGGGCGACCGAGTATTATTGGTACCTCGGCGTCCTCCTCGATATCTAAGATGACGAAGTCTACCGGGAAGGTAAACTTGTCGACTCGGACAAGGACGTCCTCCACTACCCCGATAGGGAACTTAACCGAGCGATCCGCTAATTGGATGCGCATATTCGTAGGACTAGGAGTACCCAAACCTAAACGCGAAAAGAGCGAGAACGGTATCAGATTAATGCTAGCCCCTAAATCAGCTAAGGCGTACTTTACTAATATATCGCCAAAAAGGCACGGGATGGAAAACCGTCCCGGGTCGTTTTGTTTTGTGGGCAATTTATTAGTAAGGGCCGCCGAGCAGACAGCGTTGAGAGATACATGCGAAATATCCTCTAATTTGCGTTTATTAGAAAGTAGTTCTTTTAAAAATTTCACATATTTGGGCATTTGCGAGATAGCCTGGCAAAAAGGAACATTAATGTGAATTTGTTTTAATAATAAAATAAATTTTTCATATTGCACGTCCTTACGCTCGTTATCTAATTTATGCGGATATGGAAGAGCCTTGTTTAAAATATTTTTTTCTTTTATAATAGGTAAAGGCGGCGTAAGCGAAGAAAGGGGAAGAGGGGTCGGAGGTGAAATATGTACCTGAGGGTCGGTCCGTTTTGGATCGACCACCTCCTTTCCGCTACGGAGGGTTATAGCGTTGGCGTTCTCCCACGGATTGGGCTCCGTGTTTCCCGGCATTGCCCCGAGCGCGCGCTCGGACATCATCCTTGTCAGCTGTCCAACCTGTTGTTCGAGTGTTTTTAGCGATCCGGTGATGTTCCGGATATTTGACTCGTTGGATGCAATATACTTCGAAAAATTTTCCTCCATCGGGGAGGGTTTCGGAAGAGGAGGAGGAAGAAATCCGGGCGCAAAAGAAATAGGGGGACGCTGAGCATTATTCGGGTTGCTCCACGAGAAGTTGGGGTGATTCCTCCAACCCGGATTATAGTTATTACTATAAGGGTTGTTGTTGGGGTTGAAGGGAGGACGACCCGAATTTCCCATGAAGTTCACGAATTCTTCAGCCACGCAGACGTTAGGGGGAATAAAATAAGGCGGAGTGGAGGAGGCAGCAGACATCTCCGCCACCTGCTTTGTTAACCTTTCAACTTGAAGGGTCAAGAGAGCAGTGGCATCCACTTCAAAAAGACCAGCCGTCGGCTTTGGCCGTCCCCGCGGGTCGTTCCAATGATAGGCGTTCATAGCCATCTCTTCGAATAAAGCCTGGGCGGCCTCGGGGGTTTTGTTGTTAAGCGTACCTCCGGCAGCCGCGTCAATCATTTGACGCGTCTGAAAATTCAGCCTATTATAAAAAATTTGAACTTGCAACCACGTTGGCAGCGCGTGGTGCGGGCAACGGCGGAGGAATTCCTTAAACCGTTCCCAAGTCTCGTATAGAGACTCAGGATCGTTCTGCACAAACGAAGAAATGTCCGCCCGCAACTTTGCAATTTTTGCGGGCGGAAAGTACTTCGTTAGGAACCGTTCCGTCAACTCAGCCCACGTGGTGATACATCCTCGCGGGAGGACATTCAACCACGCCTTGGCTTTAGACTTAAGGGAAAAAGGAAATAAGCGCAAACGAATTGCGTCATTAGTGACGCCATTGATCTTGAAGGTGTCGCATATCTCCAAGAAATTGGACAAGTGGACATTCGGGTCCTCATCCGGCAGTCCATCGAACTGCACGGCGTTTTGTACCATTTGAATGACACTCGACTTTATTTCAAAATTATTATTGGCCACCGCAGGGCGAACAATACTCGACCCAGAATCATCCAGGTTAGGCCGGGCGTAATAAGACATAGTACGCTCGACCGCCGGGGGAGGGTTAGGCGCGGCCATAACTACAATAGTGGGTTCTCCGATAGATTCCTCGGGATCTAAAGAAGGATTTCGGCGTTGAGATCGAATACGCGCAAGAGAGCGTTCGATCTCAGGGTCGAAGTCAAAATCTTCAGACTCTGAGGGTTGTCCACGGGTCATACACCCAAACAAAAATAAAACAAAATAAAGTTCTTTTTTTTTGTTTTAAAATAAAGTTTTTAGTTTTTTTATAGAAAATAAGTAAAATTAATAGACTCCGGAATTCGAAATAGCAACTCGAAAAGAGAGTCCCCAGCAACAGCGCCAAAAACTTGATGCGCCCGCGAACAGACTCTTACTGTGGTTGGTTCGGTGAGTGGATCGCCGTGGGCATGCTACAGGAGGCAAGTGCACCTATCGCAAGTAGTACTCGATATTCGGGGGAATACCGAGGTCGTATTGTTCTCGGGGTCGTGTTGACTATTCTTACTCCTCCGGGAGGACTATTATTTTACTGAAAGAAAGGTGGATTTTTTAAGTAGTTAAATACGGAAAAGCAAAGGAGCGAAAAAACGATTTAGAAAATATTCGATGAAGGGTTAACGCTCGGGATCGAATCAGATTAAGACTAAAATAATTTTTAATAATAAAAAGACTTAGTTTTCAAATTAATAATAAGGCAACTTGGCCGTGGAGGTTCCACAAATGTGAGCTCACCTAGCTATAGGGATATCGCTCACCTAAACGTTAAGACTATTCGACCGAACGTTAGTCCGACGAAGGATTCCTCTTAACGCCCGCTTTACCCTAAGAACCCCGCTATTGGGTGGGGAACCCAATCCGGTAGAATTACGCTTGTCCTCTCTCGAGGGTATGCACGCAACTCTATTTACCCAGGGGTGATCGGTCCATATGCACGGCCTCTCGGCTAGCTAGCATATGGACTACGGAAATAGGGCTCACACATCGATATGTGGTCCTATGCGTCGTAAACCCGGGGTAAACCTTAAGTGCTTAAATTAAAATGAAATTAAAGAGCTTCAATTATTAGAAATCATTTTAAATGTCCCAATGCTCTTCGATGCCGAGGCTAATAGCGATTAGCCACACATCGGTATGGGGACGGCTTATAATTTAGTGAGGCGCGAGTTCGAAATTAAACACTAAACGATTATAAGAAGGGGACACAAGAAAAATAACAACATTTAGAAAACTGAAAAATTAGCTAAAACAAGAACTCACGCACACTCAAAATTATAAATTAAAAAGGAACTAAGTTACACATGAAAGAAATTTGCATATTCAAAATTTGAGAGTCCCACTCAAACGAGTGGGGGCGGTAAATAAAAGCTGAAAATTGCAAGTCCTACTCAAACGAGTAGGACTGAAATGAAAGCGAGTCCTACTCAAATGAGTAGGAGAAAATAAATGCGATTACAGGGCTATAAAGTCCGGCCATTTAACTCAAGTGAGTAGGCGGAAAAATAAAGAAAGAAATTTACAAGTCCTACTCGAACGAGTAGGACTGAAAATGAAAACGGTGCGTCATTTAACTCTTAACGAGTAGGCGGAAATAAATACACACAGACACACACACTCCATATGAATTTCAAGTAAGCAATAAAGCTAACACCTACACTCACACACTCTACATAATTTGAATCAAAGCATAAAAGTTATACACCTACACTCACACACACTTCATAATTTGAACAAAGCATAAAAAATTATACTCATACACTCACACACACAATATGAAAATTTAAGAAGAACAAAAGAAAGTTTATTCTCATACACTCACACACACTAATAACAAAGAAAAATCAAAGTTACCTAAAAATTAAAACTTATACTTTTTCATGCTTAGGTTTTGCCAAAAACAAATAAAAAGAAGAAATTACAAATTTAGAAGACAAAAGTTTTTCAAAACATATTAAGAACCAAAGTTTTTGGAAAATAAAAGTGCCAACATTTTCATTCTTGTGACTTTATGAAAGTGATAAAAAAAGTGAAAAAGAAGATGAAAAGAACAAAAAGAGGTTTACAATCCTAAAAGAAAACTAAGTAAAAAAGGAACAAAATCACTTTTTGAATCTCTTTTATAAATTCATGAGAATGAAATCAAAATTCTAAGCATGAAGACAAGTTAAAGGAAAAAGACATGGTGAGAAAAAAAAGAAAACTATCATGCCTAAGCATGAAGACAAGTTAAAGACATGTAAAGTAAATAAATTACACTCATACACACACACACACATTTCATAAATGAAGAACAAGGATGAAACCAAGGATAAAAAAAAGAGAAGAAGTGAGCCATCCAAATGAATTTTCATGCTATATAGAGAGAGAAAATCTAACATTTTTATTAAAATTATCAAACTATTACAAAGCTAGAAGATAAAGCAAAACAAAACATGAAATAAGAAGGGAGAAATCTCCTTACATAGCACTAGTATCCACGTATTAAGCCCACAAAAAGACACTACATTGGGCCAAAAATCTGAACCCTTGGACCTTACAGAACTGGGCAATTTATAGGAAAAAATTTCTAAGTACACGCCCTAGGTCACGGGCGTGTAGGGGGGGCGTGACAGTACTATTCATGAAGGCGGCCGGCGATTGGACAGGAAAGTTGACTTCGGGCTGAGTTCGCAGCAGTCACGCCCCAGGTCACGGGCGTGACTCTGGGCGTGTCGGGGAGGTAGAACCGGGCGCGGGTTGTGTCAAAAGTCTTCGGCAGCATCTTGTCGGGCCAGCTGGAAAGGTCACGCCCCAGGTCACGGGCGTGACGCTGGGCGTGACAGTTGGTGTCGACACTCGACGAATGTCGAGCGGAAAGTGTCGAGTCGAAATCGTCGAGCGAAAATTGAGTCACGCCCCAGGTCACGGGCATGACGCTGGGCGTGACAGTTGGTGTCGACACTCGACGATCGTCGAGCGGAAATTCGTCGAGAGGAGAGGACTCGCGCTTGGGTCACGCCGCGTGTCGGGTGACACGGGCGTGACCCCAGGCATGTCAAGCTTTTACTTCAGAAATCGTCCGTTTTCACGGGAAATGCACAGTCACGACCCGGTCACGGGCGTGACCAAATTGTCACGGGCGTGTACTGCCCAATTTTGGCAGATTTTGGAAATTTTTCTGCAAAATAAAATAAAGCAAGTTAGTACTAAATTTACAAGAATAGGAGCATTTTATTGAACAAAAATAAGTAAAAACGACGAAAATAAATGAAAACGACTAAATTAATGTGCACAAAAATACGTATATTTACAAATCATCAAGTCTGATACCAAATTGTAACACCCCCTATCCGCCGCATAGTATATAGAAGTAGGTCCGGTCGGGGCCCGACGCCATATACCACATACAGACCAAAGGGTTAGGCAATGAAACCATCCTTCCAATAACCAATGTCCTACACATAGTACATTCTAGCGGAAGTATTTTAAAAGTGGCAAATTAAGAACTCAGCCACAGCATGAATGTCCACTACATAAAACCAACATGAATGAACAAACAAATACACAAGTACTTGGCCTTATAGCCTTACAATAGTTTGCTCAAATAAAAGTATCTTCCAAACCTCGGCAGGCAGACCGGTCACACATGAGAAACAAAGTAAACATTCGAATAAACGCCTTCGAGGGCTGGCTCAGCAACAAGGGCTTTTGCCCGCTATTTTCCACTTGGCTCTGCAGCACCTGCAAGCAACAATCCACCGAAGCGGTTGAAAACAAAAGCAACGGTCAGCTAAGCTGAACAAATTATAACGATCTCACCCCTAAACTCGCGGCGTTGATGCTCCTTCCATGCACTTTATTAGCATAGCCATATAATAGAGAAATTACACATCATCACAGGTGTAGGCTCGCACGACAACACACCCCGTGCTCTCGGGGCACATTCTCGGTGAACCCGGTCAAAATCCGCGTTCTCACCACCGCACCTTGGACGCAATTCTTGTGAGCATTTGAGTCTTTCCGGCAGAAGTCACGTCAATTGAAGACATCGACAGCCTAAGACCCGCCCTCTATGCCATCGGTAGGCCTCTAAAACCGAACTATATAGAGTAGGTACGGTTCCACTCAACCCGTTGCTCACCTCGCCACGACAATTTAAGTCATCGGCGCGGGCCAAGCTTCCCCAAATCCCGAGTATCGAACACACAGTATTACATAACCTAGTTATGTACAAGCTGGCTCCCAGGCCACCAAGATGGCAGAACCACTCTTCTGCCCATTTTTCCTATTGCACCTTAAGGTTAGTCCCCAAGGCTCCCAGTTGCAATCTACTGCGTAGAAAACCCGAAAAACAACCATCGGTGCGGAGTCTTCTCCCGCCATTCATGCAATGCAACATCATCGATCCAGACCAACTTGTCTGGATAGGCTTCACACATCATGTCTATGTTCGTTTCTCGATTACGGAATCTATAAGAAAACAACGGGGATTATTCATGTCTACCCGAAGGAACACCTCACACTCACCGCATACTCGCGAGAGCGGGCTTCCTATGCAAAAGAAAGAGGACTTCACATGTCCAAGATGAGAATCGTTACCCTAGCATTCCACTTCGGTGCCATGAAGATCTAGACGGATGAAAAGCACCGCAACGACCTCGCCTCCGTAGATCCAAACTCAGCTTGCGATTTGGGGCTCCGAAGCTCCACCGGCAGCCGGAATTCTCCTCCTTCTTCATCCTTGCTCTCCCCTCTCTCTAAGACTTTAAAAAGAGAAATCTTGGAGGAAATGAGAGTTTCTAAACCCTATCCCCAGATTAAACCCTGCGAGGATCATCCAGGACCCTTGGATCCCAAAGGAAGGAAACGGCCGGTCACGATTCGCACTTAAAATCCAAAACCTGGGCCGAACATGGCTTATGACATGCTCTTGTCCAAGGCCGTGTGCCTGATTCGACGCTGAAACTGTCGCATCCCGAAAAGAACACGGGCTCTCGACACGCCCGTGTCAGGCTTGACACGCCCGTGTTATCCAGTACATGCCCGTGTTGCGGGGCGTGTTCCTCCATCGACACAGGACCAAACCCAACCCAAGGAGAACACGGGTACTCGACACGCCGGTGTCTAAATTGACATGCCCGTGTCAGGTTGAACACGCCTGGGCTCCAGGCCGTGTTTCACCCCCAACACAGCACGACTCACAGCCCGAGCAGGACACGGCCTGGGACACGCCCGTGTCTCAAGCCATGTTCACTGTCTCCACGATCGTCTACTGCAAATTCGTCGACCACACGGCCATCGTCGAACCCGAGCACAACACGGCCCTAGGACATGCCCGTGTCCTAGGCCGTGTGACCCCTACCAAGCCTCAAACTTGGATCTAAATGCTGCTCGTCGCTCTTTTGAGTATCAGGGTGTTACACTCAAGTGACCAAGGGGTCATCTTGACAGGCATTAGGAGAGGAAATGTCTATTGTCTCAATTTTGTTTGTGAGAGTAAGGACTCTCCTATATGGATAGTTGCAGATGAGAAAGCTTCACATTGTGTCCAATGGCACAAGAGGCTAGATCATCTGAATTACAAGACCATATGCAAACTCTTTAGTGAAGAGTTAGTGAGGAATGGTCCTAAGGTGAAGTGCATCAAGGAGGGTATCTGCACAGCATGTTAAAAGGGCAAGTAGATCAGGACCTCCTTCTAGAGCCTTGATACCAAAGACTCAGTGAGGCATTTATATCTCCTGCATTTGGTTTTATTTGGTCCTATGCAAGTTCATAGTCTAGGTAGGAAAGTCTACATCATTGTGATTGTTGATGACTTTTCCAGATTTGTCTGGGTGTTCTTTCTTAGGAAGAAATTTGAAACCCCTGATGTCTTCCAGACATTTATTAGGCAAATTTAGAATGAACTTAACAGTATTATGGTCAAAATCAGAAGTGACCATGGTACTGAGTTTCAGTCTAAATGTATGACAAGATTCTGTGACGGGCTTGGGATTCATCAAGAGTTCTCCTCTCCTAGTACACCCCAGCAAAATGGGATTACTGAGAGGAAAAAACAGAACTCTCATAGATGCTGGTAGAACCTTGTTAAGTGACACATTTCTCCCAGAATATTTCTAGGCTGAGGCAGTAAACAATACATGTTATGTCCTTAATTGGGCTTCCATCACCAAAAGCCACAAGAAGACTCCCTATGAAATTCTGAAAGGCAGAAAACCAAACTTATCCTACTTCAGGATTTTTGGTTGCAAGTGTTATGTTCTAAACAATGGTAAGTCCTATGTGACTAAGTTTGCTGCCAAGTCCCAAGAAGACATATTTGTTGGGTACAACAACAATAGTAGGGCATATATCACTTATAACTTGACTACTCAAGTTGTAGAAGAATCAATACATGTTGTCTTTTATAAGTCAAACCTAATTAACTGTGAGCTGTCAAGCACCTCTTCTAGTTCTGCAGGTTTAAAGGATGTGATGGACAAGCTTATCATCAGGGAAATGGATCTAGCAGGACAAGATAAGGAAGAAGATGGGTGTTGTCTAGGGAGAGCTCAAGACTCCCAAGCTGAGGATGAAAAACAGCCAGCTGAAGAAAATGCAGTACACCCAGCTGAAGATAATGAATTTTAGCCAGCTGAGAACAATGCAGAACAACAAGCTGAAGCAAGATTGCCTCCAAATGAGAGACATCTGAGCGACCATCCAGCACACCAAATCATTGGTGATGCAAGACATGGTGTCCAGAAAAGGAGCAAGAGAATCAACACAGCTCTATGTTCAAGCTTCCTTTCATAAATAGAGCCTAAGAAGCTTGAAGAGGCTATCAAAAACTCTTACTGGATTGGAGCTATGCAGGAAGAGCTAAACTAATTCAAAATGGTGTAGAGTCTGGAAGATGGTTCCCCGACCAAAGGGACATAATGTCATAGGAACAAAGTGGATCTACAAGAACAAGCTAGATGAGAATGGAATTATTGTCAAAAATAATGCCAAATTGGTGGCAAAAGGATACAAGCAAGAAGGAATAGATTTTGACTAGACCTTTGCCCCAGTAGCAAGGCTGGAAGCAATAAGGTTATTCCTTCCTTTTGCTACCTATCAAGGATTCAAAGTCTTCCAGATGGATGTAAAGTCAGCATTCCTGAATGGAGACTTAAAAGAGAAAGTATATAAGGATCAGCCACCAGATGCAGATTTTGTAGGCTGCAAGGAAGACAGGAAAAGTAACACTAGTACAAGTCAATTATTAGGTGGAAGACTGGTGTCATGGAGCAGCAAGAAATAGACTAGTGTTGTTATCTCCACTTCATAGTCAGAGTACATTGCAATAGGTAGGTGTTGTACTCAATTGTTGTGGATACAACATCAACTTGAAGACTATGACATTAAGATAAGTAGAACTCCTCTATATTGTGATTCTACTAGTGCAATTTTTATTGCTAGGAATCCTGTTTCACATAGCAAGACTAAGAACATAGAAATTAAGTATCATTTTATTAGGGAGCATGTTGAGAAAGAAGACATTTGCCTAGAGTTTGTCTCCACAGACAAGCAAGTGGCTGATATCTTCACTAAGTCACAAGATAAAGCCAAGTTCAACATCTTTAAAATTGATTTGGGTATGTTAAACTTAGAAGAGCTTCAGGGACTCCCTAAGGTATTATGCTTGGTACAGATTTGTTCTTTTTGCAGGTGCTGCAGACCTAGTGGAAAGCAGGATAAGAGAAGATGCTTCTTTTCAAGTGGTATCAGCAGTTGCAGGACTAGAGACTTTCAACTAGTCTTTTCAAGTTGTGTAGAGAATTACCAGTGATACTAAATTTCAAGTGTTGTCAAGCGGTATCAAGTGATATACAAGTTAGCCCTGTCTATGGGGCATGTTGGCAGCTACAATCTTGTCTTCATCTACATCAGCTAGGGGGAGAACACAGTGGAGGAAAATACCTGATGCTCCTTCCTGACTATTTGAAGAGGTCAAAAAGGGGGAGAGATAGATGTCTTGTTTACCTTTGGTTGATCAAAGTTCAAGGGGGGGATAGAAGATGACTATCAGAAAGGATCAAGCTCCTTCATGGCAGAAACACAAGGGGAGAAAGTCATGGGGAGATGAGGTTGATCAAGCAAGAGAGGATAAACCTAAGAGGTAATCCTCTAAGGTGTAACTCACCCTTCAACAATCCAGTGGGTGCAGGTAAAATTCATTTCACTGAATTTAATATGAATATGTTTTTACTGCCTGTGTAATGTGTATCTCATTAACTAAGGTAATTGATCAGTGGTTTTGATATCTTCAAATAGGGGGAGATTATTGGGACCATTGATCCCAATGACACTGCTTTGATGATGTCAAATGTGTCAATGAGATAGACATAGTTGTATTTAATGTATGGTTAAGTTCATACATACAAGTTAGTCTTTATCACAATAATTGGACAGCTAGTTCAAGAGATAATGACAGGTGGACTCAGGGTGGAGCTGGAAACTCAGAAAACTACCTAAGTCAAAAAGCATTGAGTGTGGCAAGCTCACTGAATGCCTTTCAGCTATTAGTGCTGAGAGAAGGCAGGCAGTCAAAACTAACAGTATTGCAAAGTCAGAAATCATGGTAAGTCTAGAAGCGTTGAGTGAGCTCAACTCACTCAACACCATAGAGCTAGAATGGTTGAGTTAAGGTTATCCTACCATAGCCTTACTGTGAATAATTTAGAAAATCGACTAAGTCTAGAAGCATTGAGTGAAGATTCATCAGTCAACTCCATGCTGAGTCTGTCAATGCCAAACTTCAGCAAGAAGGCAGAATTATAGAAAATCAGCTAAGTCCAGATGCGTTGAGTGAATCTTATACACTCAACGCTCTCAATGCCATCAGGCAGAAAGATGAAGAATATGGCTAAGGGAAAAAGCATTGAGTGAGGGATATATACTCAATGCTCTCAACGCCTAACAGAGCAGAAATTTCTAAGTCCAGAATCGCTGAGTCTACCATTCATCGAGCTGATCTTAGCTTTCATCAACCGGAGTTCAGAGTTCGTCAATCTCAACTTTTACCTATAAGAAGGACTCAACTATCAGAATCATTGACCGGAGTTCAGATTTTGTCTGTAACGTCCTGAATCGCTCTAGGCCCCTAGTGTGTGTTTTTGAGTCAGGAGGGTTGACTCGAGTCCTGGGACGTGCAGGGAATTGGACTGCACTTGTTGAGGAGTAGTGAAATCAGTGTTGTGAAAGGACACGGGTAGAGACACGGGCATGTCCCTACCCGCGTGCGCTTGTGTGTCGTGCTGAACTCGATGAGGCATGTCGAGATCGGCGAGCTGTGTCAACATCATGTGACACGGGTAGCGACACGGGCGTGTCCCTACCCGTGTGTGTCGAGTTACACTCGACAGGGCGTGTCGAGACTGACGAGCTGTGTCGACACCATGCGACCCGAGTAGAGACACGGGCATGTCCCTACCCGTGTGTGTCGAGTTACACTCAACGAGAGGTGTTGAGATCGACGAACTGCGCATCAACTTCGACGAATTAACATGACATGGGGAGAGACACGAGTGTGTCCCTACCCGTGTTGTCCAGTCGACAATTTTGATCGAGATTGACGAAATGTTGAGATCGTCGAAATGCATCCCGAGAAGGACACGGCCAGGGCACACGGCCGTGTCATATGGACACGAGTCGGGACACGGGTTGGGACATGGGCGTGTCCCTACTCGTGTCAAATAATGAACTGACATGGAAACTGTCGTTGCCGCTTCGCCAGGCAGGACACGGGTAAGGACACGGTAGTGTCCCTACCCGTGTCACTTTTCATATATAAGGGGGAGAGAAAACCCTAGCCATTTTCATGCTCATTTCATTCCCTATTTCCTTTGAGAACTTCTAGTGAGAGAGAAAACTGTTGGAGCAAGTTCTATAGGAGAAAATACGCCATCACCGTGAAGGAGAAGATGCCGCCAAGGAGAATTACGAGATCCATGGCTGGAAATGGTGGTACCGCTGGAACCGATGTGAGTTTCCTATCCTCTCCCTTGGTGCTAGATCTGTAGATATTTAGGCGAGATGTCGACTCAAAAGAGTCTTGACATGTGAGGAGATGCTTTCTCTAGGGTGAGGCCAATCCGGGGCTTGTGCTCCTGGTTAGTGGTGTCTTCAACCTCTCTGATCTTCTATGTGGAAATGGGGGATGGTTTCGTGAAGAGCAAAGGCCTCATGAGGGTGAATAAGGGTGGAGAAAATTCTGGAATGATTGGGAAGATTGCCTTGAAGAGGAAGATGAACTGATGTCATTCATTCCGCCTTAAGATGCGTGCAGAATATGTATTCTGCGCGCAGTGAAATTTGTGGCCATTTTTAAGCATGATATGTCCAGATCTGGGCTTTCGGCTAAACACAAAAGTTGAATCCCATGAAAATTCCTTTCCAACGAATGGTTGCACGACTTCTGGCGAAGTCTGTAGCCACAGGAAAGTCTAAATGAAAATGGTGTTCAATAAATCCTGCATGCAGAAATTGTGTTCTGTATGCAGCGGACTTCAAGTCCGATTTCAAATAGAATAATGTCTAATATGGGTTGAGGTCTGAATACGAGAGTTGTAGACCACGGAAAGACCTTTCCATCGTGGGGTTACACGTCTTCACCGGATTCTGTAGCTTCGGGAATCTCCAGTCGAATTTGTTGTCCAGATTCAACCTGCACCTAAATTCTGGGCTTTAATGGAAGATGGAGTTGGATTCGGTGGAATTAATATTGCAAGATACTTGGCTTGGATGAACCATTGTGATTAATCATTTGTTGCATGATTGATGTATCTTATTAATCAGATTGCATATAATCAATTTGTGAAGCAATCTTATTTAAACGAATTGAATTGGTAGGAATTGAAAGCTTGATAATTGTGCACTTCATGTTTATATTATGACATTATCAAATGGGAAGTGCGATAGATCTTTATATGCGCATCATGCTTATATTACGTTGTCATAATTTGGAAAGTCATAAAGATGAATAGATTATGGACATGAGTATGTTTGATTAATGAAATCAGTCTAGTAGTCCAATACTTAGGGCGTCGTTTCCCTACGGGTAGTATTGTGAAGGGATGTAAGTGCGGTGTTGACCGTCACTTGTTTTGGTTGTGTTGAGATAAGGTATGGATGGATGGTTGGGTTGTGTCCTCATGCTTACTTCCGAGGCCCCTTCCATGTTATATTGATGTGGTATTTGCATGTGGTGTGAGTCGACATGCGGTGTCGTAATCCTGGGTTAAGGATAGTGTGGCAGGTCTACGGGCTCGCCAATCATCACACCGACGGGAGTCGATAGTTAGACTTTGTGCGGTTGGGCTTGGTCCTCGGTGTTCACGTCCCGGGGCTCCTTCCGTGTCAGGTGAATGGTTGGGCTTGGTCCTCGTGCTAACTCCGAGGCTCCTTCCGGGTCACACAAGGTCAGTTCGGGTCTTGGTCCTCGGTGCACATCTACCCGAGGCTCCCGCTGGGCCATAGTATGCATGGGCTCCGCTGTTGTGTTCTTAGCATTGAGGCATACGGAGGCCTAGGTGAAGTAGTATGGATACCAGCCTAGTAGTAGAAGTGTCCGTTCTACTGTCACCGCCTGGCCACGACGGCTGATGCCTGAGGGGTTAGCTCCCTGCTCGAAAAGTGGGAACTATAGTCTGTGTCGACATGGCAATTGCATGGGTGTGATCATGGGTGAGTCATTGCATAGCATTCATATCATTTCATATCATTGCACAACAAGATCCTCATCGTATAATTTTGTATGGGCACTCTTATACGATGAGTTTCTTTTATGTAACATGATCCTTAACTTATAAGTTTGTATGTGCATTCTTATAAGTTGAGTTACTTTCTTGCTGTTACTTATACTTGTTAGTTTAGTATAGCTCTTAAATAACTGCTGATTATGATATTGTTACTCTTACACTACTGCCACCTGCTTGTACTTCCTTTACTTGCATACATATATATTACCCTTGTTCCTTCTCTCCGCCCGGTGTCGAGGAGTCGACGGGGGAGCAGATGTGAAACCACTTAGTCGTTTCGACTAACGGTTGTTATGTCTTCCTTTTTAGGAGGTCACGCCGCAGGTAGAGCAGCCTCATACTACGCAGCAGGACAGTCAGGCCAGGACGACAGGGCCTGAAGTGACGGTGCTGTCGATACCGTCGGTTACTGATGTTATTATTTTGATACTCTGATGTAGCCCGTTTGGGCAATGATTAGCTGTACTCTGATATATGGTAGAAGCATGTTTTAGCTCCTCCTTTATTGATGTATTTGGACTATATTACTTACTGTGGATTTTGACTTCTCTTGCTTATTATATTTGGTTGTGTTGGCATGATATATTGATATTGTTGTAGCCGGCGGAATAGGCATCTTGTGGTACAGGTTAGCCCGTGTGCTAATGCTGCCGCAAGGCGGCTGTTCCGGGCATAAGACTCCCCCTTAGTCCCGTGTTTTGGGATCCGGGAGGGGGGTTCTTACAAATGGTATCAGTTTGCCACGATCCTCAACTAAGAAGTCATTCAACAATAGTGCCACCCCCGTTTGGTTAGTCAGTTTGGGGACAAACTGACTTAGCGGAAGTAGTGGTGTGCCCATATGTAATTCACATTAAGTTTGTCCAACTTTGACCTTACGTTTTGCCAACCTGACCACAAATTTGTCATGTACGTGTAAGTTCCACTTCATGTTGAGCCGATGGGGGGTACTCCTACCCCTCCCATACCCACTCAATTCTAACAGTCTGAGTTGGGGCAGACGCTCACCACCATTCTTGATGCTTTTAGGGCGCAGCAGCCCCCGGTGCAGCAACAGGACCCGAGCTCCAACTGGCTGAGCACCTTCCGAGCTCTCTCCCCTCCCGCCTACCTTGGGACAGAGTCAGCCGTACGTACAGAGGAATGGCTAGACACGGTACAGGAGTTGTTGGCTGGTATCCGTTGCCCGGCAAATATGGCAGTGACATTGGCGATGTCCGTCTTGGACTTACATGCCAAGAAGTGGTGGAAGTCCCTCATGGGCTCTACCTTCCAAGGCCGGATCTACACAAAGAAAAGTTGGAGTGAATTCTCGGGTGTTTTCTTGGAGCACTTTATCCCTACATCGGCCCGAGATGAGCTTGAGCAGAGGTTCCTTCTACTAAAGCAGGGATCAAAATCGGTTACGGAATACCAGCGGGAATTCCAGCATCTCGTAAGGTTTGCGGATTCTTACGAGTTGGGTGACAGAGGTTATGCCAAGCTCTTCTACAAAGGGTTGCGAGATCCCCTAAGGCAGTCCCTTTTGTTTATAGCGAATGGTAGCTTGGCGGAGATCATTGATATGGCGAAAATATTGGAGGCGGACCACCTGGGATGTAGTATGAGGCATGTGGAGGACGTGATGGAAGCCGACCCAAGCAATAGAAGGAGGCGGTACTTTAGAGGAGGAAGAGGTTATCAAAGAGGTGGAGGGCGTGTCCACTGAAACTATAGGGTGGAGCATCCGGTTCCGCAGCCGCCTGCGTTGCCCCCACCACCACAGCCTCAGCAATTTCAACAAGCTGAAGGGCGTCGTGGTCTGCTGTGCTTCGAATGCAACCAGTCGGGCCACATCCGACGTTACTTCCCGCGCTTATTTGGGAACGTCCCTCCTGCTCTCCCTCCTGCTCTCCCTAATGCTCTCCCTCCAGCAGCCCCACGAGGACAGGGATATATGCGTGGTTGAGGATGAGGACCGCCAAGAGGTAACCCTGGCCCTGCTAGGGATCAGGTATACGCACTTGACATGGCACAGGAACGTAACCCACAAGATGTGATTGCAGGTATGATCTAATTAATTAACATATTTTCATGGTCTAACTTGAATTAATTAAGACTTACTAGACACCTAGCAATAAGTTTTGGTTGTTGGCACTTAGGCACCGTGATTATTGGCGGGAAGACGGCCTATGCGTTGTTCGATACCGGTGCCTCGCACTCCTTTGTTTCCGAGGATTTCATAAAAGACATGGAGGGTCTACAGTACTTCACTGGCATAGCCCGACGTGTATGCCTTCCGGATGGCTCGGAGATGATCGCAACCGCCAAGTGCGAGTTGGAGCTATTTATTGATGGGAAGGCCTTTGATACGCCGGCCATGGTTCTGAGAATGCAGGAGTTCGACATAATTTTTGGCATGGCATGGCTGGACTGGCACTTTGCGAGGATCGACTACACAGAGAAACGGATATATTTGAGACATGGATATTCCGACGTCATCTTCCAAGGTATTGGCTTCGCGCCGCGTATGATATTGTCTTCTGTTCAGGCTGTAAAAGCCCATATGAAGGGGGACGAGGTCTTCATGGTCTGGTTCGAGTTGATGGAAGAAGCATTAGAAATGAAGGATGTACGGGTAGTGCGGGATTTTCCCGAGGTATTTCCTGAGAAGCTGTCAGGATTGCCCCTGCATAGAGAGGTTGACTTCCAAATCAATATAGTACCAGGTGCCAAGCTTGTCTCCAAGGCTCCGTACAGAATGGCCCCGAAAGAACTTGCGGAGTTTAGAGTTCAATTGCAAGAACAGGTGGAGTCAGGGTTCGTTCGCCCCATTTCATCACCCTGGGGAGCCCCTGTGCTGTTCGTGAAGAAGAAGGATGGAACCCTGCGATTGTGCATAGATTATCGGGAACTCAATCGGTTGACGGTGCGGAACACTTATCCGCTACCTCGGATCGACGAGTTGTTCGATCAATTAGTGGGAGCACATTGGTTTTCTAAATTGGATTTGCGCTCTGGATACTATCAGTTGAGGATACAAGAAGGGGACATTCAGAAAACAGCCTTCAGTTCAAGATATGGTTTGTATGAGTTCACGGTAATGTCGTTTGGGCTCACAATTGCCCCTTCGGCCTTCATGAGCCTGATGAACAAGGTGTTTGAACCGTATTTGTACATCTTCATGATAGTTTTCATCGATGACATCTTGGTCTACTCAAAGACGGAGGAGGAGCATGTCGAGCATCTAACCTTGGTGTTGAATAAATTGAAGGAACACTCCTTGTACGCCAAGTTTAGCAAGTGTGAATTCTGGCTTAAGGAGGTTGCCTTCTTGGGGCATGTGATCAGTGGAGCAGGATTAGTAGTGGATCCAGCAAAGGTGCGAGCCGTGAAGGAGTGGTCTCCTTTGAAGTCGGCGGCCGATGTGAGGAGCTTCCTTGGACTTGTCGGGTACTACCGCAAGTTCATGAAAGGATTTTCCAAGATTGCCCTTACTCTTACCTCCTTGACGAAGAAGGGTGTGCCATTTGAGTGGACACCACAATGTGAAGCGGCGTTCAAAGAGCTGAAGGATAGACTTACCTCCGCCCCCATCCTTGCAGTTCCATCTAGGAAGGAAGGATTTCAGGTTTACACTGACGCATCGTATCAAGGGATGGGAGCGGTACTGATGGAGCACGAGCACGTGATCGCATATGCTTCAAGACAGTTAAAGAAACATGAAATCAACTACCCGGTTCATGATTTGGAGTAGGGAGCAGTGGTGTTTGCTTTCAAGGTCTGGAGGCATTATCTATACGACGTCCATTGCAAGATCTTTTACAATCACAAAAACTTGAAGTATGTCCACACTCAGAAGGAGTTGAACCTGAGACAGCGGCGGTGGTTGGAATTTCTATGCGACTATGAGTTCACCATGAACTACCACCCCGGGAAAGCGAACTCGGTAGCCAATGCCTTGAGTAAAAAAGTATCAGGCTCTAGCCCAGAGTCTCGGTTGATGAGTATGGAGTTGGCTCGGATGATCGAGGAGATGAAAATTACTCTAGTATTCAAGGCTCCTTCGGCAGAGTATGCGGAGTATTTGGCCAACATGAGCATAGTTAGTGATATCCGGGACCGGATTAGGGTGGAGCAAGGCATGGATGCGGCCTTGGCCACGGCAATCAAGGCAATTGAAGATGGGACCACCAATGAGTACACACTAAAATACGGCCTCGTTTATTTTCGTGGCCGGCTCTATATTCTCAAGGGCGGCAAAATCCGGGAGGATATCTTGAGAGAGGCACATTCCTCTTAATATTCAGTGCACCCGGTTATTGCTAAGATGTACGCCGGTTTGCAGAAGACCATGTGTTGGCCGGGAATGAAGAAGGATGTCTGGTATTATGTTACTCATTGTGAAGCATGTCAAAGAGTGAAGGCTGAATGCAGGAGTCTCGGTGGTTTGTTGCAGTCGTTTCCCATCCCCGAATGGAAGTTCGAGGACATCTCCATGGACTTTGTCCATGGGCTACCTCGTTCCCGCTCCGGAAATGATTCAGTGTGGGTTATTGTTGATCGACTGACAAAGGTGGCCCGGTTCATTCCAATGAAGAAGGAAGCACACGTGGATGTTTTGGTACGCCTTTTTCTGGAGCAATTTGTACGGTATCATGGCGTGCCCAAGACAATTGTTTCGGATCGGGATGGTCGGTTTACATCCAAGGAGTGGAAGGCGGTACAGGCGTATTTGGGCTCACGCCTTACCTTCAGCATCGCATTTCATCCTCAGACAGACGGGCAGTCTGAAAAGACCATTAGGACATTGGAGGATCTGCTGAGATTATGTGTGTTGGACATAGGAGAGCCGTGGGAAAGACTCTTTCCCCTTGTGGAATTTTCCTACAATAATAGCCATCAGACGAGCATCGGTATGGCGCCCCATGAAGCCCTTTACGGAAGGTGCAGGACCCCTTTGTCTTGGGTGCACCAGATGGTGGAGTTCCAAGTGGGCGATAAAGTGTTCCTCAAGATTCGGCCGATACATGGAGTGTCGCGGGTTCGTGGGGTGAAAAAGCTCAGCCCAAGGTATGTTGGGCCTTATATTATACCAGAAAGGATTGGCCCGTTGGCCTATCGGTTGGAGTTACCACCAGAACTAGAGAATCTCCACAACGTGTTCCATGTGTTGTCGCTTCGAAAAGCACTGTTGCGGCCCGACCAATATATTCCCACTACTGATGGTGCAGTGGCGTCAGATAGTCTGTGCGACTAGAGCCGGTGCTGATTATTGACAGCGAGACAAGAACTTTGCGCCGCAAAAGTGTACCCTTGGTGAAGGTGCTATGGTCTAATCATGGGAAGGAGGAGTACACATGGGAGTCATTGGATTTGATGCAGGAACGCTACCCGATTTTGTTTGCTCAAGGTAATTTTATTTAAAAGCATATGTTAATTATCGGTAATGCTTTTCTCCCTATAGCCTGAGCCTGATTTCGTGGACGAAATCTTTTATTTTTTTTATAGGATTTGTAACGTGCCGAATCGCTCTAGGCCCCTAGTGTGTGTTTTTGAGTCAGGAGGGTTGACTCGAGTCCTGGGACGTGAAGGGAATTGGACTGCACCTGTGGAGGAGTAGTGAAATTAGTGCTGTGAAGGGACACGGGTAGAGACATGGGCGTGTCCCTACCCATGTGCGCGTGTGCGTCGAGCTGAACTCGACGAGGCATGTCGAGCTCGGCGAGCTGTGTCGACATCATGTGACACGGGTAGCGACACGGGCGTATCCCTACCCGTGTGTGTCGAGTTACACTAGACAGGGCGTGTCGAGACTGACGAGCTGTGTCGACACCATGTGACACGAGTAGAGACACGGGCATGTCCCTACCCGTGTGTGTCGAGTTACACTCGATGAGAGTTGTCGAGATCGACGAACTGCACGTCGACTTCGACAAATTAACATGACACAGGTAGAGACACGGGCGTGTCCCGACCCGTGTTCTCCAGTCGACGATTTTGATCGAGATCGAGGAAATGTTGAGATCATCGAAATGCATCCCGAGAAGGACACAACCAGGGCACACGATCGTGTCATATGGACACGGTTCGGTACACGGGTTGGGACACGGGCGTGTCCCTAAACGTGTCAAATATTGAACTGATATGGAAACTGTCGTTGCCAATTCGCCAGGCAGGACACGGGTAAGGACACGGCCGTCTCCCAACCCGTGTCACTTTTCATATATAAGGGGGAGAGAAAACCCTAGCCGTTTTCATGCTCATTTCATTCCGTATTTCCTGTGAGAACTCCTGGTGAGAGAGAAAACTACTGGAGCAAGTTCTATAGGAGAAAATCCGCCATCACCGTGAAGGAGAAGATGCCGCTAAGGAGAATTACGAGATCCATGGCCGGAAATGTTGGTACCGCTGGAACTGATGTGAGTTTCCTATCCTCTCCCTTGGTGCTAGATCTGTAGATATTTAGGCGAGATGTCGACTCAAAAGAGTCTTGACATGTGAGGAGATGCTTTCTCTAGGATGAGGCCAATCCGGGGCTTGTGCTCTTGGTTAGTGGTGTCTTCAACCTCTCTGATCTTCTATGTGGAAATGGGGGATGGTTTCGTGAAGAACAAAGGCCTCATGAGGGTGAATTAGGGTGGAGAAAATTCTGGAATGATTGGGAAGATCGCCTTGAAGAGGAAGATGAACCGATGTCGTTCATTCCGCCTTAATATGCGTGCAGAATCTGTATTCTGCGCGCAACGAACTTCGTGGTCATTTTAAGCATGATATGTCTGATGCGTAAGATCACGGCAGTGAACCGGTCGCACAAGTAATATAAAATGGGGGTTTTCCCAAGTATCGATCTCACAAGGAACACGGTAAGGTGGAGTTAATTTTGAGGAGGACTTGAGATTGAAGTCCTTAGGGTCGGCGGTAACGATGGGGGCTTTGATATATGCGGAAACAGAAAATAAAATGCTATCAACTACTCCTATGCAACGCCGCTATGCGATGCTTCGCCAGGCGGGATGGAAGACTAGTCGGGCCGCTATGCACCAAATCACTAGGCGGATGGGCGAGTAGGCTTGCGGATGAGGTGGTTAGAACGGCAGAATGAGGGTCGTGAACACCTCTTCGCTACGCACGCCACTAGCAATTGCTAGTACGGCAAGGGCGGATGGATGGTGGATGGACAAATAGGCGCACCTCAAGTAAATATAACGAAAATATACAATCACATAGACATGATTACAGATAAACGTATATTACACTAAGCATAGCTTCATCAAATACAAAGAGTTCAACTAAACTATCAACAACAAGAGAAGAAAAGTGTACGAAATAGACCGGATCCGAAGCCTTGCTGAGGATTCACGGTTGGAATCGTCGGGTTGTCAATCCGGTTCCAAGCTCGGTCTGCAACTGTGTCCGGGGTAGAGAAGAGCTATCACCACCTTCCAATGGCCCGTCTTCTTCGTGTCACAATCTGGTGGAGGATGGCACAACTTTCCCTAGCTTGATGGAGAAAGCTAGGTCAAGCCCTTCTTGAAGCTCAAGGATGAAGGAGGAGGCCGAGAGGAAGCTCCAGCTTGGATTTGGAGGTGAAAGCTTGCCCGGAGCACCTCCCTAGGGTGGAAGATGAAGGGGAACGGCGGAAACCTTCGTCGAGGATGAAAAATGGCGGATAAATATCGAGCGATCGCGAATTAGGGCGAAACCTGCGAATTTATAGATTGCAGAAATTATAATGCACACGACCAGTGGCGCACGACCAGTGGTCGTGTGCACTATGGCCAGTGGTAGTGCGTTTTCCCCAGCCAGAATTTGGAAGAAAATGGAATCAATGCACACGATCAGTGGCGCACGACCAGTGGTCGTGCGCAATGTGTCCAGTGATAGTGTGCATACCCCAGGCAGATTATGGAAATCAGGGAACATTGTGCACGAGCAGTAGCGCACGACCAGTGGTCGTGCGCACTATATCTGATGAGCGTGCGCAGTATTCCTGCTTCCAAATGTCCCCGGAACATTCACACAACCCCTAAACCCAGCACTGATATGTGCAGACATTCCAGGCAACCACAAAAAGAGAGTATAAACATTAAAAGTACAAAAATACACAACCATGAGCCTAAGTGTGCACTTCCTATGGAAATAAAGATAAGATGAAATATGAACGATATAGAACTAAAAGTGAAGTGCAAATGCGTGAAAACTAGCCCAGATGAGTCCAAAAATAGGTATATAAAGTGGACACATCAATGTCCCGATCTGGGCTTTCAGCTAAACACGAAAGTTGAAGCCCTTTAAAATACCTTTCCAACGAATGGTTGCACGACTTCTGGCGAAGTTATAGCCACGGGAAAGTCTAAACGAAAATGGTGTTCAATAAATCCTACCTGCAGAAATTGTGTTCTGTACGCAGCGGACTTCAAGTCCAATTTCAAATAGGATAATGTCAAATCTGGGTTGAGGTCTGAATACGAGAGTTGTAGACCATGGAAAGACCTTTCCATCGTGGTGTTACACGTCTTCACCGGATTCTGTAGCTTCGGGAATCTCCGGTCGAAGTTGCTGTCCAGATTCAACCTGCACCTAAATTCTGGGCTTTAATGGAAGATGGACTTGGATTCGGTGGAATTAATATTGCAAGATACTTGGCTTGGATGAACCCTTGTGATTAATCATTTGTTGCATGATTGATGTAGTTTATTAATCAGATTGCATATAATCAATTTGTGAAGTAATCTTATTTAAACGAATTGAATTGGTAGGAATTGAAAGCTTGATAATTGTGCACTTCATGTTTATATTATGACATTTTCAAATGGGAAGTGCGATAGATCTGTATATGCGCATCGTGATTATATTATGTTGTCATCATTTGGAAAGTCATATAGATGAATAGATTATGGCCATGAGTATGTTTATTAATGAAATGAGTCTAGTAGTCCAATACTTAGAGCGTCGTCTCCCTACGGGTAGTATTGTGAAGTGATGTAAGAGCGGTGTTGACCATCACTTGTTTTGGTTGTGTTGAGATAAGGTATGAATGGATGGTTGGGCTGTGTCCTCCTGCTTACTTCCGAGGCCCCTTCCATATTATGTTGTTGTGGTATTTGCATGTGGTGTGAGTCGACACGCGGTGTCGTAGTCCTGGGTTAAGGATAGTGTGGCAGGTCTACGGGCTCGCCAGTCGTCACACCGACGGGAGTCGACAGTTAGACTTTGGGCACTTGTGCTTGGTCCTCGGTATTCACGTCCCGGGGCTCCTTCCGTGCCAGGTGAATGGTTGGGCTTGGTCCTCGTACTCACTCCGAGGCTCCTTCCGGGTCACACCAGGTCAGTTCAGGGCTTGTTCCTCGGTGCACATCTACCCGAGGCTCCCGCTGGGCCATAGTACGTATGGGTTCCGCTGTTGTGTTCTTAGCGTTGAGGCGTACGGAGGCCTAGGTGAAGTAGTGTGGATACCCGCCTAGTAGTAGAAGTGCCCGTTCTACTATCACCGCCTGGCCACGGTGGCTGATGCCTGAGAGGTTAGCTACCTACTCGAAAAGTGGGAACTATAGTCTCTGTCAACATGGCAATTGCATGGGTGTGATCATGGGTGAGTCATTGCATAGCATTCAAAGCATTTCATATCATTGCACAACAAGATCCTCATCGTATAAGTTTGTATGGGCACTGCTGGAACACCCTATTACTAATTTGGGTCAGGATCACTATGTCTCTAGGAAACCTGTTTTTGACCTCCTGTATAGATCTAAAGGTCAATTAGAATTGAGTCTAAGGGTTAGAAGTCTAGGTTTGGAAGCTGCCCTCAAGACCCAGGATTTTCAGTTTAAGCCTAAGTCATATCGTCGAGCTCAGCACGACGATTCGTCGAGCTCCGATCGACGATCGTCTAGCTCAACTTCGAAAGATCGTTGAACTCCATTCGACGATCGCCGAGCTCAACTTCAACAAATCGTCGAACTCCATTCGACGAAATGCGAGCTCAGTTTGACGATCTTGACTCAATATTGGATCTCTATCTCTGAGCTCAGTTCGACGATCTTTGAGCTCAGATCGACGATTTTTTGTTGTTGTATAAGTCCAAATCGTTGAGCTCAGTTCGACGATAGCAGAGCTCAGTTCGACGATTTTCTGATGAGTTAAAGGATTTTTCAAGATTCAAATTCAGAACAGTTTAGGAGTTATTCAGCAATTAATTCAGAAGATTTTCTAGCCGTTTTCATTCATTTCTGGACGAAGTTTCAAGGGATTATCAAGGAATGTTTCTTTGGACTTTCCTCCAGAAGACAATTGCAATTAAGGATGGAATTAATGTCAGGCAACGGCTATTCTTGACAGAGGATGTTTTTCTATTCAGTACCAGAGAATAAAACACAAGATTTTTGAATCTCTCTATCACTCAGAACACAGAAAAGAAGAACAAGAACAAAATATTCTCTGTCTAAAAGAATTCATACAAGAACACACAACCAAGGATATCAACCAACTGAAATCTTCAGATCTCTGTTAATTCAAGTGTTCAAGGCCAACATCATTCAAGACTCCAGACACCTAACATTTCAGCTGTTGCTGAAATCATCAATTGCTGGAGATCAACTTCTGAAGTCCTATCACCCTACAACAAAGCTTCATTTCATGAACATCTCAAGGAGTCAGGGGGAGCTTTGACACCATCAAATCCACATATTCTTCTCAGTTGCTTTGAGAAAGAGAAGACTTCCATAAATCTCTCATCCCCATCTCTGTAAAGGGTTTCTCAAAATCCCTTCAAAAGTTTGTGCTTGGTTTTTGAGCACCTTGTCAAAAGCTCATTGGTGGCAAGACACCTGATCAAAAAATCTGATTTGGTTTTTGAGCACCTTATCAAAAGCTCATTGGTGCCCAGGACACCTGATCAACTCATCCTGCAGTGGATTCCTACCTAGGGTGGTAGAAGAGTGGATGTACCCAAGTTTAGGGGAACCACTATAGCTCCTTGTGTCTTCTGGCTTGCTTATCTTTATCTTTTGTTTCTGGCTATGATTGTTTTGTGATTAGTTTAGATCTGTGATTAATTCCTGTTGTAGGTTATTCTGTGATTAGAATTAATAGTTGCTTCCCTATTCACTCAGATTAAAACAATTGTTGTAAAAAGTTTTCAAGCACCATATACTCTATTCACCCCCCTCCCCCTCTAGAGTATATCAGATCTAGCTGCACTTTCAATTGGTATCAAAGCGAGGTTGGTTAAACATACCACACCTTGGTGGTTGCACAGGCTAACACCTGAACCCAAAGATTCCTAGTTAGATCTGTTTTATTTTGAGTTTATTATTAGATTTTGTTTTCACAAGTCATGGCCCAAAACAAAGATTATGCTACCACCAGACCTCCAGTGTGCAATCTATCCAAGTTTGCACATTGGAAAGCAAGGATTAGATTATACATGAATTCTACTGACTTGGATATTTTTAATTCTGTTTTGACAGTTTGTCCAAGACCTCCAGAGAACTCAAGTACAAATGTTGTTCCACCTCCATCAGGAACAGATGCTGACATCAAGAAATGGAAGGTTGCTGATGCCAGGGCTATGAACATCTTAGCCCAGACCATGTCTGATGACATCTTTCAAAAGGTGGTTGAATGTAATTCAGCAAAGGAAATCTGGGATAAACTCTCAGAAATAGTCTCAGGCTCAGCTGATGAGAGAAAGGACAGGAGATCTCGCCTCATATCTCAATATGAGAATTTCAAGAAGGGAGAAGCTGAATCAGTTGGAGACATGTACAATAGACTTAGTCTGATAGTCAGTGAACTCAGGACTTTGGATAAAGAGATCTCACTAACTGAACTTAATGACAAAATCCTAATGTGCTTCCCAAGCACTTGGGATTCAAGAATCTGGCCAATCAAGGATGCCAGAAGTTTGAATGAGATCACTACAGAAGCTCTATTGGGTAAGCTCAAATCTTATGAGCTACTAATCAAAAATAGAGAAGAAGAACAGAAGGCTGCCTCACCAGCCACAAGAAAAGAGAAGACAATAACCTTCAAGCCAACTGAAGATCAGCCTGAAGACAAAGTCACAGACAATGATGAACTGCTCAGTCTGTTGGCCAAAAGATTCTACAAGATGGCCAGAAAGGACTTCAGAAAGAGATCATACAAGGAGCATGATAAGCCAAGGTATGATAAGTCTAACAATAAAGAAATTGTCTGCTTTGGTTGCAGGAAACCAGGGCACATTGTACCTGACTATCCAGAGAACAAAAACAAGGACAGAAGGGATAAGAAAGAAAGAAGAAAGGAGAAAGACTTCAAGAGGAATGGAAATGGCAAGCCCTCCTCAAGCAAAAACAAACACACAAGAAAGGGTTTTGTTGCTGAATCCTGGAGTGAAACTGAAGAGGAGTCAGAAGCCTCATCCAGCTCCAGTGATAATAAAGATGATGCAGAAGAGAGGAGTTCTGCATGATGGCAATCAATGCCTCACAACATAATTTAGATGAAGAAGAGTCAGAGTCAGATTCAGAGACTCAACTGGAAGAAGATCAAGTAATCAGTTCTTTTTATTTCAATTCAGAGGACTTTAAATCTGAGTTTAAAGCATTATGTTTAGACCTGCTAAAATCTGAGAAGGAAATTATCTCTCTCAGGAATCATTTATCTGAACATAATACCTTAAGGTCAGAAAACCTCAAACTCTCTCAGGAGTTGGAGTGTTTTAGGGAGCAGATAGCTTCACTGAAAAGTGAGCTATCTGAGGCCAAGAAGCTTGAAGAATCCCTTAATGGGTGAAGTATCAAGCTGATGGACATCACAAGCACAGTGAACTCCAGATTTAATAGTACACTGGGCTTGGGTGCTTCATCCAGCCAACCCATAGTTCTAATAACTCCAATCAAGTTCATTTCTGATAAAGGAAAGGGAGTTGTAGAGGTAGCTAGGAAAAATTCTGATCTGCCCAAGAAAACTAAGTTCCAGCAGAAATCGTCGAACGGAGCTCGACGATCGCCGAACGCAGATCGATGATCTCAGGCAAAATCATCGAACTCAGGTCGACGATCTCAAGTTCCTGAACTCTGCCACAGTCGACCGTCGAATGGAGATCGACGATCTGACCCAAGATCGTTGAACGCAGCTCCACGATCATCGAACAGAGATCAGAGCTCTGGAAACTCTTTCAAGGGCAAATCAAAATCCAATCCTAGGCATCCTTCATCCCAAATCTTTAACCCTTATACTGAATGGATTATACCTCCAAGGAGATATCATCCTGAAGATTATAAGAGTCAACCTGGGATGTCTTTTATTTCAGAGTTTAAAGGTTATCAACCTAGGCCCAAGGTAAACTGGGTCAAAAACAAATGAATTATCGTATGTGCAGGTGAAGACCTATCCAACATCTAACCAGTAATGGTACTTGGATAGTGGGTGCTCTAAGCACATGATAGGAAACAAGGACAACCTCACATCCTTTAGAGCCAAGCTTGGACCCAAAGTTATCTTTGGTGATTCAAACTTTGGACAAACTAAAGGATATGGTGCAGTCCAGATTGGATCAGTAACATTCAAGAAGGTAGCTTATGTGGAAGGACTGAAGCACAACTTAATAAGCATCAGCCAGCTATGTGATGAAGGCTACCAGGTGACCTTCAGCAAAGCATTATGCAAGGTCAAGTCAGAGGACAACTGTGTTGACAGTTAAAAGGAAAGGTAATATCTATCTAGTAGATTTTCTTTCAACAGATGTAGATATTTTCTTGTTCAATTCTGTCTGCAGACCAAATATTTTATGGCATAAGAGACTAGGACACCTAAACCTTAGAACTATTGCTAGGCTATCCAAGGACAACCTTGTTAGAGGACTAACTTCTGGCCCCTACAAGAAGGAAGGACTCTGCAGGGCTTGTCAATTAGGCAAGCAAACTAAAAATAGTTTTAAGTCACTTAATAAGAGTGATTCACCTAGGATATTGTATCTGTTACACATGGATCTTTTTGGACCCATCACAGTACAAAGCCTAGGAGGGAAATCTTACACTTTAGTAGTTGTAGATGACTTCTCTAGATTCACATGGGTATTCTTTCTGAGGAAGAAGTCTGATAACTTTAAGTGTTTGAGAGAGTTTCTCAAATGTATACAGATTGAGTTCAATACTCACATTGCTCTGATCAGAAGTGATCATGGGACAGAGTTTGATTCTCTTCTTATGCAAGAGTTCTGTCAGAGTGAAGGGATCAGGCATACTTTCTCAGCTCCTAGAACTCCTTAACAAAATGGGGTAGCTGAAAGGAAAAATAGAACCCTTATTGAATCTGCCACTACATTATTGTCAGATGCTCACCTTCCTCTATCCTTCTGGGCAGAGGCAGTGAACACCTCCAACTATGTGCTGAATAGAAGTTTGATACATAAACTAAAGGGAAAGACTCCCTATGAATTACTCAAAGGGAAGAAACCTAAAGTTGATTATTTTAGAGTTTTTGGTTGCATCTGCTATATACATAATAATGATAAGAAATATCTAGCAAAATTTCAAGCTAAAGCTGATGAAGGAGTGTTTCTGGGATACTCCATGATCAACAAGGCCTATAGGGTTTATAATAAATCATCTCTAAAAATTGAGGAATCTGTTCATATATCATTTGATGAATCTAACATGTCTTTCAAGGAGAAGATCTCTTCTACCATAGAACCTTTGCAGGAACATTCTCTTGTTGAAGACTTGAACAAGTTACAGGTTACTCAAAAGGATGAAAGCAGTGAAGATGAAGAAAGTATTCAACACATTGAAGAGCAACAACCTGAAGAGCCAGTTGTTGTACCACAAGAGGAAACAACAACACAGGTTGGTGAACAATCAACACCTGTTGATTTAGTAACATTAAGAGATCATCCAATTTCCTAAATAATTGGAGACATCTCAGCTAGTGTGCAAACCAGAAATTAGGTCAACCAAAACCTGTTGCACACTTGCTTCCTATCTCAAATTGAACCTCAGTCCATTCAAGATACAGAGCGAGATCCACACTGGATCATTGCAATGCAAGAAGAGTTGCATCAATTTGAAAGGAACGAAGTGTGGGAACTAGTGCCAGAGCCTAAGGATCACTCCATTGTTGGAACAAAGTGGGTGTTCAGAACAAACTGGATGATCAAGGAGTAATTTTAAGGAACAAGGCAAGGCTAGTTGCTCAAGGATATTCTCAAGAAAAAGGAATAAACTATGACCAGACTTTTGCACCAGTTGCCAGATTGGAAGCCATCAGAATCTTTTTAGCTTATGCAGCACACAAAGTATTCAAGGTATATCAGATGGATGTCAAAAGTGCATTTCTAAATGGAGACATCAAAGAAGAAGTATATGTCAGACAACCTCCAGGTTTTATCTCTCCAACTTATCCTGATTATGTTTTTAAATTGAACAAAGCATTATGGCCTCAAGCAAGCTCTGGTATGAGACCCTAGCATGCTTCCTTTTGGAAAATGGATTTATAAGGGGTAGAGTAGACCAAACTCTTTTCATTAGAACCCATAAGTCCCATACCCTACTAGTACAGATTTATGTAGATGATATTATCTTTGGTTCTACTGATTCAAAATTGTGCAGAAGGTTTTCCAACCTAATGCATTCTAAATTTGAAATGAGTAGCATGGGTGAGCTATCCTTCTTTCTAGGATTGCAAGTCAAACAACATGCTAAAGGCATCTTTATTTCTCAAACCATGTATGCAAATGAATTGGTTAAGAAATTTGGCATGTCTGAAGCATCTTGTATGAAAACACCTATGCCTACCAATAATGTATTGGATGCTGATGAACATGGGAAACCTGTTGATCATACAACATATAGATCAATGATTGACTCTTTACTGTACCTTACAGCTAGTAGACCAGACTTAATGTTTGCTACATGTATATGTGCTAGGTTCCAAGTAAGCCCTAGAGAGTCACACCAAAAATTAGTAAAGAGGATTCTCAGGTATGTTAAAAGTTGTCCAAATCTAGGTCTCTGGTATCCAAAAGATTCAGCATTTGATTTAACTGGATTTTCTGATGCTGATTATGCTGGATGTAGAATTGATAGGAAAAGCACCAGTAGAACTTGTCAGTTCCTTGGTGACATACTTGTCTCTTCGTTTTGTAAGAAACAAACTTCTGTGTCAACTTCAACTGCTGAAGCTGAATATATGGTTGCAGGAAGTTGTTGTTCACAAATCGTGTGGATTCAAAACCAACTCCTAGACTATGGCTACAACTTAGAGAAGTCTAAAATCTTTTGTGATAACACCAGTACTATTTCTATAGCTCAAAATCCAGTCCTCCATGGTAGGACAAAACACATAGAGATTAGGCATCACTTCTTAAGGGATAATGTTGAAAAGAATAAAATTGAACTGCAATATATCCCAACTGACTTACAAAGGGGAGATATTTTCACCAAGCCCTTGGATGAAAAGAAACACACCTTCTTCCTAAATCAGTTAGGAATGTTAGATGGAGGAAGTCTTAAATAATATCCAAGATTTTAAAAGTTTAAAAATTGACCAAGACTAGGCAAACATCTTGATTTTTTCTTAGTGTCTACAGGTTTTCTGGTCTCTGAACTGCGCTCGACGATTTTCACCCAGATCGTCAAACGGAGATCGACGATTTCCGAAATCGTCGACCTGAGTTCAGCATTTCTCAAATAGTATGCACTATCTCTCCAGGTCAACGATCGTCGAACGGTGCTCGACGATTTTGTTCTCTGAACGATCGTCGAATAGAGCTCGACGCTCTCCAATATCGTCGAACGGAGATTGACGATATTGAAGACTCTTCAGATTCCTTTAGAAGCCCCGATCGTCGAACTGAGTTCAACGATCTTTCCTTTTCTGCGTCGAACCCTAATATAAAATTCATTTTTTGCTGTCGTTCTCCTTTTGCGCTTTCGATTTCTCTGCAAAAACTTTCTTTCCCTCCAAACATTTCTACACTTGGTCGTTTTGTTTGTTGATTCTTTGCAGGTAACCATGGTCATTTCAGTTGCTGTTCTTGCCGCCATGAAATTTGATGCTGGCTTTGACATTGACATGGATTCCTTCAGCACAACGGATCAGGTTTTCTAGGACATCTTGGAGTTATTCAAGGAGCAGAAACTTGCTACAATCATGACCACAAGGATTAAACTTGCTGCTGATGAGATTAAAGAGTGGGTCTACACTGCCCACAACCAGGATCAAAACACAATTGTTGGGTCAATTTCTGGCACCCAGGTACCCTTGACCCCAACAATTCTGAAAGAAGTTTTTGAGTTAAGCTCTGGTGGAGACTCTGCTGATTTATCTGGAGAGGAGTATGCTGATTTGCTTGCAAGAATTGGTCATTCTAAGGCTAACCCTAGCAAGCTGCTGAAGAAGAATCTGTTTGTGGAATATAGATTCATGGCTGATGTAGTTGGGAAGGTCCTGTTGGATAAGCACTCTGCCCATGATACTATTTCTAGGTATCAGCTATGCCTAATGGGAGCCATAGTCGACAAGAAGAATCTGAACTGGGGAGAGGTCTTCTTTGACCTAATCAAAAAGAAAATTAATAAGAGTTTTGTAAATTTTGGGAGGATTTTAGGGCTTTTTTTGCAGAACAAATGCCCTGCATTGCTAGTATCATCTGGGATACACATTAATGATTCCAAGAGACTGTCCTGTGCCCTATTTGGTAAATGGGACAGGCAGATCACCAAGCCCAGCAGGCCCTCTTCAAGCACATCTTCAGGCACCAGGACTGCCATAGTCACTTCCCCTCAGGTCTCTGCCCCTGCAGATGACCTGCCTGCTGCTGCCTCTCCTTCTCCTCCTCCTCCAATTCCATCCATTCCAGTTCCATCCACCAATCTAATTCCATCCATTCCAATTCCATCCACCATTCAAACTCCATCCACTATCATCATCTCCACCCCATCTCTAACATCAATATCATCTCCAATTCCAGCTGTCATAGAAGAGCCATTCCATCCATTATACTCCTACTCTCAACCAGACTCTGCCACATCACCCTCCATTCCATCATTCACTCTTATTGATGATTCCTTCATGGATGACTCACCCTCATCTCCTCCTGAGCTGCCCTCCTCATCAACCTCTTACCAGGAACTTCTACTAGAGATCATTGATCAACCCACCTTCACACCATCTATCTCAATCCCCTTTTCTTCCAACACCACTTTCCCCACACCTCAACCATCTCTTCCCCAATACACTAGCTCTCCACTACCGTCACCAGTAGCTCCACCTCCATCCTCTACCTCTGATCCAGTCACTACTGAGCAAGTAGATCTTCCAGCCCTAGCTGACAGGATATATGAATTGCTAGCCCCCAGGCTATCTATTCTCTTAGAGACCTCCTTGGCTCCATTACTCCAGTCAGTGGCAGCTCTTTCTGCCAGGATCTCCTCCTTAATTCCTTAGGCAATCCCTTCAGCAGTGTGCCTTGATCCAGCTTTGTCTGAATCTAGGCAGGGGGAGATGCCCTATGAAGTGAGCTTGTCTGATGTGTCTGTTGTTTCTTCAGCTTTTGTTGCTGCTGCTACTGCTGTTCTTCAAGATCCAGTTCCTCCTCCTGTTGCAGTCGTCTCAATAGACCTAGGGTCTCTGCTCTCAGTATTTGATTCAATGTATTTCAGTTGTCTGCCAGAGAAAGCTTGTTTTCTAGAGAGAGTTGCTGTCCAGCATCCAGAGGATCTCTCCAAGGCCCTTGTGCCCTTCTCTTGTTGTGACCCCAGCATCATAACTTCCTTTGTCCATTCAGTATATGCTGCTGCTACTCCTGTTGAAAGTAGTGTTGTTGTTTCTGATGTTGCTGCCCTTCCTGCTGAAAATTCTGATGATATTATTGCTGATACTGCTGATGAGTCAATTTCTAAGGATATGAAGATGACAGAGGCACATGATGTTGAGCCTTCTGTATTTGCTGATGACATTCCTCCTGCTGCTGATATTTCTGTTTCTGAAAGTGAAACTGTTGCTGCACCAACTGCTATTGTTATTACTACTGCCACAACTTTAGTATCTGCTGCTGTTGCTACTGCTTCAACTTCTGTTACTATTTCTGTATCTACTTCTGCTTCAACTACAATTGCTACAAGTGTTGTATCTACTGCTGCTCCAATCACTGCTGCTTCATCTGCTTCAACCCAGCTCAAGAAAGATTTGATGAAAAAGATTGATGCTCTTTATGATGATCAAAGCTCTGAAAGTGATGAGTTCAAGACTGATTCTGATGGCTCCTCTGCCACCATTGCCAGGAAGAGAAAGGCAAGGAGCAAAGCCATAAAGAGAGTACCTCGAGCCAAATTCAAGGACAATAATGATATTCCATATTATATTCTTCATGACTGCCCCATAACTGAGCACTGGATGCAGTATTCAAAGAATCAACTCAAAGCCATGAAGAAAAAGAGGAAATATGAAAAAGGATCTTCTCAATTTCAACATCCTCATCCTCCTCCACCACCTCCTCCTGATGCAGGTGCAGGTAGAAGTTCAGCTGCTCAACCCTCTGCCAAAAGACAAACCCCCTATCAGCCGCATGCAATATCTTATCATAGGGTAAGCCAGTCCAGGGGTTCTCAATCCAGAAGAGGAAACTATAGAGGAAATCAAAGAGAAGTCCAGGTTTATTCTAAAGGTTATTCAAGGCAACATCCCTACTCCAGGGAAGGAAAAATCTCATCAGACACAACCTCTGGTCCTTTTCCCTATAAACTGAAGGAAGTAGTGTCATCAAGGCCTCCTCAAGATAATCCATCAAATAGATATGAGCCACCAGTGCCATTTGAAGATCCTGAAAACAATCCAACTGCTTGGACTGCAAGGATGAAAGAGCTTGCTGCACTGGACCAGATTAAGAAAGCTAGAGAGCAAGGCAGAGACTCCTCCAACATCACTACATTGTCTGAACAGAGAAAGAAAGAGTTGGAAAGATATTGCTCAAGCAAATTCTTTGATTCTGATAGATACATGGAGCTGCATCCTGAAGCTGTAGTTCCAAGACCCAAAGAGCAAACTTCTTTAGGTGTAGCAGATGACACAAGATCAAAGAAGGAAGCCCTTAATCCCAATAGAGAAATCAAACTCATAAAGAGCAAGGAAAAGAAATAACTATGTAAGGTGACAATCATTTTGAATTCTGAATTCTGTCTGGGATGTTATTTATCTGTGGTTCTGCATGCCCTGCTTATTGTTTTTCTGTATTGTTGTTGTGTATGTTGTTATTTAATTTTTCCAAATTCTGTAAATAGTAATCCTAACCCAAATAGGGGGAGATTGTTGGAACACCCTATTACTAATTTGGGTCAGGATCACTATGTCTCTAGGAAACCTATTTTTGACCTCCTGTATAGATCTAAAGGTCAATTAGAATTGAGTCTAAGGGTTAAAAGTCTAGGTTTGGAAGCTGCCCTCAAGACCCAGGATTTTCAGTTTGAGACAAAGTCATATCGTCGAGCTCAGCACGACGATTCGTCGAGCTCCGATCGACGATCGTCTAGCTCAACTTCGACAGATCGTCGAACTTCATTCGACGATCGCCGAGCTCAACTTCAACAAATCGTCGAACTCCATTCAACGATCTGCGAGCTCAGTTCGACGATCTTGATTCAATATTGGATCTCTATCTCTGAGCTCAGTTCGACGATCTTTGAGCTCAGATCGACGATTTTTTGTTGCTGTATAAGTCCAAATCGCTGAGCTTAGTTCGACGAAAGCAGAGCTCAGTTCGATGATTTTCTGATGAGTTAAAGGATTTTTCAAGATTCAAATTCAGAACAGTTAAGGAGTTATTCAGCAATTAATTGAGAAGATTTTCTAGCCGTTTTCATTCATTTCTGGACCAAGTTTCAAGGGATTATCAAGGAATGTTTCTTTGGACTTTCCTCTAGAAGACAATTGCAATTAAGGATGCAATTAATGTCAGGCAACGGCTATTCTTGACAGAGGATGTTTTTCTATTCAGTACCAGAGAATAAAACACAAGATTTTTGAATCTCTCTATCACTCAGAACACAGACAAGAAGAACAAGAACAAAATATTCTCTGTCTCAAAGAATTCTCTCAAGAACACACATCCAAGGAGATCAACCATCTGAAATCTTCTGATCTCTTGTGATTCAAGTGTTCAAGGCCAACATCTTTCAAAGACTCCAGACACCTACCATTTCAGCTGTTGCTGAAATCATCATTTGCTGGAGATCAACTTCTGAAGTCCTATCACCCTACAGCAAAGCTTCATTTCCTAAACATCTCAAGGAGTCAGGGGGAGCTTTGACACCATCAAATCCACATAGTCTTCTCAGCTGCTTTGAGAAAGAGAAGACTTCCATAAATCTCTCATCCCCATCTCTGTAAAGGGTTTCTCAAACTCCCTTCAAAAGTTTGTGCTTGGTTTTTGAGCACCTTGTCAAAAGCTCATTGGTGGCAAGACACCTGATCAAAAAATCTGATTTGGTTTTTAAGCACCTTATCAAAAGCTCATTGGTGCCCAGGACACCTGATCAACTCATCCTGCAGTGCATTCTTACCTAGGGTGGTAGAAGAGTGGATGTACCCAAGTTTAGGGGAACCACTATAGCTCCTTGTATCTTCTGGCTTGCTTATCTTTATCTTTTGTTTCTGGCTATGATTGTTTTGTAATTAGTTTAGATCTGTGATTAATTCCTGTTGTAGGTTATTCTGTGATTAGAATTAATAGTTGCTTCCCTGTTCACTCAGATTACAACAATTGTTGTAAAAAGTTTTCAAGCACCATATACTCTATTGACCCCCCCCCCCCCTCTAGAGTATATCAGATCTAGCTGCACTTCCAGGCACTCTTATATGATGAGTTACTTTTATGTAACCCGATCCTTAACTTATAAGTTTGTGTGGGCATTCTTATAAGTTAAGTTACTTTCCTGTTGTTACTTATACTTGTTAGTTTAGTATAGCTCTTAAATAACTGCTGATTATGATACTGTTACTCTTACACTACTGCCACCTGCTTGTACTTCCTTTACTTACATACATATATATTATCCTTGTTCCTTCTCTCCGCCTGGTGCCGAGGAGTCGCCGGGGGAGAGGATGTGAAACCACTTAGTTGTTTTGACTAACGGTTGCTACGTCTTCCTTTTTAGGAGGTCACGCCGCAGGTAGAGCAGCCGCAGACTACGCAGCAGGACAGCCAGGCCAGGACGACAGGGCCTGAAGTGACGGTGTCGTCGATACCGTCGGTTACTGATGTTAGTATTTTGATACTCTGATGTAGCCCGTTTGGGCAATGATTAGCTGTACTCTGATATATGTTATAAGCATGTTTTAGCTTCTCCTTTATTGATGTATTTGGACTATATTACTTAGTGTGGATTTTGACTTCTCTTGCTTATTATATTTGGTTGTGTTGGCATGATATATGTATATTGTTGTAGCCGGCGGAATAGGCGTCTTGTGGTACAGGTTAGCCCATGTGCTAATACTACCACAAGGCGGCTATTCCGGGCATAAGACTCCCCCTTCGTGCCATGTTTTGGGATCCGGGAGGGGGGGTCTTACATTGTGGAACTCAACCTTCACCTCAAGAAAGAACTGGGCTGAGAGAATTGGTCGATCTCAGCTTCATTGTTTTGTCAAGCTGACCTAAGGTTTTGTCGAACTGAGCTCGAAGTTCGTCGACCTCAGCCTTCACCTGAAGAAAGAATTGAGCTAAGAGAATTTGTCAATCTCAGCTTCACTATTTCATCAAGATGTGCTCAGATTTCGTTGAGCTGAGCTTGAAGTTCTTCGATCGCAGGAATTCAGAAAAGTTGGTTGATTTTGGCTAAGTTCAGAATTATGCTAACTCAGCAAACTCAATAAGTCAACAAAGTTTAGATTCGATGCAAATCGACATTAATGTCGTCGTCAGTCTACAATGGATGTCAAGTTAATAAAGCTGAGGTTTTAACCACCGTTAAAACTGAGATACGTGTTGATCATCTCGCCAATATAACGGGATTATAAATAGAGGAAGAGATCGAGATCTAAGTGATGATAATTAGATTAATTTCTGATTAACTTTCAAAAATGAGAAGCGAAGTTCGTCTTCTTCATCCGCCATTATTGCAGAAGCCAAGAACCTAAGGTTCAAATATGAAGGGCTTCTGATTTTGCTGGTGCAATCAACATCCACTCCAGCAGGTTTAGAGAAGTCCTCTTAGAGAGACGAGTCATCCTAGGCATGCCCTAGCTGAAGTTATCTTCTCGATCCAAGCTAAGACAGAATTTGAAGATTAATTCACTGGATCAAAGAAGAAGGAAGGGCCGAAATCTGTTCAGTCCAAATCGGGAGATATTCCTGAAGAAGAAGAAGCAGATTCGTTTGCTAGTTGGTTCCAAAACAAGCCGGGCATCATTTTAAGATCGTTGTATCATCTTGTTGCTCTGAAGACGAAGTTACGACTGACATCTGCTCGGTCCAAGTAGACAGGCATAGAGAATTTTCTCTGGTGTCTGTAATTCAATGTCTTGAATATTTTTGTGTAAGATTCATTTTGAATCTGATTGGTAAGGTTAAGGCCTGAGTTGTAAGCTTGTGTTATAAAAGCTAAGGTAGGGCAAGAGTTGCCTGAGTTGTAGGTGTGTGGATTCACACTGAGGTAGGGCAGGAGTTGCCTGAGATGTAGGAGTGTGGAGTCACTTTGAGGTAGAGTTCTTGGGAAGAACTTGAGTTATAGGATCTTGGTGATCTGAGTTGTTGGGCATGCGTCCGTGTTGTAGGAGCCGGTTGGGCTCTGAGCTGTAAGATCTGAGGATCTGACAAAGATAGAAGGAAGTTTGGCCAAATCTAGTATACTGCTAGATAGGTGATTGGTTATTAAAACTCCAAAAATAATTACGGTCATGCAGCGATCCGTCAGTTTTATTTAAGTAAAGCGGAAGTGGTTTTATTTAGAAAACGGGGGGCGCGTATTTATTTATTTGGATATAAAACGGGTTCGATCGAGTTTTAACGAAAGGAGGCAAGTGCACCTATCGTGAGTAGTACAGGATATTCCGGGTGGAATATCGAGGTCGTATTGTTCTCGGGGTCGGTTCGATTATTTCTACTCTTCCCTGGAGGGGACTATTATTTTACCGATAATTAACTTGTCGGGTTATATTTTTATATATAATAAAAATGACATAAAAACAGAAAATGAAAGCAAAAAAAGAAAGCATGAAGGTGGTGCCGATGAAGAGCTTAGATCGATGACACCGAATTGAATTAGAACCAAAATAAACTTTTAACAAAAAAGCTCCTAAATTTCCAATTAATTATGGCGGAGACTTGGCCGTGGAGGTTCCACAAAAATGAGCTCACCTAGCTATAGGGCTATCGATCACCTGAACGCGAAGACTATTCGACTGGGCTCTCGTCCGACGAAGGATTCCTCTTAACGCCCGCATTACGCTAAGAACCCCGCTATTGGGTGGGCAACCCAATCCGGTAGAGTTGGCGCGCCTCCTCTCTCGAGGG
This sequence comes from Platanthera guangdongensis, assembly GCA_039583875.1. Lineage (NCBI taxonomy): Eukaryota > Viridiplantae > Streptophyta > Magnoliopsida > Asparagales > Orchidaceae > Platanthera > Platanthera guangdongensis. Next base: position 132,365,185 of record CM077153.1, on the reverse strand, counting down.
TTATCTGTCCATACGCACAGCCTCTCGGCGAGCATATGGATAACGGAAATAGGGCCCACCCATCGATATGTGGCCCTACGCGTCGTTAACCCCGGGCAAACCTTAAGAAATTAATTAGAAAAATACGACCTTTAATTATTTTAAGCTATTTTATCTGTCCTAATGCTCTTCGATACCGAGGGCTAAGAACGGTTAGCCACTCATCAGAATGGGGATGGCTGGCAAGGAAAGTAATAAAGAAAGCAGTAAAGAAAGCAGTAAAAGGAAAGTAGTAAAGGAAAGCAGAAAATTGCAAGTCCTACTCAAAAGAAGTGGGAATGAAATGAAAGCTGTAAAAGTGCGAGTCCCTGTGCAAATGTGTGGGCGGGAGAAAATAAGCGGGTCCTACTCAAATGAGTAGGGCTAAATAAATGCAGCACACACACACACACTCGACAGAAAGTAAACACACTCACTCTACAGGAAAGTAAAACACACGCACACACACTCTCGAAAAAAATAAAACACACGCACACGACAGAATGTAAAAACTCACACACTCTACTGAATGGAATAAAGCAAAGCGCCATTTAACTCTTAACGAGTAGGCGGAAATAAATGCGCACACACACATGAGCGAAAAATTAAGAAAAACTAAGTTGCGAAAAATAAAAATAACATCATTTCTACCGCTAGAATGCGGGAGAAATGCATAAAAACCTGAAATAAAAATAAACCGGGCAAAAAGGTTTGCAAAAAAAACGCAAAATGAAAATGCCCGAAAAATTAAAACAAATACATTTCTACCACTAGAATGCGGTAGAAATGCGTAAAAAGAGAACGAAAAATTAAAAGGAGCAAAAAGATTTTGAAAAGAAAGCAAAAATAAGAAGAGTTGAAAAATTTAAACGATGAGATTTTCATTCTTATGGTTTTATAAAGGAGCTTAAAAAGTGGAAATAAAACAGAAAAAGAACAAAAAGTTTTAAAACCTAAAAAAAACTAAGTTAAAGGAAGATGAAAACCATGTTTCAGATACCTTTATAACCTCATAAAAATGAAATAGAAAGCACTAAAAACTAAACTATGAAAATTATGAAAACTATTAAACATAAAACTAAACTCGTACACACACACACACATATTAAAAATACAAGAAAATAAAGCTAAAACAAGTAAAGAAAAATAAGATTGCCTAAGGAGCGTTGCTTAGATTCATTCCAAACCCTTATAAAGAGAAGAAAAAAAAATTTATTAAGATAAAAACGGTTACAAAGGAACGAAAATAAAATCTAAAGAGAGGGGGAGGGAAATTTCCCTTACAAGGCTTTTGGAAGCATCCGAGCAACATATCCCCTTAGGCAAAATGGCTCAAAAAGCAAAATAGAAACTCTTTAAGCAATCTGGTATTTATAGAGAAAAAAAATCAAAGTACACGCCCTCCGACACGGGCGTGTCGGCAGGCGTGTCACTATAGTTTGCGATGGCGGCCGGCGATTTGATGACAAAGTTGACTTTGGTCTGGACAAGTGTCGGTCTCGCGTTGGTCACGCCCTAGGTCACGGGCGTGACGTTGGGCGTGTCAAGAAGGTGGATCTGGGCGCGGGTCTTTGAGCTGTCACCGGGCCTTGTCGCGTTGAAAAATCGTCGAGCGGGAAGATCGAGTTCAACGATCGTCGAGCGGCATGATCGTCGAGCGTGGGTCTTTGTTAGCCAGGTGGAGGAGTTACGCCCCAGGTCACAGCGTGACTCAGGACGTGTCGAGTGTTTGACGATCGTCGAGCGGAAAGTCGTCGAGCGGAAAAATCATTGAGAGGAGGATCGTCGAGCGGAACATTTCGTCAAGCGGAGGATAGTCGAGGGAGAGTTTGTCGAGTGGAAATCATCGAGATGTTGGAGAATCGTCGAACGGAAAGTCGAGCTGAAATCGTCGATCCGAAATTTCGCTTTAAAAATCGCTGATTCCACGGGTTTGACGCATCACGGCCTGGTCACGGGCGTGACCAATAAGTCACGGGCATGACTTGGCAATTTTTTGCAGATTTTTATTTTTTTCCTAAAAAATAAAATAAAACAAGTTAGTAAAATATTTACAAAAATAGGAGCATTTTATTGAATAAAAACAAGTAAAAATGACAAAAATAAATGAAAACGACTTAAGTAATGTACATAAAAATAGGTATATTTACAATTCATCAAATACCCTCATACTTAAACTTTTGTTATTCCAGAGCAAAAGTTTGAGATGAACTTATAAGGAATAGGAAAAACTCTATGTTTAGCTACCGCTTAATCAATTATAAGAGAGATCTAAATAAATATACGGGGTGTAAGAGTTAAGTCCTAAAATTATGTAGATGATTTAAATAGAGCAAAAGTTTTGGCCAAAAGACTTCTTGATGTAATCAAATAGAAGGCAATATTTGTAATGGTTATATTAACGAAAATAGTTTGCAATTATATGAACTCTAGCTTATAGGTGTGTTACTGGAAATAATACAATTTACTAATTATGCTCTCAAATAGATTTTTGAATTAATTCTAGAATCGTGTAATTGGCTAAGGGGGTAGTGGGTTTATGAAGTGGGTTTTGATTTTGAGGTGAGTTAATTTTTTCTCGAACCACCATTTTTTTTCTTTTGGATTATTAGGAAAATGAAATCTTATTTTCCTAATATGATTTTTGTTTTTCAACTTCATAAGAATAAAACTAACCCAATGTATATGTGTAGGAGTAATGAATTTTATCCTCCTTCTCCAAAACATGTAATCTTTTTTTAAATTATTAGGTGCCTATGTTTACAGAACAAAATCTTATTCCCATTGACATAGGATCTTTTAAGGATAAAAATTTTATCATGCAAAGTAAGACATGATAAGTAAGGGGAGAAAAAAACTAGATTTTTAATCCTAAAAATGTTTGAGAGCAACCTTAATAAATTGTACGTTCCAATTTTTCAGAATGCTAAAAGTAAGTATAATTGAATTCTATAGTCGTTCTTTCCTAACATAATACACGTGCTCCTATCGATGAAAAATTAGAAGTAGTGCCTAAAACGAGTTCGCTATTTTTAACAAAGCATAATGAATTCTTTAAAACTTAACCCCGGTTATTTAAATTTTTCAATCAATAATTAACAAACGGGTAGTGAACAAAGAATTAATAATTCACATATAAATAAACTCAAAACAAAATTTTTGGATAGCAAGAAAATTAAGAATTGAGATATTCAATTTGTTACATAATTAACAAAATATATATATTTTTTATTTTTTAGAGTTTTTATCATATTTTTGTATTTTTTTTTTGTGATTATGATTTTTTTGTTGAATTTCTATACTTATCATCTTTTTTTGATGCGTTTTTGGTTTTTCTAAAATTTTTTTGATTTTTTAGTATGTTTGGATAATTTCTTTACAAGAAAGATGAGAGAAAAAATGTTATTTACAAAGAAGATAGTGGAGAAAGAGAGAAAAAAATTTTTTGTTTTCAAATAATGTACAAAGTATAAACTCAAAGGCGGCCCGCGAACAGACTCTTATTTGGGTGGTTGGTTCGATGAGTCGAACGCCGCGGGGAGGCAAAATGCGAGTTTTTATAAATAAGAAGAAGGGGGGAGATTTTTACAAAAACTATTTACAATGAAAAAGACAAAAAAAATTTTGAATTTTTTGTTGTTTTATAAATTTTTTTTGTGATTTTTTGTGTTTTCTGAGTTTTTTTTTTGAGTTGTATGATAATAAAAAACAAAACAAAAAATAGGATTTAATTTTTGTAATTTTTTTTTATTTTTATGAGTTTTTGTAAAGTGCAGAAATAAAGAAATACGAAAACACCCACGAAGTGGGTCTTGATTTTGAGGTGAGGTAATTTTTTCTCGAACCTCCATTTTTTTTCTTTTGGATTATTAGGAAAATGAAATTTTATTTTTCTGATATAATTTTTGTTTTTCAACTTCATAAGAATAGAACTAACCCAATGTATATGTGTAGAAGTAATGAATTTTATCCTCTTACTCCATAACATATAATCTTTTTTAAAATTATTGGGTGTCTATGTTTAAGAAACGAAATCTTATTCACATTGACATAGGATCATTTAAAGATAAAAATTTTATCATGCAAAGTAAGACATGATAAGTAAGGCGAGAAAAGAAAACTAGATTTTTAATCCTAAAAATGTTTGAGAGCAACCTTAATAAATTGTACGTTCCAATTTTTCAGAAAGCTAAAAGTAAGTATAATTGAATTCTATAGTCATTATTTCCTAACATGATACACGTGCTCCTATCGATGAAAAATTAGAAGTAGTGCCTAAAACGAGTTCGCTATTTTTAACAAAGCATAATGAATTCTTTAAAACTTAACCCCGGCTATTTAAATTTTTCAATCAATAATTAACAAACGGGTAGTGAACAAAGAATTAATCAAATTCACATATAAATAAACTCAAAACAAAATTTTTGGATAGCAAGAAAATTAAGAATTGAGATATTCGATTTGTTACATAATTAACAAAATATGTTTTATTTTTATTTTTATTTTTTAGAGTTTTTATCATATTTTTGTATTTTTTTTTGTGATTATGATTTTTTTTGTTGAATTTTTATAGTTATCGTCTTTTTTTGTGTTTTTGGTTTTTCTAAATTTTTTTTATTTTTTAGTATATTTGGATAAGTTATTTACAAAAAAGAGGAGAGAAAGAAATGTTATTTACAAAGAAGATAGTGGGGAAAGAGAGAAAATTTATTTTTGTTTTCAAATAATGTACAAAGTAAAAAACTCGAAGGCGGACCGCGAACAGACTCTTATTTGGGTGGTTGGTTCGATGAGTCGAATGCCGCGGGGAGGCAAAATGCGAGTTTTTATAAAAAGAAGGGGGGAGATTTTTACAAAAACTATTTACAATGAAAAAGACAAAAAAAAATTTTGTGGTTTTATAAATTTTTTTGTGATTTTTTGTGTTTTATGAGTTTTTTTGAGTTGTATGATAATAAAAAACAAAAAAAAAATTGGATTTAATTTTTGTAATTTTTTTTTTATTTTTATGAGTTTTTGTAAAGTGCAGAAATAAAGAAATACGAAAACACCCCCATACGTAAACCCAACATTGTCCCCAATGTTGTAGCCTAAGTATGCGAAACGATAATAGATAAAATATAATATGTACAAAATGAAAAAGGGAGGGGGGGGGGTAGGAACATCCCTGAGACGAGGTCGGGAAGGCCCGAGTTGAAACCCTGCATTATTAATAAAATAAGAAAAAAATAGCAAAACTATATAAAAAAATGACAAATTCGGCTGAATGGTTTTGGGCGGTAGGAGGGCAAGTGCGTGGTTGTCTCGAAGGTAGCTAAGGCATTAGCTACAAGAGTGCGACAGATATGCGTTCCCCTAGCGCGCACAAGAGCGAAGTGCGCCGAAGCAAAACAAAATAAATTAAAATATAATAAGTAAAATTAAATTAAACAAAATATATACATTTTTTTTGTTTTTTTAAATCAAATTATTATATGTTTTTTGTTTTTAAGTAGATTTTTAGTGTTTAGTTTGTTTTTTTTAATGAAAATATATATATATATATATATTGTTTTTTTTTTGTTTTTTTTAAATCAAATTATTATATTTTTTTGTTTTTAGGTTTATTTTTAGTGTTTAGTTTGTTTCTTTAATGAATATATATATATATATATATATATATATATATATATATATATATATATATATATATATATATATATATATATATATATACATAAATATTTTTAAGTTTTTCCATCTTTTAGATTTTTTAGTTTTTTTAGTTTTATATAGTTTTTTTTCAAATTTTTAGTTTTATAGGTTTTTTAAATTTTTTAGTTTTATAAGGTTTTCAATTTTTTTAGTTTTATAGGTTTTTCAAATTTTTAGTTTTATAAGTTTTGTAAGTTTTTTTAAAAGTTATTATTATTATTATTAGTAGTAAATTTTGTTATTTTTTTGTTGGTTAACCATATATTTTTATATATATAGATATAGGTAAAATTAATAGAACTCCATGGTTCAAAATAACGACACGAAATTCCCCGGCAACGCCGCCAAAAACTTGATTGGTTATTGAAACTCCAAAAATAATTACGGTCACGCGGCGACCCGACGGTTTTATTTAAGTAAAGCGGAAGTGGTTTTATTTAGAAAACGGGGCGCGCGTATTTATTTATTTGGATATAAAACGGGTTAGATCGAGTTTTAATGAAAGGAGGCAAGTGCACCTATCGTGAGTAGTATTGAATATTCCGGATGGAATATCGAGGTCGTATTGTTCTCTCCAGGGACTATTATTTTACTGATAATTAACTTGTCGTGTTATATTTTTATATATAATAAAAATGACATAAAAACAGAAAATGAAAGCAAAAAAAAGAAAGCATGAAGGTGGTGTCGATGAAGAGCTTAGCTCGATGACACCGAATTGAATTAGAACCAAAATAAACTTTTAATAAAAAGAGCTCCTAAATTTCCAATTAATTAAGGCGGAGACTTGGCCGTGGAGGTTCCACAAAAATGAGCTCACCTAGCTATAGGGCTATCGCTCACCTGAACGCTAAGACTATTCGACCGGGCTCTCGTCCGACGAAGGATTCCTCTTAATGCCCGCATTACGCTAAGAACCCCGCTATTGGGTGGGGAACCCAATCCGGTAGAGTTTGTGTGCCTCCTCTCTCGAGGGTTAGTGCAGAACTCTCTTTACCAAGGGTTGATCTGTCCATACGCACGGCCTCTCGGCAAGCGTATGGATAACGAAAATAGGGCCCATACATCGATATGTGGTCCTACGCATCTTTAACCCCGGGCAAACCTTAAGAAATTAATTAATTATAAAAATACGACCTTTAATTATTTTAAGCTATTTTATCTGTCCCAATGCTCTTCGATACCGAGGGCTATGAACGGTTAGCCACTCATCGGATTGGGGACGGCTTGCGAGGAAAGCAATAAAGAAAGCAGTAAAGAAAGCAGTAAAGAAAGCAGTAAAAGGAAAGTAGTAAAGGAAAGCAGTAAAGGAAAGCAGAAAATTGCAAGTCCTACTCAAACGAGTAGGACTGAAATGAAAGCTGTAAAAGTGCGAGTCCCGGCGCAAATGCGTGGGCGGGAGAAAATAAGCGGGTCCTACTCAAACGAGTAGGGATACATAAATGCAACACACGCATACACTCGACAGAAAGTAAACACACTCACTCTACAGGAAAGTAAAACACACGAACACACTCTCGACATAAAGTAAAACACACGCACACGACAGAATGTAAAAACTCACACACTCTACTGAATGGAATAAAGCAAAGCGCCATTTAACTCTTAACGAGTAGGCAGAAATAAATGCGCATACACACATGAGCGAAAAAATTAAGAAAAACTAAGTTGCGAAAAATTAAAATAACATCCTTTCTACCGCTAGAATGCGGGAGAAATGCATAAAAAGCTGAAATAAAAATAAACCGGGCAAAAAGGTTTGCAAATAAACACAAAATAAAAATGCTCGAAAAATTAAAACAAATACATTTCTACCCTCTAGAATGCGGTAGAAATGCGTAAAAAGAGAACGAAAAATTAAAAAAGCAAAAAAGATTTTGAAAATAAAGCAAAAATAAAAAGAGTTGAAAAGTTAAAACGATGAGATTTTCATTCTTATGGTTTTATAAAGGAGCTTAAAAAGTGGAAATAAAACAGAAAAAGAACAAAAAGTTTTAAAACCTAAAAAAAACTAAGTTAAAGGAAGATGAAAACCACATTTCAGATACCTTTATAACCTCATAAAAATGAAATAGAAAGCACTAAAAACTAAACTATGAAAGTTATAAAAACTATTAAGCATAAAACTAAACTCATACACACACACACACATATTAAAAAGACAAGAAAATAAAGCTAAAACAAGTAAAGAAAAATTAGATTGCCTAAGGAGCGTTTCTTAGCCTCATTCCAAACCCTTATAAAGAGAAGAAAAAAACATTTTATTAAGATAAAAACGGTTACAAAGGAACGAAAAGAAAAACTAAAGAGAGGGGGAGGGAAATTTCCCTTACAAGGCTTTGGAAGCATCCAAGCAGCATATCCCCTTAGTCAAAATGGCACAAAAAGCAGAACAGAAACTCTTACAGCAATCTGGTATTTATAGAGAAAAAAATCAAAGTACACGCCCTCCGACACGGGCGTGTCGGCGGGCGTGTCACTACAGTTTGCGATGGCGGCCGGCGATTTTACGACAAAGTTGACTTCGGGCTGGAAACGTGTCGGTCTCGCGTTGGTCACGCCCCAGGTCACGGGCATGACGCTGGGCGTGTCAAGAAGGTGGATCTGGGCGCGGGTCTTTGAGCTGTCACTGGGTCTTGTCGAGTTGAAAAATCATCGAGCGGGAAGATCGAGTTCAACGATCGTCGAGCGGCATGATCGTCGAGCACGGGTCTTTGTCAGCCAGGTGGAGGAGTTATGCCCCAGGTCACGGCGTGATGCTGGGCTTGTCGTGGGTTCGACAATCGTCGAGCGGAAAATCGTCGAGCGGAAAAATCGTCGAGCGGAGGATCGTTGAGCGGAACATTTCGTCGAGCGGAGGATCGTCGAGCGCGAGTTTGTCGAGCGGAAATTGTCGAGCTGCTGGACAATCGTCGAACGGAAAGTCGAGCTGAAATCGTCGATCGAAAATCGTCGATCGGAAATTTCGCTTTAAAAATCGCTGATTCCACGGGTTTGACGAATCACGGCCTGGTCACGGGCGTGACTTGGCAATTTTTTGCAGATTTTTATTTTTTTCCTGAAAAATAAAATAAAACAAGTTAGTAAAATATTTACAAAAATAGGAGCATTTTATTGAATAAAAACAAGTAAAAATGACAAAAATAAATGAAAACGACTTAGGAAATGTACATAAAAATAGGTATATTTACAATTCATCAATAGGCGAAGGGGGAAAGTGGATGTACCCATCAATTGGGGAACCACTATAAATCTCTGTATACTGTGTTGTGTACTATGCTGGTATTGATTCTGATAAGAGTGCTGTGCTGTGATTTTAATTTATAAGTTGCCTAAGTTTTTATATTGGACCTATTCACCCCCCTAGGTGATTAGTTGTTCTTGAAATCAAGACTTTCACTGGGTTTGTCAGCGGTCACGCCGATGAACCCAGGGCAGTCGATCTTCGGCGAGCCTACATCCACCGGTCTCCGTTATTGTGATCAAACTTCAATGGTGTGGCATCCGGTGATTGCATGCTCGCCAGCCATCGACCGTCTAGGGCTCGCCATCGTGGCTTCTGGCGAACCTAAGGCGGCAAGTTCCCAACGAGCGTGCATTCCACGAACACCCCTGGTGCGTATTACACTACTGTGTTTCTTCACACCAAGGGAGGTCGGTGACTACAGGCTCCCCGGCCACCAGGCAACCGAGGGCCTGCGGACTCGCAACCATCGACTATTTCGTTGGGAATCCATCGAGATGAAGTTCATCATGTTGTTTTGCTGTAGCAGATCTATGATTGAATGACGAGAAGTTTTATTCACATATTCGCGCGAAATATTTATTCTCACACGATAACTACCCTATATGTATACATATAGACACCCTCACATACGAGTAATAGGCACTGGCCTCCGGCCCGGGGAACATTCAGCAAGGGAGTGATATTCGGCGTGGGGGCACCATTTGTCGTGGGGATAAATGTTTTGTGGGGGCGACATTTTCGTGGGCGGCGACAATTATCGTGATGACGATAGTTATGGTATGGGCAACAGTTGTCATTGGGGGTGATAGTTGTCACAAGGGCCTGATGCGACGGCAAGTGTACCGATCGTAGTCAAGTAATAATGTGAGGAGTTGAATCGCAGGATATCGATCTCTCAAGGAGTGCAAGTAAGGAGTGTGATTTCGCTATATGAAAAAGGGATTGCAAGCAGGAAAGTAACCAAAGGGGGTTTTTGATCTGAATTCCTTAGTTAACCACAATAAGAAAACGATTGCGGGTCGCCGTCACCGCGTCTCTTTGGTGGATTACTCTAGAGAGTAAAAGGGAAGATGGATGAACTGTTGAGGGTCGCAATCACCTCTTCGTCACGCACGCTTCTATAAATCGCTATAACGACACAATCACAACAAGCACAAGAAAACTGAAGCTTAACAACACAAGCAATGATTAAGACATAACAACATATCGACATGCTGAAACATTAAGCAAAATATTGTTCTCAAGCAACAATCCCACTATCACAAGTTCAGAATGAAGTAACCACAAGAAGAGTTGGAGAAATACAACCGAGCGCACGAAGGTTTTCCGAGATTCACGGCTAGATTCAAGGGTTGTCAATCCTTGTCCGAGCTCAGTCTTCGGATGACGTCCGGGAACCGAAAAGGGATGTCACTTCCTTCGAATATCCCATCTTCTTCTTGAGTGATCGCTTGCCGGTTCTAACTGGAGAACTTCGCAAGTGCAGCAACAATGAGCTCGGATGGTAGCTTGGAGGTCAGAGAATATGAAGGTGGCCGGAGACGCAACTACTGCAAGCTTTCTGAGGAGAAACGGTGGCCGGATCAACTCTCCAAGGAGGAGAGAAAAAATGGCAGCTAGAGGCGAGTTTTCTCGCTCGGAGGAGCGGAAATGGCGGGGGAAGTGGAGCTAGATCGGAACTGCCTTCAAGAAGAAGAAATATGCGCTTTAAATAGAAGCAGGTCAGAAAAATAGGCACGCACGGTTTGGAGCACGACCGTGCGCAAATCGGGTGATATTAACTTCCAGATCAGGCCTGCGGAAGGAGAAGCATTTGAAAGGTGGGGTTAGACCTGATTTACTCTAGAGGGGGGGGGGGGGGGTTTGTGAATAGAGTAATTAAAAATTTTTGGTTGTTTTAAGTTTTTATATCATAGTGAAAATAAGTGATACCAATAATATATAAAGAAAAGAACAGCACCCTAAGATATTCTATCTATCACAGCCACAGTAAGAACAAAAGAGAAAATGAGCAACCAGACGGCACAAGAATTTTATAGTAGTTCCCCAACCTGGGTACATCCACTCTTCTACCACGCTGGTAGGAATCGACTACAGGTTTTGATCAGGTGACTGCCACCTTTGAGCTTTTGATCAGGTACTCGAAAACCAACTCAAGTCTTTTGATCAGGAGACTTGCAACCAAGGAATAACTTTTGAAGGGAGTTAAAGAACCCTTTGTACAGAGAGGGGGTGAGAGATTTATGGTGTCTTCTCTTTCTCAAAACAACTGAGAAGACTAGTGGATCTTGATGTTGTCAATGCTCCCCCTGAGATATTGAATTATTCAGGAAGATTGGAGCTTTGCTTCAGGGTGTAGGTCTTCAGCCTATTCTGTCAATGTTCAGTAATCCAGTAGACTGATGTAGAATGGTTGTCTCTAAGGATTCAAGACTTCTGAAGAAGACTCTTGATTTATGATGAATGTTCTGCTTCAGAAACCAGGATAGAAAATGTTTCAGCACACAGAATAAACTTCAGAAAAATCAGGATCTGTGTTTTGTGCTCTGAATGTTCTTCTTTGTTATTCTTTGTGTTCTGTGTTCTTTCTTCTATCCTCTATCTTTTTTTGACTAAAGAAAGTAATCACTTTTTATCTTTTTCATTCACTCTCTCCTTTGAATTTTTGAATTCTAGCATTAATTGTTGATTGCCTGGAGAGAATGAAATACGGCTGGAATGTCTGTCATAAATGAATTTCCCCAACTGTCCCTAATAAAACAAGCAAGTAATTATCCTGATGAAGACCATAATCAATGCTGCCACTAACGACTATATTCAGAGAATATATGCATTAATTACTCAGGACAATACTGCTAAATAATATGGAATAAGGACAAAAATTAAGGAAAATACTACGTCTGGAAATGCACAGAAATCGTCGACTAGAGGACAGATTTCGTCGACCTGAGATCAAAGTTCGTCGACCTAAGAATTCCAGTTCGTCGACTTGAGCTCTGCGAACTGCATACTGAGAATGACTTGCCAAATCTGTAATCTGAGTTCGTCGTGTTGAGATTCTAACTTCATCGACCTGAGTTCAAAGAAAGTATTCTGGACATATTGTGTTGAAGTTGAGCTTCAAGAATTTCGTCGACCTGACTTCGAATATCGTCGAGCTCAACTCAGAGAATAATCTCTGAGTTCATCGAGCTGAGTTCGACGAACATCGAACTAACTTTCTGAACTAATTTTCTTCTAAGTCTTGAGTCTTCTTAGGTCTTCTGTTGGCTGGTACCTCAAGGTTGAATCCAAGGACATAGCCTAAACTCAAAGACAGAATGTAAGACCCCCCCTCCCAGATCACGAAACACGGCATGAAGGGGGTCTTATACCCAGAACAGCCGCCTTGTCGTAGCATTAGCACACGGGCTAACATGTACCACAAGACGCCTATTCTGCCGGCTACAATCAATATCAATATATATATATGCCAACCCAACCAAAATATAATAAGAAGTCAAATCCACACAAGCATAATAGTCCAAAGTACAACAAATAAGGAAGCTAACATCAAGCTTCTACAATATAAGAGTACAACAATAAACACCCAGAGGGCTACATCAAAAACTCTCAACACTCACATCGTTGACCGACGGTAGCGACGGTACCGTCCCTTCAGGCCCTGTCGTACTGGCCTGGCTATCCTGCTGCATTATCTGCGGCTCCTCTACCTGCCGGGTGACCTCCTAAAAATGAAGACATAGAAACTGTTAGTCAAAAGACTAAGTGGCTTCACATCCTCTCCCATGGCGACTCCTCAGCACCGGGCGGAGAAAGGAACAAAGGTACAATATATATTATGTAACGTAAGCAGTTACAAGCAGGTGGAATAGGTGCAATACAATTATCAGCATTTTAATCTAGCAAATCTACAAGAGCTATAACCATCCATCAAGTACAAGTAACTACAGCAGGAATGTAACTTAACTTATAAGGATGCTCATACAAGCTTATAAGTTAAGGATCGATTTACATAAAGTAACTCATCGTATAGGAGTGCCCATACAAACTTATACGATGAGGATCTTATTTGTGCAATGAAATGTAATGGTATGTATGTTGTGCAATGAAATGTAATGGTATGTATGCTATGCAATGACTCACCCATGATCACGCACATGCAACCGCTATGTAGACAGAGACTTGTAGTTCCCATAGTTTGAGCAGGTAGCTGACCTCTCAGGAATCAACCGTCGTGGCCAGGCGGCGACAGTAGAGCCGGCTTCTCTACTACTAGGTGGTTATCCACACTACTTCACGTAGGCCTCCGTACGCCTCAATGCTAAGAACACAACAGCGGAGACCATGCGTACTATGGCCCCGCGGGAGTCTCGGGTAGATGTGCACCGAGAACCAAGCCCCGAACTGTCCTTGTGTGACCCGGAAGGAGCCTCGAAAGAAATCACGAGGACCAAGCCCAACCGTTCACTTGGCACAGAAGGAGCCACGGGACATGAACACCGAGGACCAAGCCCAACCGCCCAAAGACTAACTGTCAACTCCCGTTGGTGTGATGAATGGCGAGCCCGTAGTCCTGCCACACTACCCTTAACCCAGTATTACGACACCATGTGTCGATTTACACCACATGCAATTCCACATCACCGTGGCACGGAAGGAGCCTCAGAGAAAGCACGAGGACCAAGCTCAACCGTCCATTCGGCATGGAAGGAGCCTCGGAGAAAGCAAGAGGACCAAGCCCAACCATCCACTTAGCACGGAAGGAGCCCCGGGAAATGAACACCGAGTACCAAGCCCAACCGTCCGACTTTGACTCTTCTCAACGCTATCCAAACTAGTGTTGTCAAAGACCGCACCTACATCCTTCCTCAATACTATTCGTAGGGTGACACCACTCGAAGCATTGGACTACTAAATTCATTTCGTTAAACAATTATTCACATGGCCATATGTTTACATCCTACATTTCATTTCCAAATGATTTCAACACATTCATTAACATGATGCACATTTCAATTGGTCAACCAATTTCTATCAAATCATTTCGTTTAAGTATGCTTCGCTTCACAAATCAATTTCATGGAATCCAATTATTAAACTTCATCAATCATAGAACTATGATGGTTAACATAAAAAGTTCACCAAACCTCAAGTTAATTTGCTACATTATCTCTAACGAGTCCAAATCCAAAGTTATACCAAACCCAGAATTCTTATTACAGAACATTATCATGACAACAACTTCGACCGAAGATTCCCAAAGCTACAGAAATCAAGTGAAGGCGTGTAATCCCACGATGGAAAGGTCTTTCCATGGGCTACGATTTCATAAACAAGCCACAACCCAGATTTGAGAGTAACACACTTGAAATCGGCTTCAAAGTCCGCTGCGTATAGAACACATTTTCTGCATGCTCGGTTTGTCGGCCGTCAAATTTGTGCAGACTTTCTTGTGGCTACACACTTCTCCTGAAGTCGTGCAACCACTCGTTGGAAAGGTATTTTCAAGGACTTCAACTTTCATGTTTAGTCTAAAGCCCAGTTCTAAATTTATCACACCAGAAAATGGCCAGGAAGATCGCTGCGTGAACACAAATTCTGCGCGCATCATAAGGCGGAATGAACGGTATCAGTTTATCTTCCTCCTCAAGCCGATCTTCCCCAAATCACACCAGAAATTCCTCCTCCCTTATTCACCCTCATAAGGCCATTACTCTTCACGAAACCATCCCCTATCTTCACTTAGAAGAATGGAGAGGTTGAAGACACCGCTATCCTTAGAGCACAAGCCCTTGAACGGCCATTACCTATGGAAATCATCATCTCGCAAGTCTAGACTCTTTTGAGTCGACATCTCACCTAGATATAACTACAGATCTAGCACCAAGGGAGAGGGGAGGAAGCTCACCAAATTTCTGGCGTTTCCACCATTTTCGGCCATGGATCTTGTAACTCTTCACGGCGGCATCTTATTCTCCTCGGTGGCGGCGGTTCTTCTCCTCTTGGACTTGCTCTAGCAGTTTCTCCCTCTCTACAGCAGTTTCTCCAGGAAGAAGGGTTGGAATGAGGAGTGAAAATGGCTAGGGTTTTCACATCCCTTATAAGTGAAAAGTGACATGGGTAGGGACACGACCTTGTCCTTACCCGTGTCCTGCTCGGGCGAAGCGTTACAGGCATTTACCTGACGTTTCGATACACAAACATGGGTAGGGACACGCCCGTGTCCCTACCCGTGTCCAGATGACACGGCCGTGTTCTCTGGCCGTGTTCTCCTCTGGACACGCCTTGTCGAGCACAACTCGATACATACACACGGGTAGGGACACGCCTATGTCTCTACCCGTGTCCTTCTCGAGTACACTTCGTTGATCTCAACTCGACGCACACGGGTAGGGACACGCCCGTTTCTCTACCCGTATCATCTTCACAAGGGTAGTGACATGCCCGTATCACTACCCGTGTCCTTCTCTGGACATACTCGAGTCGTCGACTCGAGAACTGGGCTCTCACACATGGGTAGGGACACACCCGTGTCTCTACCCGTGTCCTATTCTGCACTGATTTCTCCTCCCATTTACAAGTGCAGCCCTGTTGCCAGCACATCCCTGAACCCAAGTCAGCTCTCCTAACTCAAAAATGCACACGAGGGGTCGAGTGCGAATCGGGACGTTACAAATCCTATAAACAAAATAAAAGATTTCTTCCCCGAAATAAGGTTAAGGCTATGGGGAGAAAAGCATAACAGAAAATAAAATATGCTTTTAAGAATTACCTTGAGCAAACAACTCCGGGTAGCGTTTTTGCATCAAGTCCACCGGCTCCTATGTATACTCCTCCTTCCAATGATTAGACCATAGCACCTTCACCAAAGGAACACTCTTGTGGCTCAAAGTTCTAGTCTCGTTGTATATTTTATGCACAGGCTCTAGTCGCACAGACCTATCAGTCGGCACTGCACCGTCAGTGGTGGGGATATATTGATCGGGCCGCAACAGTGCCTTTCGAAGTTATGACACATGGAACATGTCGTGAAGATTCTCTAGCTCGTGTGGTAACTCCAAACGATTGGCCAAAGGACCAATCCTTTCCAATATTGTGTATGGCCCAACGTATCTTGGGCTGAGCGTTTTCATACCTCGCACTCGTGACACTATATGCATCGGCCGGATTTTCAGAAATGCTTTATCACCCACTTGAAACTCCATCATCCGGTGCTTTGCATTATAATACTTCGCCTACTGACTTTGAGCGTCCAACATGCCATCCTGTATTAGTCTAACCACCGCATCAGTATCATCAATATACTCAATTCCAAAAGCCTTCAGGTCTTCATCTTGCAACCAAGACAAGGGGGTTTTACACCTTCTTCCGTAAAGGGATTCATAGGGCGCCATGCCGATGCTCTCCTGGTGGCTGTTGTTGTAAGAGAATTCTACCAGTGGTAAGAGCCTTTCCCACAGCTCTCCTCTATCCAACACACACAACCTCAACATATCCTCCAATGTCCTGATGGTCCTCGCAGACTGTTCGTTCGTTTGAGGATGAAACGTGGTGCTAAAGGTAAGGCACGAACCCAAATATGCCTGAACCGACTTCCATTCCTTAGAGGTGAAACGACCATTCCGGTTAGAAACGATTGTCTTTGGCACGCCATGGTACCGAACAAACTACTCCATAAAGAGGCGTACCAAAACATCCACGTGAGCCTCTTTCTTTATAGGGATAAACCGGGCAACCTTTGTCAGGCGATCAAAAATCACCCACACTGAATCATTCCCTGAGCGTGAGCGAGGTAACCCATGGATGAAGTCGATGGAGATATCCTCAAACTTCCACTCGGGGATGGGCAATGATTGTAACAAACCACCAGGGCTCTTGCATTCTGCCTTCACCCGTTGACAAGCCTTATAGTATGTAACAAAGTATCTGACATCTTTCTTCATTCCAGAAAAACACATGGTCTTCCATAAGCCAGCGTACATCTTGGCAACACCCGGGTGCATTGAATACTGAGAGCAATGTGCCTCTCTCATGATATCCTCCCAGATTTTACCGCCCTTGGGAATGTAGAGTCGACCGCGAAAATAAATGAGGCTCTCTTTTAGTGTGTACTCGTCGGTAGTCCCATCTTCGATTTACTTGATTGCCGGGGCCAGAGCCGCATCCCTTCCTTGCTCTGCCCGGATTCAGTACCGGATATCACAAACTATGCTCATGTTTTCCAAGTACTCCGTGTACCTTTCTGAAGGAACCTTAAACACCAAAGTGATCTCCATCTCTTTAAGTATCCGTGCTAACTCCATACTCATCAACCGAGACTCTGAGCTCGAGTCCGGTACTTTTCTGCACATTGCATCGGCCACTGAGTTCGCTTTTCCGGGGTGGTAGTTCAAGGTGAACTCATAATCGCACAGAAACTCTAACCACCGCCGTTGTCTCAGGTTTAATTCCTTCTGTTTATGAACGTATTTTAAGTTTTTATGGTCTGAAAAGATCTCGCAGTGGACGTCGTATAGATAGTTCCTCCAAACCTTCAAGGCGAACACCACTGCTCCTAATTCCAAATCATGAACCGGGTTATTCATTTCATGCTTCTTCAGCTGTCTTGAGGCATATGCAATTACATGGCCTTGTTGCATCAGTACTGCTCCCATTACTTGATAAGATGCATTGGTGTAAACTTGAAATCCTTCCTTCCCAGACGGAAGTGCTAGGATGGGTGCAGATATAAGCCTGTCCTTCAGCTCTTGGAACGCTGCTTCAAACTGGGGTGACCACTCATATGGTACATATTTCTTTTTCAAGGAAGTAAGAGGAAGGGAAATCTTTGAGAATCCTTTTACGAACTTGCGGTAGTACCCGGCAAGTCAAAGGAAGCTCCGCACATTGTCCGCTAACTTCAAGGGTGACCACTCCTTCACGACACGCACCTTGGTCGGATCCACCGCTAGTCCAGCTCCACTGATCACATGACCCAAGAAAGCAACCTCTCTAAGCCAGAATTCGCACTTGCTAAACTTGGCGAACAAGGCGTTCTCTTTTATCTTCTTCAATACCAAGGTCAGGTGCTCGATATGCTCCTCCTCCATCTTTGAGTAGACTAGGATGTCGTCGAGGAAGACGATGACGAAGATGTCCAAATAAGGCTCAAACACCTTGTTCAGTAGACTCATGAAGGCTGAAGGGGAATTTGTGAGCCCAAACGGCATTACAGTGAACTCGTAAAATCCATATCTTGAACTAAAGGTCGTTTTCTGGATGTCCCCTTCTTGTATCCTCAACTGATAATACCCCGAGCACAAATCCAACTTAGAAAACTAATGCTCTCCTACTAGTTGATCGAACAGCTCGTCGATCCGGGGTAGAGGATAAGTGTTCTGCACCGTCAGTTGATTGACCTACCGATAGTCTATGCATATCTGCAAGGTTCCATCCTTCTTCTTGACGAACAATACAGGGGCTCCCCAGGGTGACGAACTGGGGCGAACAAATCTAGACTCCACCAGTTCTTGCAGTTGAACTCTGAAAGTGAGGGATAGATACAGTTTACTATAGAGGGGGGGGGGTGAATAGAGTATATATAAAAAATATTTAGATTTATTGCGGAATTAAAAATATTGATACTTATATGAAAGAGGTAAAAGTAGGAAACTATCACAGCACAATACACAAAGAAAACACAAGGCAATCCAGACGATACAAGAAATTTTATAGTGGTTCCCCAAATCTGGGTACATTCACTCTTCTACCACCCTGGTAGGAATCCACTTAGGTTTTTGATCAGGTGACCTATCACCACAAGATTTGCTTCAGGTAGATCTAGAAACTCTTCAGGCTTTTGATTAGGTGCCTAAAAACCAATAGGTTTTTGATCAGGTGCCCTATCACCAAGGAGTTTACTTTTGAAGGGAGTAAGAACCCTGTACACGAGAGGTTAAAGAAAAATAGATGATAGTCTTCTCTTTCTCAAACACAATGAGAAGACTATGTGGATTTGATGATGCCAAAGCTCCACCTGAGATATTGAGTAGTTTCAGGAAGAAGGAAGCTTTGTCCAGGGTGTAGGTCTTCAGATTGATGTTGATTTGAGCTCTCTGTATATTGTTGAAGCCTGATGAAGGAGGAAGACTAGAGAGATTTGTGTGTTCAGCAAGTTCCTCTTCCTTATATTTTGCAAAAATAGGAGGCCTTCAGAGCAAAAAAGATTGATTTTCTGACTCTCTTTTGTGATTCTTGTTGTCTCTGTCTTTTTAAGTTCTCTGTATATTTTTGGAATGACTAACGACCTAAATTTGAATTCTCAGACAGTACTTAATTCTCTGCAAGAATTTAGGAGCCCAAACGGGTAGAATGGTTGGTAATCATAAATGCACTTCCATAACTGTCTTGACAAAATATTCTGTGAATACCATAATCAATACTTCATGAGATACGACTATCAGCCTTGAGAATATCAGCATTAATTATCAGAATATATTTGCCTGACTGAAAGAACTGATAACTGAAGGCAGAAAAAAAATCGTAGAGCTTGGCTCAGAGATCGTCGAACTGGGTTAAGAGATCGTCGACCTGTGAGCAACTATCGTAGATCTGAAATAACTGCTGAGAAGCACAAGATCGTCGACCTGAGCTCGTAGATCGTTGAGCTAAGTTCAGAGTAGAAGACTATGAGATCATCGATGGGAGATCGATGATCGTCGAGCTGAGAATTGTTTCTGGACTTAGAATATTTTCTAGAATGACATACTGAAGAAGCCAGAAATCGTCGACCTGAGAACTTGGTTCGTCGATGATAAGTTGTAAATATACCTATTTTTGTGTACATTAATTTAGTTGTTTTCATTTATTTTTGTCCTTTTTACTTATTTTTATTCAATAAAATGCTCCTATTTTTGTAAATATTGTACTAACTTGTTCTATTTTATTTTGCAGGAAAAAATGAAAAATCTGCCAAAAATTGACATGTCACGCCCGTGACATGTTGGTCACGCCCGTGACCAGGGCGTGACACGTCAAAAGCCGTGAAATCTGCGAATTTTGAAGACCAAAGCCTGACACGCCCGGGGTCACGCCCGTGTCACCCGACACGGGGCGTGACCCAAGCCCGTGTTCACTCCACTCGACGAATTCATCTCGACGATCGTCGAGTGTCGACACTAGCAGTCACGCCTAGAGTCACGCCCGTGACCTAGGGCGTGACACCTCTTTCCGCTCGACGATTTTCAACTCGACACTTTCAGCTCGACATTCGTCGAGTGTCGACACCTGCCGACACGCCCAGAGTCACGCCCGTGACCTGGGGCGTGACCTTTCCAGCTAGCCCGACAAGACCCGCGCGGCGACTTTTTGACGCACCGCGCCCAGATCCACCTGCTTGACACGCCCCCCGTCACGCCCGTGACCTAGGCGTGACCTCTGCGAGACCGACACGTGTCCAGCCAAAGTCAACTTTCCCGTCAAATCGCCGGCCGCCTTCGCAAATAGTACTGTCACGCCCCCTGTCACGCCCGTGACCAAGGGCGTGACCCATGAAATTTTTTTCTATAAATTCAGGGCTGCTGCTTAGGATTCCTGTTCCACTTTTTTGAACCATTTTGTATAGGGATATGCTGCTGAAATGAAATCCAAATGCTATGTAAGGGAATTTTTCCCCCTCTCCTTTATTTTCTTAGTTTTGTAATCTCCTACTTTGCTTAATAAAATTTATAGTTTTTCTCTCTTTCTTTGGATTTGGGCTTCATCTATTTGGCTATTCATATGCAATCTTATTTTCTTGTTATAACTTGGCTTATTTTCCTTCTTTTGTAATGGGTGTGTGTGTGTATGAGATTAGTTTTCTTGTTTTTTTTGTTTAGTTATGTTCTTAGTTTTGTTAACTTAGAATTTTTATAGCTTTATTTGCATTCCTATAGATCCGTAAAAATGTTTTCAAAGTGATTTTATTTTTTTTTTCTAACTTAGATTTTCGTGTTTTGATTGTAAAACTTTTTCATTCTTTTCGTTCTGTTTTCACTTTTTAATCAGTTTTACGGAGTTATAGGAATGATTATATAGTCGTTTTAATTTTTCGCGCACTTTGATTTTCATTTAAAACTTTTGTCCGTTTAATTTTTTCGTTCTCTTTTTATGCATTTCTACCGCATTTTAGCGGTAGAAATGTATTCGTTTTTATTTTTCGATCACTTGTATTTTTCATTTATTTGCAAAACTTTCTTTCCGTGTAATTTTTATTTCAGCTTTTTATGCATTTCTACCGCATTTTAGCGGTAAAAATGCAGTTGTTTTCAATTTTAGATAACTTAGTTTTTTACATTTTTTTGTACTTGCGCATTTATTTTCGCCTACTCGTTAAGAGTTAAATGGCACTTGCTTATTTTACTTTCTGTAGAGTGCGTGAGTTTGTAATTTTCTTTTTTCCGCCTACTCACTTGAGTTTAATGGCTGGATTTTATTTTGGTAGCGTGTGTTTTACTTTCCTGTAGAGTGTGTGTGTTTACTTTATGTCGAGAGAGAGTGTGCGTGCATTGCATTTATTTTGTCCTACTCGGTTGAGTAGGACCCGTATTTATTTTCTCCTACTCATTTGAGTAGGACTTGTGTGTGTGTGTTTTACCGCTTTCTTTCTCCCGCCCACGCATTTGCGCCGGGACTCGCAATTTACTGCTTTCTTCAGTCCTACTCGTTTGGGTAGGACTTGCAATTTTCAGCTTTCCTTTACTGCTTTCATTTTACTGCTTTCATTTACTGCTTTCTTTACTGCTTTATTTTCTGCTTTTCTCGCAATCCGTCCCCATTCCGATGAGTGGCTAATCGTTCTTAGCCCTCGGCATCGAAGAGCATTGGGACAGATAAAATAGCTTAAAATAATTAAAGGTCGTATTTTTCTAATTAATTAAAAGTACTTAAGGTTTGCCCGGGGTTAACGACGCGTAGGACCACATATCGATGTGTGGGCCCTATTTCCGTTTTTCATACGCTCGCCGAGAGGCCGTGCGTATGGATAGATCACCCCTTGGCAAAGAGAGTTCCGCACTAACCCTCGAGAGAGGAGGCGCGCCAACTCTACCGGATTGGGTTCCCCACCCAATAGCGGGGTTCTTAGCGTAATGCGGGCGTTAAGAGGAATCCTTCGTCGGACGAGAGCCCGATCGAATAGTCTTAGCGTTCAGGTGAGCGATAGCCCTATAGCTAGGTGAGCTCATTTTAGTGGAACCTCCACGGCCAAGTCTCCGCCTTAATTAATTAGAAATTTAGGAGCTCTTTTTATTTAAAGTCTATTTTAGTCCAATTGTTTTTTCGGTGCCATCGAGCTAAGCTCTTCATCGGCACCACCTTCTTGCTTTCTTTTATGCTTTCTTTTTCTTTCTGCCATTTTCTGCTTTTTATTATATATAAATAACCCGACAAGTTAATTATCGGTAAAATAATAGTCCCCTCCAGGGAAGAGTAGAAATAATCGAACCGGACCCGAGAATAATACGACCTCGATATTCCACCCGGAATATCCTGTACTACTCACGATAGGTGCACTTGCCTCCTTTCGTTAAAACTCGATTTCTAAACCTTTTTTATATCCAAAATAAATAAATAAATACGCGCGACCCGTTTTCTTAAATAAATTCACTTCCGCCTTTTCAACTCAAATAAAACCGCCGGGTCGCCGCGTGACCGTAAATAATTTCCGAGATTTAACGTGCATCAAGTTTTTGGCGCCGTTGCCGGGGACATTTTAGGTTCGTTATTTTAAACCCTGGAAATCTATTAATTTTACCTATATATATATAAATATGGCCAATATAATAATAATAATAATAACTAATATATATATATTTACAAATTTATAAAACAAAAAAAAAATTGAAAACTCAAAAAAAAAAAAAAAAATTTGAAAAACCTTAAAAATTAAAAATTTGAAAAAACTATAAAACCAAAAACAAAACTAAACTAAAAAAAACTAACTAAAAATCCAAAAAAAAAAAAAAAAAAAACTTAACAAAAAAAATATTTTTATTTTCATTACTGTTTTTGAACAACAAAAAAAAACAACAACAAAAAAAAACAAATAAACTAACAAATAAAAAACTAAAAAAAATATATATTTTACTTTAACTTATTATATTTTAATTTATTTTGTTTCGGCGCGCTTTTCACTCTTGTGCGCGCTAGGGGCTCCCAATTTATCACGCTATGGTAGCTAAAGCCTTAGCTACCTCCGACTCCCCCTCGCACACCCCCCCTACTGCCCGCAATCTTTAGGCCGAGTTTATCTTTTTTGTTTTTTTTTTTGCTGTTATCTTTTTGCTTTTTCTTTTCTAAATAATGCAGGGCTTCCAATTGGGCCTCCCGGACTCGTCTCAGGGAAGCTCCTACCCTCCCTTTTTCTTTTTGTACTTATTATATTTTGTATATTATCGTTCCGCATACTTAGACTGCAACATTGGGGACAATGTTGGGTTTAAGTATGGGGGTGTTTTCCTATACTGCATTTTTTTATTTTGTACTCATCAAAACTAAAAAAAAATTTGCAAAACTTAAAATCTAAAAATTTTTTCTTATTTTTATTATAATAAAACTTCAAAAAAATTCATAAAACTCAAAAAAAAAAAAAAAAAAATTCTCTTTCCCCCTCTTCTTCTCTTTTTTGTAAAAACTTGCGTCTTGCCTGCCCGCGACGGTCGACTCATCGAACCAACCATTCAAATAAGAGTCTGTTCGCGGGGCCGCAATCGAGTTTTTACTTTGCTTTTTTGTAAAAAAATCTCTCTTTCCCCCCCTATCTTCTTTGTAAAAAAACTCTTCTTTCTCTCCTCATTCTTGTAAATAATTTATCCTCATAAAACCACTAAAAATCACAAAAAATTGAAAATCCAAAAACCCCAAAAAGATAAAAATATCTAAAAAAATCCTAAAAAGATAATAATTAAAACACAAAAAAAATGATAAAATCCCTAAAAAAAATCAAAAAAAAATGTTTTGTTAAATTATGTAACAAAATAATTCGAATATACCATTTCTTAACTCTTTTTGCTTTCCAAAAATGTAGTTTCGAGTTAATTTATATGCGAATTTTACTTATTATTTGCTTACTATTCGTTTATTAATTAAAGTTCGATAGATTTAAATGTCTGGGGTTAAGTCTTAAAGAATTTTTTTATGTCTTTTCCTTATAATAGGGAACTTGTTTTTCACCACCACTTCTAATTTTATAAATAGAAGCTCGTTTTTTATGTTAGAACATAACATCCATGGATTTCAATTATTTCTACCTCATGCTTTTAGAAATATCGGAACGTTCATTTTAAAAAGGTTGCTCTCAAAACTTTTTTATTAAAATCTAGTTTTATTTTTGAGAAAAAATAAACCCACTTCCTTTTTTTTTCATGTCTTACCTTGACGTGATTACCCCCTATCCCTTAAAAGATCCTATGTCAATGGGAATAAGATTTCGTTCCGTAAACATAGGCACCCAATAATTTTAAAAGATTATATATGGAGTAAGAGGATAAAATTCATTACTCCTGCAAATATACATTGGGTTAATTTTATCCTTATGAAGAAAGAAAAAAATTATGTGTTAGGAAAATAAGATTTCATTTTCCAAACTATCCAACAAAAAAATAAATTGGAGGTTCGAAAAAAAATTACCTCGCCTCAATATTCAAGCCTTCTTCATAAGCCACCAAACCACTTAGCCTATTTCAATGATTCTAGACTTAATTTAAAATTTTTTTGAGAGCATAATTTTTAAATTGCATTATTTCCTTTAACTTCTTTTAAGCTAAGGTTTTTTATATAAATCCAATCCATCTTTGTTAAACTAACAAAAATAAATTTTTGCTTTCTATTTTATTTTTTCTAGAAGTCTTTTTGAAACTCTTCCTCTATTCATAACATTTCATAAATTAGGATTTAATTCTTTAACCCCAGATGTTTATTTTGATCTTCCTTTTAATTAAGTCAAGCGGTAGCTAAACTTAGGATTTCTTTTATTCCTTATAAGTTCATCTCCAACTTTTGCTCTGCAATAGCAAAAGCTTAAGTATGGGGGTATTTGATAAGTTGTAAATATACCTATTTTTGTGTACATTAATTTAGTTGTTTTCATTTATTTTTGCCCTTTTTACTTATTTTTATTCAATAAAATGCTCCTATTTTTGTAAATATTGTACTAACTTGTTCTATTTTATTTTGCAGGAAAAAAATGAAAAATCTGCCAAAAATTGACATGTCACGCCCGTGACATGTTGGTCACGCCCATGACCAGGGCGTGACACGTCAAAAGCCGTGAAATCTGCGAATTTTGAAGACCAAAGCCTGACACGCCCGGGGTCACGCCCGTGTCACACGACACGGGGCGTGACCCAAGCCCGTGTTCACTCCACTCGACGAATTCATCTCGACGATCGTTGAGTGTCGACACTAGCAGTCACGCCTAGAGTCACGCCCGTGACCTAGGGCGTGACACCTCTTTCCGCTCGACGATTTTCAACTCGACACTTTCAGCTCGACATTCGTCGAGTGTCGACACCTGCCGACACGCCCAGAGTCACGCCCGTGACCTGGGGCGTGACCTTTCCAGCTAGCCCGACAAGACCCGCGCGGCGACTTTTTGACGCACCGCGCCCAGATCCACCTGCTTGACACGCCCCTCGTCACGCCCGTGACCTAGGGCGTGACCTCTGCGAGACCGACACGTGTCCAGCCAAAGTCAACTTTCCCGTCAAATCGCCGGCCGCCTTCGCAAATAGTACTGTCACGCCCCCTGTCACGCCCGTGACCAAGGGCGTGACCCATGAAAATTTTTTCTATAAATTCAGAGCTGCTGCTTAGGATTCCTGTTCCACTTTTTTGAACCATTTTGTATAGGGATATGCTGCTGAAATGAAATCCAAATGCTATGTAAGGGAATTTTTCCCCCTCTCCTTTATTTTCTTAGTTTTGTAATCTCCTACTTTGCTTAATAAAATTTATAGTTTTTCTCTCTTTATTTGGATTTGGGCTTCATCTATTTGGCTATTCATATGCAATCTTATTTTTCTTGTTATAACTTAGCTTATTTTCCTTCTTTTGTAATGGGTGTGTGTGTGTATGAGATTAGTTTTCTTGTTTTTTTTGTTTAGTTATGTTCTTAGTTTTGTTAACATAGAATTTTTATAGCTTTATTTGCATTCCTATAGATCCGTAAAAATGTTTTCAAAGTGATTTTTTTTTTTCTAACTTAGATTTTCGTGTTTTGATTGTAAAACTTTTTCGTTCTTTTCGTTCTGTTTTCACTTTTTAATCAGTTTTACGGAGTTATAGGAATGATTATATAGTCGTTTTAATTTTTCGCGCACTTTGATTTTCATTTAAAACTTTTGTCCGTTTAATTTTTTCGTTCTCTTTTTATGCATTTCTACCGCATTTTAGCGGTAGAAATGTATTCGTTTTTATTTTTCGATCACTTGTATTTTTCGTTTATTTGCAAAACTTTCTTTCCGGGTAATTTTTATTTCAGCTTTTTATGCATTTCTACCGCATTTTAGCGGTAAAAATGCAGTTGTTTTCAATTTTAGATAACTTAGTTTTTTACATTTTTTTGTACTTGCGCATTTATTTTCGCGTACTCGTTAAGAGTTAAATGGCGCTTGCTTATTTTACTTTCTGTAGAGTGCGTGAGTTTGTAATTTTCTTTTTTCCGCCTACTCACTTGAGTTTAATGGCTGGATTTTATTTTGGTAGCGTGTGTTTTACTTTCCTGTAGAGTGTGTGTGTTTACTTTATGTCGAGAGAGAGTGTGCGTGCGTTGCATTTATTTTGTCCTACTCGGTTGAGTAGGACCCGTATTTATTTTCTCCTACTCATTTGAGTAGGACTTGCGTGTGTGTGTTTTACCGCTTTCTTTCTCCCGCCCACGCATTTGCGCCGGGACTCGCAATTTACTGCTTTCTTCAGTCCTACTCGTTTGGGTAGGACTTGCAATTTTCAGCTTTCCTTTACTGCTTTCATTTTACTGCTTTCATTTACTGCTTTCTTTACTGCTTTATTTTCTGCTTTTCTCGCAATCCGTCCCCATTCCGATGAGTGGCTAATCGTTCTTAGCCCTCGGCATCGAAGAGCATTGGGATAGATAAAATAGCTTAAAATAATTAAAGGTCGTATTTTTCTAATTAATTAAAAGTACTTAAGGTTTGCCCGGGGTTAACGACGCGTAGGACCACATATCGATGTGTGGGCCCTATTTCCGTTTTCCATACGCTCGCCGAGAGGCCGTGCGTATGGACAGATCACCCCTTGGCAAAGAGAGTTCCGCACTAACCCTCGAGAGAGGAGGCGCGCCAACTCTACCGGATTGGGTTCCCCACCCAATAGCGGGGTTCTTAGCGTAATGCGGGCGTTAAGAGGAATCCTTCGTCGGACGAGAGCCCGGTCGAATAGTCTTAGCGTTTAGGTGAGCGATAGCCCTATAGCTAGGTGAGCTCATTTTAGTGGAACCTCCACGGCCAAGTCTCCGCCTTAATTAATTAGAAATTTAGGAGCTCTTTTTATTTAAAGTCTATTTTAGTCCAATTGTTTTTTCGGTGCCATCGAGCTAAGCTCTTCATCGGCACCACCTTCTTGCTTTCTTTTATGCTTTCTTTTTCTTTCTGCCATTTTCTGCTTTTTATTATATATAAATAACCCGACAAGTTAATTATCGGTAAAATAATAGTCCCCTCCAAGGAAGAGTAGAAATAATCGAACCGGACCCGAGAACAATACGACCTCGATATTCCACCCGGAATATCATGTACTACTCACGATAGGTGCACTTGCCTCCTTTCGTTAAAACTCGATTTCTAAACCTTTTTTATATCCAAAATAAATAAATAAATACGCGCGACCCGTTTTCTTAAATAAATTCACTTCCGCCTTTTCAACTCAAATAAAACCGCCGGGTCGCCGCGTGACCGTAAATAATTTCCGAGATTTAACGTGCATCAGTCGACCTGAGAATTTGACTTATCCTTCTGAAACAGCTTCTGTGAACTGTGTCGACAGATGGTTCTAAGTGTCGACACAAGTCCTTCTGGTGTCGACTGATACTGCCGACTAATAATCTGTGAACTGTGTCGACACAAATCCTTCTTGTGTCGACTGAGCTAGTGTCGAGTAATATTATCTATGTCGACTGATAGTCTATGTGTCGACACAAATCTTCTGGGTGTCGACACAGCCTTTCTGTATGTCGACACAAGACTTCTGGGTGTCGACACAACCTTTCTGTGTGCCGACACAATTATTCTGGGTATCGACACAGCCTTTCTGTGTGTCGACACAATACTTCTGGGTGTCGACACAACTGCTTGAGTCTCTGACAAGATGTTGTAGGCTGATCCATGTGATGTTGACTCTTGGCCTAGACTAAAGAAATAAACCTATGACCCTGACTATACATTTTGGGTCAGTCTAAGAAAACCTAATAGTCATCATTACCCAAATCAGAACTAGGGTTCCAATAAACTCTAAACTCCGCGAGTTCTTTTGGGGCCATACGGTAAGGGGCCCTGGATGCAGGCTTGGCACTCGATACTAGATTAATTTGAAAATCAACCTCTCTATGCAGGGGTAATCCTGGCAGTTTCTCATGAAATACCTCGGCGAAGTCCCGCACTACCCGTACATCTTTTATATCCAATGCTACCTCCTTCAACTCGAAATAGATCATGAAGACTTCATCCCCCATCATATGGGCTTTCACAGCCTGAATCAAAGATAATAACATGCGAGGTGCGAATCTAATACCTTGAAAGATGACATCGATGTCTCCATGTCTCAAGTAGATTCATTTCTCCGCACAATCAATCCTTACAAAGTGCCAGTCCAACCATGCCATTCCCAGAATGAGGTCGAACTCCAGCATTATCAAGAATGTGGCAAGCGTATCAAAGGTTTTTCCCCCAATAAGTATCTCAAATTCGCACTTGGCGGTTGCGATCATCTCAGAGACGTCCGAGAGGCATACTCGTCGGGCTATGCCAGTAAAATATTGTACACCCTCCTTGTCTTTAATGAAGTCCTCAGACATAAAGGACTGTGAGGCACCGGTATCGAACAATGCATAGGCCGTCTTCCCGCCGACTACCACGGTGCCTAAGTACCAATAACCAAAACTCAACACTAGGTATTTAGTATATTTTAAGCAACTTAAGTTAAACAATGAAAATGTGAAAGCTAACTGCAACATACATGCAATCACATCCTGTGGATTCCGTTCTTGCGCCATGTCCAGCGCGTACACTTCATCCTGGGCAAGACCGGGGTTTCCTCCTCACGGTCCTCGTCCTCGACCACGCATGTAACCCCGTCCTCGAGGAGCTGGCGAAGGGAGAGCCGGAGGGACGTTCCCAAACAACTATGGGCAGTAGCGTCGGATGTGGCCCGGTTGGTTGCATTCGAAGCACAGCCGCCCATAACGCCCCTCTGGTTGCTGAAGTTGTTGAGGCTGTGGCGGTGGAGGCAATGCGGGCGGCTGCGAAACCGGATGCTCCACTCTATAATTTCGGTGGAAATGTTCGCCACCCCTTTGATGTCCTCTTCCTCCACTAAATTCCTGCCTTCTTCTGTTGCTTGGGCCAGCTTCCATCACGCCCTCCGTAGGCCTCTTACCACTTCCCAAGGGGTCTACCTCTAATCTCTTTGCCATGTCGATAATCTCCGCTAAGCTAGCATCTGTTATAAACAAAAAGGCCTACCTTAGGGGATCTCGCAGCCTTTTGTAGAAACGCTTGGCGTATCCTCTATCATCCAACTCATATGAATCTGCGAACCTCGCGAGATGCTGGAACTCTCACTGATATTCCGTAACCGATTATTATCCTTGCTTCAACAGTAGAAACCTCTCCTCGAATTCATCTCGAGCAGATGAAGGAATGAAGTGCTCCAAGAAGACACCCGAGAACTCGCTCCAACTTATCGATGTATAAACTCGGCCTTGAAAGGTGGAGCCCATGAGGGACTTCCACCGCCTCTTAGCATGTATTTCCAAGACAGACACCGCTAAAGTTACAGATATGTTGGCTGGGCAGCGGATCCCCGCCAATAACTCCTGCACCGTGTCAAGCCATTCCTCTATGCATACGGCCGACTCTGTCCCGAGGTAGGCGAGAGGGGAGGGAGCCCGAAAGGTGCTCAGCCAGTTAGAGCCCAGAGCCTGTTGTTGCACTAGAGGCTGTTGCGCCCTAAAGGCATCCAGGATGTCGGTGAGCGTCTGTCCCAACTCGGATTGTTGGAACTGAGTGGGTTTGGAAGGGGCAGGATGTCACAACCCGCATTTTCTCAACGATAAAATCGTATCAGAGCAAGAGAAAACACGTGCCGTGATGCCACGCCGTGCAGGGGATAACTGCACGCGCTCAGGCAAAACTCTAGACCGTAGATTTTAAGGAAAAACGTTGATTAATTATGAAAGAAAAGCAGTTATGTTGATTGGCCGTATCCCTCGGCACGGTGGATCAGCTAGTCCACAGTTAAAAGTATAAGTATACGCAGCAGAAAATAGTTTGGTTCAATTAAGTTGACACCCTAGTGAGCATAAGTGTCCCCGAGGGACAACTCATGGTATGCACAACTCTAAAGTGAATATAATAGATATAAAAAGGTAGTCTTTTTTACGCTAAGGAAATATAGTGACTTTGTTTTATAATTATGCTATGCATGATATACATATAATACTGCTTTTAGGGTTTAAAATATCTAACATGCAACCTAGCAAAAATCCTTCCCAGAAGCAAGTAAACAACCACTAAAAGGCAAAAACAGCAGTTTAAGTTCATACCCAGCATTGCAAGAAGCCACCAGTGGGCGCCAACAACCTGACACGAACCCACTGGTGAGTATGTATGTCTATACAGAAAAGTAAAGAACTATCTCACAAAATCGGGATCAGCTGTCTCCGCTACCCAAGAGGCCACAAACCAGCCCCTCCAAAAGAACTAGCCGCTGAACCGGCTACAACCTGGACCTGAGGCATTCAAGAAAAGAACACCTCAGCAAGGAAATAATCAAAAGTGTAAATAAAGCATTAGAGTTAAGAGCAAAAGGAAGGGTTTACCAACCCGACAACAAGCTGCTATAAGCAAAAGAAAGGGCATGACAGTAAGAAAAGAGCACTGTCTAAAGCACAGCAAAGCACACCAAGTGCAAGCAATAAAAGCAACATGCTCAACGAAAGAGTCTAACATTCCTAATACGTGGGTAAGTGGCAGTGGTCAAAAACATGGATCTGAATACATAACCAAAATCAGATCCAACAAAAAGGGCTAAGGGGTCGCCAGTGGCAGCTTTAGGGTCCCACACACCAACCCAAACTAGGGCAAACAGGCGGTGGCCACAGCTCTCCACGTCAAAATCCACCCCTCGAGAGGCCACTAAAATTCCACCACCTGCCACAACCCAAGAGTCGGCAAGCAAAAATTTGCCGAACACCCAATACCACCCCCTAAAGGAAGGGAAAAGTCACACTAACAATCCTAAGGTACACATGAACTCAGGACAGAAATGTTGAGCCCACTCGACGCAGCGTTGAGTAAACTCCACTCACCTGACGCCTAAAAATACTTAGCCGCAAGTCCTAAGCTAGGTGACGGCGTCGAGTGAGCTCGGCTCACTCGACGCTATCAGCGCTTTCCACTTAGGGTAAACGTAAGTCTTGCTAAAATCGCAGCCTAAGACCTCTCATACGCGAAGACAGAGAGTTGGAGATTTAATCCCAACCCATCGTTCCGTCCTAACTACTCGGAGCTACCGCAACTAACCCAAAGCTGTAACTAACAACCTCCTCACCCTAACTCTAGCTACCCACTGGACACTAAACCTCCGACAAAAGAGAACATTGATTAAAATTCCAGAAAATGAAATGAATAATCAACACTTGATTAAAAGCTTGATGTAATAACTTAACCTGCTACCCTAGGGAGGAAAAAGGACAAAGAGAACAGAGCTTTGCAGAAGAAATAAAAAAAAATCATGGGTTAGAAATAAATTTGGCAAGGGCAAGGGGCCACTTGCCTCTACCTCTTCGGAAAAACAAACAACAGCCGCACCACGGCTTGGCTCCGGCGGCAAGATCGGCCACCTAGAAGACCAAAGCTGAAACTTGAGGGAAGAAAGAAATCAGATATTTAGAAATTCCTGGAATCGAACCCTAAATCAAGAAAAACTTACATGGAAGGGAAGATCTAGCCGAGAGCAAACCGAATCAGCTAACACACGAGAAAAACGGGCTCTAACCTTCCCGAAATTGCCGGCCAAAACAACCACCGCCTCCTCTCAAAACCCTTCCGCTGGAAGCTCTCCAGACTTGGGAATGATGAAAAATGAGGAGGAAAAATAGTTCACGGCAACAAAAGATGATTTCAGGAAAAAGGTACGGAACACGCCCAAGGCACGCCCGTGACACGGCCCGACACGCCCGTGTCACGGGGTGTGTTCTCACACACTCGACGAACGTCGATCTTTACTCGACGAAAACACGGGACACGCCCCCTAGACACGCCCGTGACACGGCCCGACACGCCCGTGTCACGGGGCGTGTACTCACGCACCTACCCACTCGACGAAAGTCGATCTCCACTCGATGAAGCAAGGGACACGCCCTGTGACACGCCCGTGTCACAGGCCGTGTACCAACTCGAACACCGCCCGACGATCGTGGAGCACCGATCGTCGAACAGAGAGACACGCCCCAATGTCACGCCCGTGTTCGACATGACACGCCCGTGACAGGGCCGTGTTCTCACTAAACACCGCCTGACGACCATCGAGCGCAGCTCGACGAACCGAAGGGGGACACGCCCGTGACACGCCCGTGTCACGGCCGTATTCCTAGAAAAACCCTGTCGACCAAAAATTCGTCGACCGGAGAAACGGGAGTTCTACCCGAGCACGACACGCCCTGGGTCACGGGCGTGACCCAGGCCGTGTCACCCAAACTTACACAGAAAAGAAACCTGACAGTACCTAGCAAACAAGAGACAAGGCACCAGCCTACAAGCTCAGCCACAACAGGCCACGCACAACAGAGCAAACATTACCAACATGCAGCTAACAAAACAACGCCGAAATGACGCGAAGGCAAACGATCTCGGATTTCGACCAAAACTCGCACCGTAGCTAAACAACCAAGCCACGAAAACAATGACGAGGTCGAAAACAACATCCGACGATCGAACACTCGGGCTAACACCTCCCGAAGCCAAAACGCAAGCATTTCCCTAAGAGGCCCAACCGAGTCACCAAAACAGACTCCGGCTAGCTGGGGAAACTTGCCAATTGGCTACAACCAGGCTACACAAGGAACCTACAGAGCTAGGACCGCGCTCTACAACGGCGAAGGGCCAGAAATGCGTCATCGTAATGCCAATCCAAAATCAAACAAAACGCAGAAAAAACCGGGGGCGTTACAACCACTCCCCCTAAAAGAAAGTTTCGCCTCAAAACTTTACTCACAACACTCCTACGAAGAAGGAGAGAGAAAGAGCCAGGAAAGGACTATATAATCATAAATAAAACAAAACATACCAGGCACAAGCTCAGGGAAACAGATGAGGGTGAGCCTCCCTCATAGCCGACTCCAACTCCCAAGTCGCGCTTTCTACATCCTGATTCCTCCATAAAACTTTAACCATCGGAATAGACTTCTTCCGCAGCGCACGAACCTGAGAATCCAGAATGCGGACAGGCACCTCCACATAAGAAAGATTCGGCTCCAACTGCGGCACAGAATCCAAAACCTGCCTGCCATTCGATACACATTTCCGCAGCTGACTGACGTGGAAGACATTATGCACGGCAGGGAAATTTGCGGGCAAAGCCAGCCTATAAGCTGATATCCCGATCCGCTCAACATTCGGAAACGGCCCCACGAACCTCGGGTCCAACTTCCTGCTCTTGCCAAAATGCTTGACTCCGACCAACGGGGAGACCTTTAAGAACACTGAGTCCCCCACCAAAAATTCCAAATCCGATCAACGCCGATTGGCATTTTTCTCATATCTCTCCTGGGCTATCAGAAGCTTTTCCCGAATAAGCTTCACGGCAGTTTCCATCTCCTCGAGTGCTTCTGGACCCAACAAAGGTCTCTCTCCAACCTCAGCCCAAAACAAGGGAGTCCTGCAGCGCCTCCCATATAAAGCTTCAAAAGGAGCCATTTGCAAGCTTTCTTGATAACTGTTATTATACGCAAATTCCATAAGCCGCAAGCGCTCATCCCACGCTCCTCCGTGGTCCAGAATATAGCATCGGATCATATCTTCCACAATCTGATTTACTCGCTCCGTCTGACCATTGGTCTGCGGATGATAAGCTGTGGAATATCTCAAATCTGTACCCAACCCTTCTTGAAGGCTCTTCCAAAAACGAGATGTAAACCTGGAGTCTCGATCTGATATGATACTCACGGGTACACCATGCAATCTAATAACTTCATCCAAATACAGATCGGCTATCTTCCTCATCGGATAATCGATCTTAAATGGTACGAAGTGAGCACTCTTCGTCAATCTGTCTACGATCACCCAAACTGAATCATGTCCTTTAGGAGATCTCGGTAAGCCTGTGATGAAATCCATCGAGATACTCTCCCACTTCCACATCGGAATCTCTAAGGGAGTTAGCTTTCCACCAGGCCTGCCATGGTCGGCCTTCACACGCCTGCAAGTGAAGCACTCAGAAACAAATCTGGCTATGTCCTTCTTTATCCCATACCACCAGGCAATCTGCTTTAAATCATGGTACATTTTGGTAGACCCTGGATGGTAGGCAACACTAGATCTGTGGGCTTCTCTGCACACCATATTCCGGATATCTCCAACTGCGGGAATGCAAAACCTGCCACGATACTTCAAGGTACCCGCATCATCTATAGAGAAATCTGGTAATTCACCCTTTTCAGCTCGAAGGTACAAATGCAAAAGATCGGGATCATCTTTCTGATGCAGTCGCGTAAGCGCAATCCACGAAGGTTCTGCCACTGCCAAGCTACTCTACGAATCGCAGCTTCCCACAGAAATGTCCATCAAAAGAAACTCTTCCACAAGATGCTCGGCGGGGAGATTGAAAATCTTTCCTGACTTCCGACTTAGGGCATCGGCCACCACATTCGCCTTACCCGGATGATACTGGATTTCAACATCATAGTCGGCCACGTACTCCAACCACCGCCGCTGGCACAGATTCAACTCTTTCTGAGTGAAGACATACTTCAAACTCTTATGATCCGTGAAAATCTTGCACTGCGCGCCATACAGCAAATGCCTCCACAATTTCAACGCATAGATCACAGCTGCAAACTCCAGGTCATGCGTAGGGTAATTCCTCTCATGAGTCTTTAGCTGCCTCGACCCGTACGCAATCACCTTCCCGCCCTGCATCAAAACGCAGCCCAGTCCGACGTGTGACGCGTCCACATATATAACATACTCACTATCTTCAGTAGGCAAAGACAAAACTGGAGCTGAACATAACCTTCTTTTTAATTCCTCAAAAGCCTCCTCACACTTGCTATCCCATATGAAGGCTGCATTCTTCTGCGTCAACCTGGTCAACGGCGCAGACAAAGTAGAGAATCCCTCTACGAATCTCCTATAATATCCAGCCAAGCCCAAGAAGCTTCTGATCTCTTTGGGAGTAACAGGCCTCGCCCATTCCATAACAGCAGCGATCTTTTCTGGGTCCACCGATATTCCCTCCTTATTCACCACGTGGCCGAGAAAAGAAACTTGAGGCAACCAAAATTCGCACTTGTTCAGCTTGGCGTAAAGCTTATGGTCTCTCAGAGTCGCCAAGACCAGTCGCAAATGCCGATCATGCTCCTCCGCATCTTTAGAATACACCAAAACATCGTCGATAAAGACAATCACAAACTTATCCAGGAAGTCCTTGAAAACTCTGTTCATCAGATCCATAAAAGCTGAGGGCGCATTAGTCAAACCAAATGACATAACTAAAAACTCAAAATGCCCATGACGAGAGCGGAACGCCGTCCGCGGAACATCTGACTCCCGAATCCTCAACTGATGATAGCCCGATCGAAGATCTATCTTGGAGAACACGGCACTACCACGCAGTTGGTCAAACAGATCGTCAATCCGAGGCAAAGGGTACCTGTTCTTAATAGTAACCTTGTTCAGTTCTCTATAGTCGATGCATAGCCTCATCGACCCATCCTTCTTTTTAACGAACAGCACTGGAGCACCCCATGGTGAAGAACTCGGCCTAATGAACCCTTTTGCCAACATCTCATCCAGCTGAGTTCGCAACTCTTCCAGCTCTCGCGGGGCCATCCGGTACGGCGCCTTGGCAATAGGACGCGTGCCTGGCTCCAAATCTATACCAAATCGACATCTCGATCGGGTGGAAGACCGGGAAGATCATCAGGAAACACATCGGAGAAGTCACACACCACAGGGATCTCTTGCAAACACGGCACTCTAACAACAGCCCCTACCAGAGAGACCACACAGGCAGAACAACCAGAATCAAGCAACTTCCGAGCACGCACCGCAGAAATGACTGGAGACTCCTGGAGAGAATACCCATAAACGCTCCCTGGCTGACCGTTGTCCTTGACGAAGTCCAAGCACTTACCCTTGCACTGGATCACAGCATCGTACCTTGACAACCAGTCCATGCCCAAGATAACATCGAAGTCCTCCAGGTCAATCACCTTCAGATCTGCCTTGGCTAGAAAATCCCCCAACAAGATCGGACAATCAAGGACACCCAGGTCCGTAACCACAGAGTCACCGGAGGGGAACTTAACGCAAAAGGCACCACCAACACGATCTAGGCCCAAACTGAACCGCTCCACGAAGGCTCTAGCCACAAACGAGTGGGTAGCGCCTGAATCGAACAGAACGCGCGCCCAGCGGTTCTTTACCTTAAATAGTCCTACAAATAGCGCACGCATCTAAGGAAACAAACACTAAAACGAAAACTACAACCACAAAGGGATCATAACGAAACGACTGAGGAGAAGTCAAACCTGAGATAACCTGGATCGAAGTCTGTGCTTCGTCTGCCGAAAGCACATTCAGCTTCCCCTTTCCTCTATCCAATTGCTGAGGCGGTGGCAAAGCCTGGAGGGGTACTGGCTGCAGAATAGGCTGGGATTGTGGGCACCTTGTCATGAGATGACCCTTCTGCCCATACTGAAAACAGACTTTATCTCTCGACCAGCAACGGGCAGCCTCATGCCCCTTCCTTCCACACAAGGCACACACCAAGTCTCCTCTGGGAGCACCCTGAATTGCGTGCACCTGTTCCTTCTTCTGCGCTCCAAACCTTTTGAAACACTTCTCAAAGGGGTGGCCTGGTCGGCCACAGAAACTACAAACCTCTTTGCTCTTCTTTCTCGAGACCGCATCGGGTTCCTGAGGGCTCTTCCCTCCACCGGACTTTCGCTTATCCTTCCACAACTGCTGACCTCTATTCTTGGCATTCTCAATGGCCTCAACCCTCAAGGCAGCTTCGACCACGCTGGCATAACTGACTGCACCGTAGGCATTCGCTAACTGCTGAATGCCACTTCTCAGTCCACCCAGAAATCGCTTAACTCGGTCTGCTTCAACGCTCACCAGACCAGGAGCAAACCGACTCAACTTACTAAACTCAATCTCATACTCACTGACTGTGAGTTTCCTCTGCTTCAAATGGAGAAAGTCATTCATCAGCCGGTCCCTCTCGACTGAAGGCAAAAAATTACTCAACAACATCCCTTTAAATGACTCCCAAGAGCATCCTGCCACCAAACTCTCCTTCTCCCTCAACCACCAATTATTTGCCAAGCCCTTGAGCTGGTAGGCAGCGAGCATCACTCTCTGATCATCCGAAATCCCCGAATAAGAGAACATCTCCTCAATAGAAATCAGCCAGTCATCCAAAATCATGAAATCTGCTTGCCCATCATAAGTAGGGGGTCTCAGTCGCTGAAACTGGGATATAAACGCCATCTCCGGAGGCACCACAACCAAAGGCATGGGAGGAGCAGGAGGGGCAGGAACAGCTACCCCCACAGCGGGGTCCGGAACTCTCGGGGCCTGTCCCGCCACCACTGCCACAAGGGACTGAATCTGAGCCTGCATCGCCACCACCTGCCTTGATAAGGTCTCATTACTCTACCGCAGATTTTCTACCAACGCCTCGCTCTGCGCTCCTGACGTCTCACCCTCGGATTGGGGGGTCGACCTCGTTGCAGGACGTCTCGCCATCCTATAATCGCACAAGCTTTAGACGAAACTTAGCCCAACAGCTAGAACAAAACTACCCGGTACACACAAACACACTTAAATATGAACTTCAACTGCAAAACTTGCTCTGGGAGTTGTTTTATCATGATGATGTTATGCTTAACCTAAGATGGTTCACCGCCATCATACTAACTCATGTGCGTAAACCATGAATGCATGTATTTGTATTCTTTTTGACTCAAAACCATGTGTGTACATATGTCATCTTGCAAATCTTTAGCTTAACACGTTGTGCTTATGAAATGTTATGCTATGCATGATGTGCTATGCATTCTAAAAAAAAGGCCTTAATGCATGTCATGGGCGGCGTACACATGAAAATGTTATGCATCCCATACTACATAACATTCCCATGCAACAAAAAAAAGAAAACGTGCTAGCCGCATTCATGTGGTGAGGTTATGCATCCCATACTACATAACCCTCACATGTTGCCTCCTATGGTGGATCCATATACAAACACATATTATGCATCCCATACTACATAATATGCCCCGTATACTTCTTTATGCTCATGAGTGTAGTGTTCGTGCTTTAGCCAAGACGTGCTGATGACATATCGGTGTGTGTATGGTATGACGCTAACCACTAATGCAAACAAGGGGAAAGGTTGCCTGACCATTTGTCAAGCAACCTCCCTCTGATACCAACTGTCACAACCCGCATTTTCTCAACGATAAAATCGTATCAGAGCAAGAGAAAATACGTGCCGTGATGCCACGCCGTGCAGGGGATAACTGCACGCGCTCAGGCAAAACTCCAGACCTTAGATTTTAAGGAAAAACGTTGATTAATTATGAAAGAAAAGCAGTTATGTTGATTGGCCGTATCCCTCGGCACGGTGGATCAGCTAGTCCACAGTTAAAAGTATAAGTATACGCAGCAGAAAATAGTTTGGTTCAATTATGTTGACACCCTAGTGAGCATAAGTGTCCCCGAGGGACAACTCATGGTATGCACAACTCTAAAGTGAATATAATAGATATAAAAAGGTAGTCTTTTTTACGCTAAGGAAATATAGTGACTTTGTTTTATAATTATGCTATGCATGAAATACATATAATACTGCTTTTAGGTTTTAAAATATCTAACATGCAACCTAGCAAAAATCCTTCCCAGAAGCAAGTAAACAACCACTAAAAGGCAAATACAGCAGTTTAAGTTCATACCCAGCATCGCAAGA
Organism: Platanthera guangdongensis; assembly: GCA_039583875.1. Lineage (NCBI taxonomy): Eukaryota > Viridiplantae > Streptophyta > Magnoliopsida > Asparagales > Orchidaceae > Platanthera > Platanthera guangdongensis. The sequence continues at coordinate 132,325,773 of CM077153.1, read as the reverse complement.
AGCCACCAGTGGGCGCCAACAACCTGACACGAACCCACTGGTGAGTATGTATGTCTATACAGAAAAGTAAAGAACTATCTCACAAAATCGGGATCAGCTGTCTCCGCTACCCAAGAGGCCACAAACCAGCCCCTCCAAAAGAACTAGCCGCTGAACCGGCTACAACCTGGACCTGAGGCATTCAAGAAAAGAACACCTCAGCAAGGAAATAATCAAAAGTGTAAATAAAGCATTAGAGTTAAGAGCAAAAGGAAGGGTTTACCAACCCGACAACAAGCTGCTATAAGCAAAAGAAAGGGCATGACAGTAAGAAAAGAGCACTGTCTAAAGCACAGCAAAGCACACCAAGTGCAAGCAATAAAAGCAACATGCTCAACGAAAGAGTCTAACATTCCTAATACGTGGGTAAGTGGCAGTGGTCAAAAACATGGATCTGAATACATAACCAAAATTAGATCCAACAAAAAGGGCTAAGGGGTCGCCAGTGGCAGCTTTAGGGTCCCACACACCAACCCAAACCAGGGCAAACAGGCGGTGGCCATAGCTCTCCACGTCAAAATCCACCCCTCGAGAGGCCACTAAAATTCCACCACCTACCACAACCCAAGAGTCGCCAAGCAAAAATTTGCCGAACACCCAATACTACCCCCTAAAGGAAGGGAAAAGTCACACTAACAATCCTAAGGTACACATGAACTCAGGACAGAAATGTCGAGCCCACTCGACGCAGCGTTGAGTAAACTCCACTCAACTGACGCCTAAAAATACTTAGCCGCAAGTCCTAAGCTAGGTGACGGCGTCGAGTGAGCTCGGCTCACTCGACGCTGTCAGCGCTTTCCACTTAGGGTAAACGTAAGTCTTGCTAAAATCGCAGCCTAAGCCCTCTCATACGCGAAGACAGAGAGTTGGAGGTTTAATCCCAACCCACCGTTCCGTCCTAACTACTCGGAGCTACCGCAACTAACCCTAAGCTGTAACTAACAACCTCCTCACCCTAACTCTAGCTACCCACTGGACACTAAACCTCCGACAAAAGAGAACATTGATTAAAATTCCAGAAAAAGAAATGAATAATTAACACTTGATTAAAAGCTTGATGTAATAACTTAACCTGCTGCCCTAGGGAGGAAAAAGGACAAAGAGAACAGAGCTTTGCAGAAGAAATAAAAAAAAATCATGGGTTAGAAATAAATTTGGCAAGGGCAAGGGGCCACTTGCCTCTACCTCTTCGGAAAAACAAACAACAGCCGCACCACGACTTGGCTCCGGCGGCAAGATCGGCCACCTAGAAGACCAAAGCTGAAACTTGAGGGAAGAAAGAAATCAGATATTTAGAAATTCCTGGAATCGAACCCTAAATCAAGAAAAACTTACATGGAAGGGAAGATCTAGCCGAGAGCAAACCGAATCAGCTAACACACGAGAAAAACGGGCTCTAACCTTCCTGAAATCGCCGGCCAAAACAACCACCGCCTCCTCTCAAAACCCTTCCGCTGGAAGCTCTCCAGACTTGGGAATGATGAAAATGAGGAGGACAAATAGTTCACGGCAACAAAAGATGATTTCAGGAAAAAGGTACGGAACACGCCCAAGACACGCCCGTGACACGGCCCGACACGCCCGTGTCATGGGGCTTGTTCTCACACACTCGATGAATGTCGATCTTTACTCGACGAAAACACGGGACACGCCCCCTAGACACGCCCGTGACACGGCCCGACACGCCCGTGTCACGGGGCGTGTACTCACGCACCTACCCACTCGACGAAAGTCGATCTCCGCTCGACGAAGCAAGGGACACGCCCTGTGACACGCCCGTGTCACAGGCCGTGTACCAACTCGAACACCGCCCGACGATCGTGGAGCACCGATCGTCGAACAGAGAGACACGCCCCAATGTCACGCCCGTGTTCGACACGACACGCCTGTGACAGGGCCGTGTTCTCACTAAACACCGCCTGACGACCATCGAGCGCAGCTCGACGAACCGAAGGGGGACACGCCCGTGACACGCCCGTGTCACGGCCGTGTTCCTACAAAAACCCTGTCGACCAAAAATTCGTCGACCGGAGAAACGGGAGTTCTACCCGAGCACGACACGCCCTGGGTCACGGGCGTGACCCAGGCCGTGTCACCCAAACTTACACAGAAAAGAAACCTACCAGCACCTAGCAAACAAGAGACAAGGCACCAGCCTACAAGCTCAGCCACAACAGGCCACGCACAGCACAGCAAACATTACAAACATGCAGCTAACAAAACAACGCCGAAACGACGCGAAGGCAAACGATCTCGGATTTCGACCAAAACTCGCACCGTAGCTAAACAACCAAGCCACGAAAACAACGACGAGGTCGAAAACAACATCCGACGATCGAACACTCGGGCTAACACCTCCCGAAGCCAAAACGCAAGCATTTCCCTAAGAGGCCCAACCGAGTCACCAAAACAGACTCCGGCTAGCTGGGGAAACTTGCCAACTGGCTACAACCAGGCTACACAAGGAACCTACAGAGCTAGGACCGCGCTCTACAACGGCGAAGGGCCGGAAATGCGTCATTGTAACGCCAATCCAAAATCAAACAAAACGCAGAAAAAACCGGGGGCGTTACACAGGAGTGCCCCCCATCGGCTCAACGTGCACTGGAATCTACAGGTAGAATACAAACGTATGGTCAGGTTGGCTAATCTTTAGGTCAAAGTTGGACATACTTAGTGTGAATTACATATGAGCACAGCACTGCTTCCGCTAAGTCAGTTTCCCCCCAAACTTACTAATCGAACGGGGGTGGTACCATTGTTGAATGACTTCTTTAGTTGAGGATCGTGGCAAGCTGATACCATTTGTAAGACCCACCCCCCCCCCCCCCCCCCCACCCTCCCGGATCCCGAAACAAGGCACGAAGGGGTCTTATGCCCAGAACAGCCGACTTGCGGTAGCATTAGCACACGGGCTAACCTGTACCACAAGACGCCTATTCTGCCGGCTACAATCAATATCAATATATATTTGTCAACCCAACCAAAATATAATAAGAAGTCAAATACACACAAGCATAATAGTCCAAAGTACAACAAAGAAGGAAGCTAACATCAAGCTTCTACAGTATCAGAGTACAGCAATAAACGCCCAGAGGGCTACATCAAAAACTCTCAACACTCACATCGGTGACCGACGGTAGCGACGGTACTGTCCCTTCAGGCCCTGTCGTCCTGGCCTAGCTGTCCTGCTGCATGATCTACGGCTCCTCTACCTGCAGGGTGACCTCCTAAAAAGAAAGACGTAGCAACCGTTAGTCAAAAGACTAAGTGGCTTCACATCCGCTCCCCCGGCGACTCCTCGGCACCGGGCGGAGAAAGGAACAAAGGTACAATATATAATATGTAATGTAAGCAAGTACAAGCAGGTGGAATTAGTGCAATATAATTATGAGCATTTTAATCTAGCAAATCTACAAGAGCTATAACCATCCATCAAGTACAAGTAACTACAGCAGGAAAGTAACTTAACTTATAAGGATGCCCATACAAGCTTATAAGTTAAGGATCGGTTTACATAAAGTAACTCATCGTATAGGAGTGCCCATACACACTTATACGATGAAGTTCTTGTTTGTGAAATGAAATGTAATGGTATGTATGCTATACAATGACTCACCCATGATCACGCACATGCAACTGCTATGTCGACACAGACTTGTAGTTCCCACTTTTAGTGCAGGTCGCTAACCTCTCAGGCATCAAGCATCGTGGCCAGGTGGCGACAGTAGAGCGGGCTTCTCTACTACTAGGCGAGTTTCCACACTACTTCCCCTAGGCCTCTGTACGCCTCAATGCTTAAAACACAATAACGGAGCCAATGCGTACTATGGCCCAGCGGGAGTCTCGGGAAGAAGTGCACCGAGAACCAAGCCCTGAACAGGCCTTGTGTGACCCGAAAGGAGCCTCGAAAGAAAGCACGAGGACCAAGCCCAACCATTCACTTGGCACGGAAGGAGTCCCGGGACATGAACACCGAGAATAAATCCCAACCGCCCAAAGTCTATCTATCAACTCCCATTGGTGTGATGACTGGCGAACCCGTAGACCTGCCACACTATGCTTAACCCAGGATTATGACACCTCGTGTCGACTCAAACCGCATGCAATTCCACATCACTGTGGCACGGAAGGAGCCTCGGAGAAAGCACGAGGAGCAAGCCCAACCGTCCATTCGGCACGGAAGGAGCCTCAAAGAAAGCAAGAGGACCAAGCCCAACCATCCACTCGGCACAGAAGGAGCCCCGGGAAATGAACACCGAGGACCAAGCCCAACCGTCCAACTTTGACTCTTCTCAACGCTATCTAAACTAGTGCTGTCAAACACCGCACCAACATCCTTCCTCAATGATATCCGTAGGGAGACACCACTCTAAGCATTAGACTGCTAAATTCATTCTGTTAAAAAATTATTCACATGGCCATAGGGTTACATCCTACATTTCATTTCCAAATGATTTCACACATTCATTAACATGATGCTCATTTCAATTATTCTACAAATTTCTATCAAATCATTTCGTTTAAGTATGCTTCGCTTCACAAATCAATTTCGTGGAATCCAATTATTAAACTTCATCAATCATAGAACTATGATGGTTAACATAAAATGTTCACCAAACCTCAAGTTAATTTGCTACATTATCTCTACCGAGTCCAAATCCAAAGTTATACCAAACCGAGAATTCTTATTACATAACATTATCAGGACAGCAACTTCAACTGGAGATTCCCGAAGCTACAGGAACTGGTGATGGCGTGTAACCCCATGATGAAAGGTCTTTCCATGGGCTACGACTTTCATATACAAGTCACAACCCAGATTTAAGAGTAACACACTTGAAATCGGCTTCAAAGTCCGCTGCGTACAGAACACAATTTCTGCATGCTCGGTTTGTCGGCCGTCAAATTCGTTCAGACTTTCCCGTGGATACAGACTTCACCTGAAGTCGTGCAACCATTCGTTGGAAACATATTTTCAAGGAATTCAACTTTCGTGTTTAGTCGAAAGCCCAGTTCTGAACATATCACACCAGAAAATGGCCAGGAAGATCGCTGCGTGCAGAACACAGATTTTGTGCGCATCTTAAGGCGGAATGAACGACATTGATTCATCTTCCTCCTCAAGCCGATCTTCCCCAAATCACACCAGAAATTCCTCCTCCCTTATTCACCCTCATAAGGCCATTACTCTTCACGAAACCATTCCCTATCTTCACTTAGAAGAAAGGAGAGGTTGAACACATCTCTATCCTTAGAGCACAAGCCCTAGAACGGCCATTACCAAGGGAAATCATCATCTCGGAAGTCTAGACTCTTTTGATTCGACATCTCACCTAGATATAACTACAGATCGAGCACCAGGGTAGAGGGGAGGAAGCTCACCTCATTTCCGCCGTTTCCACCATTTCCGGCCATGGATCTTGTAACTCTTCGCGGCAACATCTTCTTCTCCTCGGCGGCGGCGGTTCTTCTCCTCTTGGACTTGCTCCAGTAGTTTCTCCAGGAAGAAGGGTTGGAATGAGTAGTGAAAACGGCTAGGGTTTTCACATCCCTTATAAGTGAAAAGTGACATGGGTAGGGACACGCCAGTGTCCTTACCCGTATCCTGCTTGGGCGAAGCGTTACAGGCGGTTACCTGACGTTTCGATACACAAATAAGTGTAGGGGCACGCCCGTGTCCCTACCTGTGTCCCAATAGCACAGTCGTGTTCTCTGGCTGTGTCCTCCTCTGGACATGCCTCGTCGAGCTCAACTCGACACACACACAAGGGTAGGGACACACTCGTGTCTCTACCCATGTCTTTCTCGGGTACACTTCATCGATCTCAACTCGGCGCACATGGGTAGGGATACACCTGTGTCTCTACCTATGTCATCTTCACACGGGTAGTGACACGTCTGTGTCACTACCCATGTCCTTCTCTGGACATACTCGAGTCGTCGACTCGAGAACTGGGCTCTCACACACGGGTAGCGACACGCCCGTGTCTCTACCCGTGTCCTATTCTACACTGATTTCTCCTCTCATTTACAAGTGCAGCCCTGTTGCCAGCACTTCCCTTAATCCAAGTCAGCTCTCCTGACTCAAAAACGCGCACGAGGGGCCTAGTGCAAATCAGGACGTTATAGAGAAAGACATGACCCTATCTATACAAGGTGGGTCAAACACCCTAATTAGTGAACCTAGCCCAAATCCAACTAGGGATCCAACAATCTCCCCCTATTTGGGTGAGGTCACTAATACAAATAGAAACATTCACAAAGCAGAAAAGATATATCTTGTTGAAAAATTAAAACATTCAGCAGATATTTACAAAGTATCTTTGTGAAATAACAATAAGAGTTCAAAAAATATAAAAAATTAAGCAGAATGTTCAATTCTTTTTCTTCAGCTTTTCCTTTTCCTTGTTTCCTTTATCAGAACTTCCAGAAGGCTGTCTGAATATGATTTCTTTGTTTGGGTTGGCAGCTTCTCTCTTTGACATTGTCATATCAGCAGCACCAATTATATTGAGAGAACTACCTCTAGGTACTACATCCTCTGGATGTAATTGCATATAGTCATCTATATTAAAGAACATATTTCCTTTCTCATACCTTTTTAATTCTTCTTTTTTGTATGATGACATGGTAGAGTATTGAGAAGTATCCTTTCTTTCAGCTTTGTCTTTGTTTATCATTGATAATCCAACCAATTCCTGGAACCTTGCCATTCTAGCAGTAATAGCTATTTCAGGATCCTCAAGTTGTTGGGTATTGTATCCACAACGTACCTGATTTGAAGAAGCCCCTGAACAAGCTAAAGTAAATAGACAATGTATTTGATAAAATATTTCAAGTTGTGCTTGCAGTTTTTCAACGCTAAGTGCACACCAATGTCAGGGTGCAGTAGGTCAATATACACGGGTCTGCGCGACGTAATCCCTCGTTGAGCAGATCAGTGTGTTGGCCTACGTGTACTCTCTCTATTGGAGTGTACTTATTGTCAAGTATAGGGTTGTGATCTTGCAAGAGAAGACAAGGAGCAAGGATGAGTCAAAGAGTAGTTCATGGGTGGAAAGACGCAAAATCGTCCAAGTGTAAATCGACGAGAATCACCAAGTGATTCTCGCCGATTCGGCGAGAATCACCGTTGATTCTCGCCGAATCGTCGAGAATCACTGGCTGATTCTCGCCGTCTCGATCCAGCTACCTCAAAAGCGAGCAACTCTGGTGCTAAGTAATAATCGACGAGAATCACCAAGTGATTCTCGCCGATTCGGCGAGAATCAATAGCTGATTCTCGTCGTTTCTTTCCGGCTTTATCAGAGCGGGTCATCAAGTCAAAATCGACGAGAATCACCGTTGATTCTCGCCGAATCGACGAGAATCACCTTCGATTCTCGCCCATTCGACGAGAATCACCTTCGATTCTCGCCGATTTTGCCTTAGACAATTTTCGGGAAACCGCTGGACCGGACTCTGCCGCTGGCACTGTTTTGAACCGGATTTAGGGTTTCTTCTGGTGGGACCCACAACGGTCATTTAGGAGTATACTTGTATATAAATACACGCGTATTTTTGAATAGTATAGTACACACAGAAAGAAGCCGAGCGACGACCTTGACCTAAAATCGCGATTTCCGCTCCGCCGCCGCCGTCGCCGCTCGAGCAAGTTGATCGTCGGTCTTGATCGTGGTTTCTTCCAGATCTCCCGTCAATAGAAGCTTCGCCAAGCATAGCGTCTCACGCGTCTAACTAGAGATCCTTTGTCTCTTGATTTGTTGATCGGGAAAACCTTCCCCGTCCGAATCGATCGAGACGATCGATCCTAAGGTGACCGTTGGAAGACCTAGCTAGCTTCGCTACGAAGTTTGGATCTCCAAAGTACTGCAGCCGCACACCGTTGTCGCCGCCGATCCCGTGAACCAAGCCGCCGCCCGTCTTGCCGCCGCCAGTTCCGGGAAGATTCTCTCCAAGTGAGATCTAGGGTTGTGGACTCTTCGTGATTTCTAGAACACGTCATCGAACGAAGAGGGACATAGTCTCCAAAAGTAGTTTGTATTTCTTGTACAATCTAGTTCATTTTTGTTGTAAAGGAACATTGGTTCCTAGTTGTAAGGGTTGGGTGCAACCCGTGGTGTGGGAGTGTTGACTCCTACGTGTGGAAGGGTTCCTTCCGATAGTGCAAGGATTGGATTTCAATCTTGTTGGTGAAGAGACCGAGTCGTCCCTTGTTGGGAGATAGGTCGAAGGGGGAAAGTGGATGTACCCAAATCGGGGAACCACTATAAATAGCTTGTGTACTCTTTTGTGCTGTGTTGTTTTATTTTCGTGTGCAGGTACAATTTCAATTCCGCAAAAACGCTGCTAGTCACCTATTCCCCCCCCCCCATAGGTGAAGGTAGTTGACACTAGGTGGACTTTCAAGTGGTATCAGAGGGAGGTTACTCATCAAAAAGGTTAACACCTTGAGTTGAATCCTGCCACTAGTGTCAAGAAGAAGGAAAACATCTACCATGGACGGGCTCAAGTACACAGGCAAGATCCCAGTGTGCACCAGGACCAACTTTCCTATCTGGAAGGAAAGGATCCGGTTCTACATGGAAGCTGTTGATCCTCGACTCTTTATGATCGTGGAGGAGGGAACTTATGTACCCACTAAGGTCTCCACCATTGATCCTACCAAGAAAGTGCCGAAGAAACTTTCTGAAATGGACAAGGACGAGATGGTGCTAGTGGGACTCGACAAGAAGGCGCAGAACATTCTGGTCAGCGCGGTTGATGACTCAATGATGCAGAACTTCTGCAACAGCAGGATAACAAAGGAGATCTGGCATTGCCTGATCATCCTAATGGAGGGCACTGATGAAGTGAGGGATGATCGTAGATCCCTCCTGAACCAGAAATATGAGGCCTTTAAACAAGGGCCTAAGGAAGAGATCGGAGTCACCTTCGAGAACTTCCTCAAGATTGTCAATGCCCTCAAAGGATACAGAAGAGTATTCACTAATGGTGAACTTAATGATAAATTCCTTAGGTCCCTTACTAAAGAATGGGACACAAAGATCTGCGTCATCCGAGAGTTTGGCAGACTAGCTGAAATAGACCCTCAAATTCTGTTTGGGAAGCTGATGTCCTATGAGCTTCAACTGAACAACAGGAAAGCAGAAGAAGAAGCAGAGAAGGCTGCAGCCAAGGAAAAGACAGTGGCTCTAAAAGCCACTCACTCCAGAAAGGGCAAGGGTGCGGTATCATACCGTGCCAGGAAAAAGGATGAGGAGGAGGACTCCGAGCCATGCTCCTCCAGCTCAGATCTGTCTGAGGAGGATTTCTCCCTCATCACCCGAGAATTCAAGAAGTTCCTCAAGATGAGGAATCAAAGAAAGAGAGACGGCTCCTTGTTGGGTATTGTATCCACAACGTACCTGATTTGAAGAAGCCCCTGGACAAGCTAAGGTAAATAGACAATGTATTTGACAAAATATTTCAAGTTGTGCTTGCAGTTATTCCACACTAAGTACACACCAATGTCAGGGTGCAGTAGGTTAATATACACGGGTATGCACGACGTAATCCCTCGTTGAGCAGATCAGTGTGTTGGCCTACGTGTACTCTCTCTATTGGAGTGTACTTACTTTCAAGTACAGAGCTGTGTTAAGGCAAGAGCAGACAAGGAGCAAGTATGGGTCAAGGAGCACCTCATGGGTGGAAAGACGAAAAATCGTCTAAGTGTAAATCGACGAGAATCACCAAGTGATTCTCGCCGATTCGGCGAGAATCACTAGTGATTCTCGCCGAATCGTCGAGAATCATTGGCTGATTCTCGTCGACTCGATCCAGCTACTTCAAAGCGAGCAACTCTGATGCTAAGTAATAATCGACGAGAATCACCAAGTGATTCTCGCCGATTCGGCGAGAATCACTAGTGCTTCTCGCCGAATCGTCGAGAATCACTGGCTGATTCTCGCCGACTCGACCCGGCTTAATCAGAGTGTGTAATCAAGTCAACATCGACGAGAATCATCTTTGATTCTCGCCGAATCGACGAGAATCACCTTTGATTCTCGCCGATTTTGACTTGGGCAATTTTCTGGAAACTGCTGGACCGGATTCTGCCGCTGGCACTGTTTTGAACCGGTTTTTGGGTTTCTTCTGGTGGGACCCACAACGGTCATTTAGGAGTATACTTGTGTATAAATACACGCGTATTTTTGAACAGTGAAGACACACAGAAAGAAGCCAAGCGACGATCTTGACCTAAAATCGCGAAACTGCTCCGCCGCCGTCGTCGCTCGTGCAAGTCGATCGTCGGCCGTTTGATCTTGGTTTCCTCCAGATCTCCCGGCGATAGAAGCATAGCCAAGCTTAGAGTCTCACGTGTCTAACCGAAGATCCTTTGTCTCTTGATTTGTTGATCGGGAAAACCTTCCCCGTCCGAATCGATTGAGACGATCGATCCTAGTGTGACCGTTGGAATACCTAGCTAGCTTTGCTACGAAGTTTGGATCTCCAAAGTACAGCAGCCGCACACCGTTGTCGCCGCCGATCCCGTGAACCAAGCCGCCGCCCATCTTGCCGCCGCCGGTTCCGGGGAGATTCTCTCCAAGAGAGATCTAGGGTTGTGGACTCTTCGTGGACTTCAAGAACACGTCGTCAACGAAGAGGGACACCTTAGTCTCCAAACGTAGTTTGTATTTCTTGTACATTATAGTTCATTTTTGTTGTAAAGGAACGTTGGTTCCGAGTTGTAAGGGTTGGGTGCAACCCGTGTTGTAGGAGTGTTGACTCCTACGTGTGGAAGGGTTCCTTCCTATAGTGCAAGGATTAGATTTCAATCCTGTTGGTGAAGAGACCGAGTCGTCCCTTATTGGGAGATAGGTCGAAGGGGGAAAGTGGATGTACCCAAATCGGGGAAACACTATAAATTGCTTGTGTACTTTTTGTGCTGTGCTGTTTTGTTTTCTTGTGCAGGTACAATTTTAAATTCCGCAAAAACGCTGCGCGTCACCAATTCCCCCCCCCCCCCCATAGGTGAATATAGTTGACACTAGGTGGACTTTCAAGTGGTATCAGAGGCAGGTTGCTCATCAAAAAGGTTAACACCTTGAGTTGAATCCTGCCGCTAGTGTCAAGAAGAAGGCAAACATCTACTATGGACGGGCTCAAGTTCACAGGCAAGATCCCCGTGTGCAGCAGGCTCAACTTTCTATCTGAAAGGAAAGGATCAGATTCTACATGGAAGCAGTTGATCCTAGACTCTTCATGATCATGGAGGAGGGACCTTATGTCCCCACTAAGGTCTCCACCATTGATCCTACCAAGAAAGTGCCAAAGAAACTTTCTGAAATGGACAAGGACGAGATGGTGCTAGTGGGACTTGACAAGAAGGCGCAGAACATTCTGGTCAGCGCGGTTGATGACTCAATGATGCAGAACTTCTGCAACTGCAGGACAGCAAAGGAGATCTGGCATTGCCTGATCATCCTAATGGAGGGCACTGATGAAGTGAGGGATGATCGTAGATCCCTCCTGAACCAGAAATATGAGGCCTTCAGACAAGGGCCTAAGGAAGAGATCGGAGTCTCCTTCGAGAACTTCCTCAAGACTGTCAATGCCCTTAAAGGATACGGAAGAGTGTTCACTAATGGTGAACTCAATGATAAATTCCTTAGGTCCCTTACTAAGGAATGGGACACAAAGATCTGCCCCATCCGAGAGTTTGGCAGACTAGCTGAAACAGACCCGCAAATTCTGTTTGGGAAGCTGATGTCCTATGAGCTTCAACTGAACACCAGGAAAGCAGAAGAAGAAGCAGAGAAGGCTGCAGCCAAAGAAAAGATTGTGGCTCTAAAAGCCATTCACTCCAGAAAAGGCAAGGGTGCGGTTTCATACCGTGCTAGGAAAAAGGATGAGGAGGAGGACTCCGAGCCATGCTCCTCCAGCTCAGAGCTGTCTGAGGAGGATTTCTCCCTCATCACCCGAGAATTCAAGAAGTTTCTCAAGATGAGGAATCAAAGAAAGAAAGACGGCTCCTCCTCCAGGCATCAGAAGAAAAATTATTCTTCTGACAGGTATGCCTCTAAACCGAACAAACATCGCTCCTCTGACATTATCAGCTTTGGATGCAATAAGCCAGGACACGTCGTGGCCGACTGCTATCAAGGCAAGAAAGAAAAAGGGAAAGGAGAGGAGCACAAATCCTCTAGAGACAAGAAGAAAGAGCGGAGCTACATCGCCAAAAGGCCAACGACACTGAGTGAGTCTGATTCTACAGACTCCAGTGATGATGAGGAAGCCTACTTCGGGCTGGTGGGTCGCTCCGACTCAGAAGGAGAATGCCCCCCATTTACTGGGAAGGTAAAATCTCACACCCCTCTCTCCGACTCTGAATCTGATCCTGAGTCTCAGGATTATGACCCTGAGGATAGCCGTTCGGCCCATAAAGCGGAGCTCCTCGAGAAGTATGAGCTTCTGCTCAACACTTTCGAGGAGTGCCGTAAGAGATTGAAGGCTGAGAAAAAGGAAGTGAAATTCCTTAAGGGAGAGAGTGTCTCCCTAAGGGAAGAAATCACAAGTTTGATTTCTCTCCGACAGGAGCACCTTGACCTGACTTCAAAGCATTCAGAGTCTCTTAAGCTCCTTGATCTTAAGCAAGAGGAAGTCGACAAGTTGGAAGAACAACTGCGGCAGAAAGTAAGATCGTCAAGAGCTTCTCTATGCCAAAAACAGTTCTTCCAGTAGTTGATACCTTCTCTGCTCAGGCCAAAGGAGCTGGCTTGGGGCATGTAGGGGTATCTGGTTCCTCATCCAGGAGAAACATGAACCAGAGGAACAATAAGGCCGCCAAGAAGGCCTCTACTGCTGAAAAGGGAAAGGCTCCGCTCAGTCCTGTTGCATTTAGAAAGCCTAGCTTTCCCTACAACCAACATGACTTTGAATCAACCTTTGGTCATCATTTTCGGCCCTCAGTTGCAAAGCCAAAGAGCCGATATGATGGTTGGACCTTTCCCCAGAACTTCGGTGAGAGTGCCCTCAAGGCACCTTATGAGGAAATCCACATGGGAAATTATGGTCAATTCTCTAGCGGCCTTAATGGAAAGCAGGCACCAAGAGTCAAGCCTGTTATACTGACGAATCAGAAGGTGAAGAAGTCATGTGACTGCAATCACTATGAGGCCTCCACCTCCAGATCCAAGGCCCTGGTTGTACCCACCATTCCCAGGGCAAGGCAGGAGCCTAGGAAGAGGTACAACAGATTTGACTGTTGGTGTTGTGTCAAAGTCGGTCACTTTGCCGTGGATTGTTGGTTTAACCCGAGGTATAACAAGACTCCCTATGTTAGCACTGCGAGGCCGACCAGTCGTAAGGTTAACCAACCGAGGGGGAGTATGCTAACCAGGAATCTAGGACCCAAGTTCGATAGGGTTCCTAAGGGAAATTAATTTTGTTTTGCAGGAATGTCCAAAGGCCACCAAAACTCCAATCTGGTACTTGGACAGTGGATGCTCCCGGCACATGACTGGGACAAGACGCCTGCTGCGTGATTACACTCCAGTCGAGAATGGACCCAAAGTCATCTTTGGAGGGTCAGATCGAGGTGTCACCAGAGGTTACGGTTTGATTTCCAACGGTATAATCTCTATCACCGACGTGGCTTATGTTGAAGGGTTAAACCATAACCTGATCAGTGTAAGTCAGTTATGTGACAAAGGTTATGACGTTAAGTTCTGCAAGGATAAATGTCTGATAATTTCACGTACCTCTTCTGAGACGGTATTATCAGGCATTAGGAGCAGAAATATCTTCTGCTTAGATTTTCTCAGTTTAGATTCATCTACCCCCGTATGCCTTGTGGCAACAGGCAGTGCATCTCTTTGTGAACAATGGCACAAGAGATTGGCACATATTAATTTCAAAATAATTAGTATGTTGTTTTCTAAAAACTTAGTAAGGGATGCTCCTGTTATCAAGGGCATCAAAGATAGCCCCTGTCCTGCATGCCAGATGGGTAAACAGACTCGGGCTACCTTTAAGAGCATTGTAGACAAAGACTCTTCCCGATGTCTTTACCTTCTACATATGGACTTGTTTGGTCCAATGCAAGTTCATAGCTTGGGAGGCAAGTCCTATACGCTAGTGATAGTTTATGATCATTCTCGGTTTACATGGGTGTTCTTCTTAAAACGAAAGTCGGATACGTTTGACATCTTCACTAGTTTTGTCAAGCAGGTTCAGAACGAATTTAACTGCCCAATGGTCAAAATCAGAAGTGACCATGGAACAGAATTTGAATCTGGTGCTATGATAGAGTTTTGTGAAGAACAAGGTATCTTTTATAAGTTTTCCTCCCCGCGCTCTCCTCAGCAAAATGGAGTTGCGGAGAGGAGAAATAGAACTCTCATTGAAGCCTGCACGACAATGTTGAAAGACGCTTCTCTCCCAGAATACTTCTGGGCAGAGGCTGTCAATATAGCTTGTCATGTACAAAACCGAGCATTGATCAACAAGCATCATCGTAAGACGCCTTATGAGCTACTGAGAGGCAGGAAACCAACCATGTCATACTTGAGGATCTTTGGTTGCAGATGCTATGTACTGAATAATGGGAAGTACCCGCGTACTAAATTTGGTGAAAAATGCTTCGAAGGCATATTCATGGACTATAGTTCCCACAGTCGGGCATATAGGGTCTTCAATAAGAAAACCCTAGTGGTAGAAGAATCAATTAATGTTGTTTTTGATGAAGGAAGTTTGCTTAACAGCAATTCTTCCAGTGGTATTCTTGAAGATACAGGTGCACGACTTGAACAGCTGGATCTCGATGAGACCGTTAAAGATGATACTCCTAAGTACGTCAAAGTTTCCACCTCCACGTCATCGGGGAATGTTGAAGATCAAAATGGAACAAATATCTTAGAAGAAGGAGAAGCCCAAGAAGTAATCGAAGCTCCAGACGCCAGACTTCTAGAGCTCCGGCACGCGAGGGATCATCCTCGAGATCAGATCATCGGAGATCCTCGTGTCGGTGTCAGAACTCGAAGAGGTACTATTAACGAAGTTTTGCATCTTAGCTTCCTGTCACAGGTTGAGCCAAAGAAGTTCGACGAGGCGAACAAAGATGCGGTATGGATTTTGGCCATGCAAGATGAACTACATCAATTCGAACGATGCAACGTTTGGACGATGGTTCCCAGACCACACAAGCAGAATGTGATTGGCACCAAGTGGATCTTCAGAAACAAACTGGATGAACATGGTGTCATCATAAAGAACAAGGCCAGTCTGGTGGCTCAAGGTTACAGACAGGAGGAGGGGATTGACTTCGACCAGACCTTCGCACCAGTGGCAAGGCTCGAGGCAATCAGACTGTTCCTGGCGTATGCTTCGCACAAAGGATTCACAGTCTATCAAATGGATGTGAAATCAGCTTTCTTGAACGGAGACCTGAAGGAGGAAGTATACGTCGCTCAACCCCCAGGTTTTGTCAATCCTACTTATCCCAATCATGTATACTTCCTTAATAAAGCTATATATGGTTTAAAACAAGCTCCACGAGCTTGGTATGAGACTTTATCTAGTTTTCTTCTAGAGAACAAGTTCTCTAGAGGTAAAATAGATAAAACATTGTTTCTCAGGGAAGTCAAAGGCAAGATTTTGCTGGTGCAAATCTATGTCGATAACATTATATTCGGCTCAACGGAAAATAATCTTTGCAAAACGTTTTCTAAACATATGCAAGGAAATATTGAAATGAGCAGTATGGGAGAGCTCAAGTATTTCTTGTGACATCAAGTGAAACAGTCTGAGGATGGAATCTTCATCTCTCAGACGAAGTTCACAAATGAACTCCTTAAGAAATTCGGTATGGAGAATGCAACCTCTATGAGGACTCCAATGGGATCCACTATGTCTCTGGATAAAGATGAGAAAGGTAAACCTTTCGATGAAACCAAATACAGAAGCATCATTGGATCCCTGCTCTACCTTACTGCCAGTAGACCGGATATCATGTTCTCCACATGTGTCTGTGCCAGATATCAGGTGAACACTAAGGAATCTCACTATGTCACTGCAAAGCGAATTCTAAGATACCTTAAAGGTACTCCCAATCTTGGTTTGTGGTACCCGAGAAACAATGATGTCGAGCTAATAGGTTTTTCAGATGCTGATTTTGCAGGGAGTAGGGATGATAGGAAAAGCACCTCCGGGACGTGTCAATTCCTCAGACGAAGGCTTATTTCATGGAATAGCAAGAAACAGAATTGTGTTGCAACCTCCACAGCAGAGTCTGAGTACATCTCAGCCGGCAGTTGTTGCGCACAACTCCTATGGATCAGAAACCAGTTAGCCGACTACGACCTTCAGTTCAAGGAATTTCCAATGTACTCCGACTCCTCTAGTGCAATTGCAATTGCCAACAATCCGGTATCGCACAGCAGAACGAAGCATATTGAAGTGCGATACCACTTCATTCAGGAGCACGTGGAGAACAAGGACATCTCTCTCTGTTATGTCCCCACGGACAAGCAGATTGCAGATATATTCACAAAGCCCTTAGACGAGGCCAAGTTCAGTCTTTTCAAAACTGAATTGGGGATGCTAAACTATGAGGAATGAAGACTACAGAAGCTCCAGGCTCGTGCATCTAGGGGGAGCCTCTGTCAGGAACTCAAGTGAGAGCACAAGTGCAAGAACTGAGGGGGAGCAAGGGGTCAAATGCAATAGACCCAGATTTGCAGAAGCCGAAAAGGGGGAGATTACCCTCTCGGCTAAGGCTAAGGTGGCTCCAAGTTTGCTCCCAAGAAATTGGTATTGGTAATGAATAACTCACTCAACTCAATTTCAAGTTTATGATTTTCATTCTCATATGCTCTATTCACCTTAGCTTGTGGGGTTTAGGCTTCTTCAAATAGGGGGAGATTGTTGGGTATTGTATCCACAACGTACCTGATTTGAAGAAGCCCCTGGACAAGCTAAGGTAAATAGACAATGTATTTGACAAAATATTTCAAGTTGTGCTTGCAGTTATTCCACACTAAGTACACACCAATGTCAGGGTGCAGTAGGTCAATATACACGGGTCTGCACGACGTAATCTCTCGTTGAGCAGATCAGTGTGTTGGCCTACGTGTACTATATCTATTGGAGTGTACTTACTTTCAAGTACAGAGCTGTGTTAAGGCAAGAGCAGACAAGAAGCAAGGATGGGTCAAGGATCACCTCATGGGTGGAAAGACGAAAAATCGTCTAAGTGTAAATCGACGAGAATCACTTCTGATTCTCGCCGAATCGTCGAGAATCATTGGCTGATTCTCGCCGACTCGATCCATCTACTTCAAAGCGAGCAACTCTGATGCTAAGTAATAATCGACGAGAATCACCAAGTGATTCTCGCCGATTCGGCGAGAATCACTAGTGATTCTCTCCGAATCGTCGAGAATCACTGGCTTATTCTCGCCGACTCGACCCGGCTTAATCAGAGTGTGCAATCAAGTCAACATCGATTCTCGCCGATTTTGACTTGGGCAATTTTCTGGAAACTGCTGGACCGGATTCTGCCGCTGGCACTGTTTTGAACCGGTTTTTGGGTTTCTTCTGGTGGGACCCACAACGGTCATTTAGGAGTATACTTGTGTATAAATACACGCGTATTTTTGAACAGTGAAGACACACAGAAAAAAGCCAAGCGACGATCTTGACCTAAAATATGCTCCGTCGCCGTCGTCGCTCGTGCAAGTCGATCGCCGGCCGTTTGATCTTGGTTTCCTCCAGATCTCCCGGCGATAGAAGCATAGCCAAGCTTAGAGTCTCACGTGTCTAACCGGAGATCCTTTGTCTCTTGATTTGTTGATCGGGAAAACCTTCCCCGTCCGAATCGATTGAGACGATCGATCCTAGTGTGACCGTTGGAAGACCTAGCTAGCTTTGCTACGAAGTTTGGATCTCCAAAGTACAGCAGCCGCACACCGTTGTCGCCGCCGATCCCGTGAACCAAGACGCCACCCATCTTGCCGCCGCCGGTTCCGGGGAGATTCTCTCCAAGAGAGATCTAGGGTTGTGGACTCTTCGTGGACTTCAAGAACACGTCGTCAACGAAGAGGGACACCTTAGTATCCAAACGTAGTTTGTATTTCTTGTACATTCTAGTTCATTTTTGTTGTAAGGGAACGTTGGTTCCGAGTTGTAAGGGTTGGGTGCAACCCGTGTTGTGGGAGTGTTGACTCCTATGTGTGGAAGGGTTCCTTCCTATAGTGCAAGGATTGGATTTCAATCCTGTTGGTGAAGAGACCGAGTCGTCCCTTGTTGGGAGATAGGTCGAAGGGGGAAAGTGGATATACCCAAATCGGGGAACCACTATAAATTGCTTGTGTACTTTCTGTGCTGTGCTGTTTTGTTTTCTTGTGCAGGTATAATTTTAAATTCCGCAAAAACGCTGCACGTCACCTATTCCCCCCCCCCCCCCCATAGGTGAAGATAGTTGACACTAGGTGGACTTTCACTCCTCCTCCAGGAATCAGAAGAAAAATTACTCTTCTGACAGGTATGCTTCTAAACCGAACAAACATCGCTCCTCTGACATTATTTGTCTTGGATGCAATAAGCCAGGACACGTCGTGGCCGATTGCTACCAAGGCAAGAGAGAAAAAGGGAAAGGAGAGGAGCACAAATCCTCTAGAGATAAGAAGAAAGAGTGGAGCTACATCACCAAAAGGCCAAAGACATTGAGTGAGTCTGATTCCTCAGACTCCAGTGATGATGAGGAAGCCTACTTCGGGCTGGTGGGTCACTCCGACTCAGAAGGAGAATGCCCCCCATTTACTGGGAAGGTAAAAGCTCACACCCCTCTCTCCGACTCTGAATCTGATCCTGAGACTCAGGATGATGACCCTGAGGATAACCTATCGGCCCGTGAAGCGGAGCTCCTCGAGAAGTATGAGCTTCTGCTCAACACTTTCGAGGAGTGCCATAAGAGATTGAAGGCTGAGAAAAAGGAAGTGAAATTCCTTAAGGGTGAGAGTGTCTCCCTAAGGGAAGAGATCACCAGTTTGATCTCTCTCCGACAGGAGCACCTAGACCTGACTTCAAAGCATTCAGAGTCTCTTAAGCTCCTTGATCTTAAGCAGGAGGAAGTCGACAAGTTGGAAGAACATCTTACGACAGAAAGGAAGATCGTCAAGAGCTTCTCTATGCCAAAAACAGTTCTTCCAGTAGTTGATACCTTCTCTGCTCAGGCCAAAGGAGCTGGCTTGGGGCATGTAGGGGTATCTGGTTCCTCATCCAGGAGAAACAGGAACCAGAGGAAGAATAAGGCCGCCAAGAAGGCTTCTGCTGCTGAAAAGGGAAAGGCTCCGCTCAGTCCTGTTGCGTTCAGAAAGCCTAGCTTTCCTTGCAACCAACATGACTTTGAATCAACCTTTGGTCATCATTTCCGGCCCTCGGTTGCAAAGCCAAAGAGCCGATATGATGGTTGGACTTTTCCCCGGAACTTCGGTGAGAGTGCCTTCAAGGCACCTTATGAGGAAATCCACATGGGAAATTATGGTCAATTCTCTAGCAGCCATAATGGAAAGCAGGCACCAAGAGTCAAGCCTGTTATACTGACGAAACAGAAGGTGAAGAATTCATGTGACTGCAATCACTATGAGGCCTCCACCTCCAGATCCAAGGCCCCGGCTGTACCCACCTTTCCCAGGGTAAAGCAGAAGCCTAGGAAGAGGTACAACAGATTTGACTGTTGGTGTTGTGGCAAAGTCGGTCACTTTACCGTGGATTGTTGGTTTAACCCGAGGTATAACGAGACTCCCTATGTTAGCACTGCGAGGCCGACCACTCGTAAGGTTAACCAACCGAGGGGGAGTATGCTAACCAGGAATCTAGGACCCAAGTTCGATTGGGTTCCTAAGGGAAATTAACCTTGTTTTGCAGGAATGTCCAAAGGCCACCAAAACGCCAATATGGTACTTGGAGAGTGGATGCTCCCGACATATGACTGGGACAAGAAGCCTGCTGCGTGATTACACTCCAGTAGAGAATGGACCCAAAGTCATCTTTGGAGGGTAAGATCGAGGAGTCACCAGAGGTTACGGTATGATTTCCAACAGTATAATCTCTATCACCGACGTGGCTTATGTTGAAGGGTTAAACCATAACCTGATCAGTGTAAGTCAGTTATGTGTCAAAGGTTATGACGTTAAGTTCTGCAAGGATAAATGTCTGATAATTTCACGTACCTCTTCTGAGACGGTATTATCAGGCATTAGGAGCAGAAATATCTTCTGCTTAGATTTTCTCAGTTTAGATTCATCTACCCCCGTATGCCTTGTGGCAACAGGAAGTGCATCTCTTTGTGAACAATGGCACAAGAGATTGGCACATATTAATTTCAAAACAATTAGTATGCTGTTTTCTAAAAACTTAGTAAGGGATGCTCCTGTTATCAAGTGCATCAAAGATAGCCCCTGTCCTGCATGCCAGATGGGCAAACAGACTCGGGCTACCTTCAAGAGCATTGCAGACAAAGACTCCTCCTGATGTCTTTACCTTCTATATATGGACTTGTTTGGTCCAATGCAAGTTCATAGCTTGGGAGGCAAGTCCTATACGCTAGTGATAGTTGATGATCATTCTCGGTTTACATGGGTGTTCTTCTTAAAACGAAAGTCGGATACGTTTGACATCTTCACTAGTTTTGTCAAGCAGGTTTAGAACGAATTTAACTGCCCAGTGGTCAAAATCAGAAGTGACCATGGAACAGAATTCGAATCTGGTGCTATGACAGAGTTTTGTGAAGAACAAGATATCTTTCATGAGTTTTCCTCCCCGCGCACTCCTCAGCAAAATGGAGCTGAGGAGAGGAGAAATAGAACTCTCATTGAAGCTTGTACGACAATGTTGAAAGATGCTTCTCTCCTAGAATACTTCTGGGCAGAGGCTGTCAATACAGCTTGTCATGTACAAAACCGAGCATTGATCAACAAGCATCATCGTAAGATGCCTTATGAGCTACTGAGAGGAAGGAAACCAACCATATCCTACTTGAGGATCTTTGGTTGCAGATGCTATGTACTAAATAATGGGAAGTACCCGCGTACTAAATTTGGTGAAAAATGCTTCGAAGGCATATTCATGGGCTATAGTTCCCACAGTCGGGCATATAGGGTCTTCAATAAGAAAACCCTAGTGGTAGAAGAATCAATTAATGTTGTATTTGATGAAGGAAGTTTGCTTAACAACAATTCTTCCTGTGGTATTCTTGAAGATGCAGGTGCACGACTTGAACAGCTGGATCTCGATGAGACCGCTAAAGATGAAACTCCTAAGTACGTCAAAGTATCCACCTCCACGTCATCTGGGAATGTTGAAGATCAACATGGAACAAATCTCTTAGAAGAAGGAGAAGCCCAAGAAGTAGTCGAAGCCCCAGACGCCCGACTTCTAGAGCTCCGGCACGTGAGGGATCATCCTAGAGATCAGATAATCGGAGATCCTCGTGACGGTGTCAGAACTCGAAGAGGTACTATTAACGAGATTTTGCATCTTAGCTTCCTGTCACAGGTTGCACCAAAGAAGTTCGACGAGCCGAACAAAGACGCGGCATGGATTTTGGCCATGCAAGATGAACTACATCAATTCGAACGATGCAATGTTTGGACGCTGGTTCCCAGACCACACAAGCAGAATGTGATTGGCACCAAGTGGATCTTCAGAAACAAACTGGATGAACATGGTGTCATCATAAAGAACAAGGCCAGGCTGGTGGCTCAAGGTTACAGACAGGAGGAGGGGATTGACTTCGATCAAACCTTCGCACCAGTGGCAAGGCTCGAGGCAATCAGACTGTTCTTGGCGTATGCTTCGCACAAAGGATTCACAGTCTATCAAATGGATGTGAAATCAGCTTTCTTGAACGGAGACCTGAAAGAGGAAGTATACGTCGCTCAACCCCCAGGTTTTGTCAATCCTACTTATCACAATCATGTATATTTCCTTAATAAAGCTCTATATGGTTTAAAACAAGCTCCACGAGCTTGGTATGAGACTTTATCTTGTTTTCTTCTTGAGAACAAGTTCTCTAGAGGTAAAATAGATAAAACATTGTTTCTCAGGGAAGTCAAAGGCAAGATTTTGCTGGTGCAAATCTATGTCGATGACATAATATTCGGCTCAACGGACAACAATCTTTGCAAAACGTTTTCCAAACTTATGCAAGGAAAGTTTGAAATGAGCAGGATGGGAGAGCTAAAGTATTTCTTGGGACTTCAAGTGAAACAGTCTGAGGATGGAATCTTCATCTCTCAGACGAAGTTCACAAATGAACTCCTCAAGAAATTCGGCATGGAGAGTGCGACCTCTATGAGGACTCCAATGGGATCCACTATGTCTCTGGATAAGGATGAGAAAGGTAAACCTTTCGATGAAACCAAATACAGAAGCATCATTGGATCCCTGCTCTACCTTACTGCCAGTAGACCGGATATCATGTTCTCCACATGTGTCTGTGCCAGATATCAGGTGCACACTAAGGAATCTCACTGTATCGCTGCAAAGCGAATTCTAAAATACCTTAAAGGTACTCCCAATCTTGGCTTGTGGTACCCGAGAAACAATGATGTCGAGCTAATAGGTTTTTCAGATGCTGATTTTGCAGGGAGTAGGGATGACAGGAAAAGCACTTCCGGGACGTGTCAATTCCTCGGAAGAAGGCTTATCTCATGGAACAGCAAGAAGCAGAATTGTGTAGCTACCTCCACAGCAGAGTCTGAGTACATCTCGGCAGGCAGCTGTTGCGCACAACTCCTATGGATCAGAAACCAGTTAGCCGACTACGACCTTCAGTTCAAGGAAGTACCAATGTACTGCGACTCCTCCAGTGCAATTGCCATTGCCAATAATCCGGTATCGCACAGCAGAACGAAGCATACTTAAGTGCGCTACCACTTCATTCGGGAGCACGTGGAGAACAAGGACATCTCTCTCTGCTATGTCCCCACGGACAAGCAGATTGCAGACATTTTCACAAAGCCCTTAGACGAAGCCAAGTTCAGTCTTTTCAAAACTGAATTGGGAATGCTAAACTATGAGGAATGAAGACTACAGAAGCTTCATGCTCGTGCATCTAGGGGGAGGCTTTGCCAGGAACTCCAGGGTGAGCACAGGTGCAAGAATTGAGGGGGAGCAAGGGGTCAAATGCTACAGACCCCGATTTGCAGAAGCCGAAAAGGGGGATATTACCCTCTCGGCTAAGGCTAAGGTGGCTCCCAGTGGTGGCTCTCAGTTTGCTCTCAAATTGGTATTGGTAATGAATATCTCTCTCAACTCAATTTCAAGGTTATGATTTTCATTCCCATACGCCTTATTCACCTTAGCTTGTAGGGTTTAGGCTTCTTCAAATAGGGGGAGATTATTGGGTATTGTATCCACAACGTACCTGATTTGAAGAAGCCCCTGAACAAGCTAAGGTAAATAGACAATGTATTTGATAAAATATTTCAAGTTGTGCTTGCAGTTTTTCCACGCTAAGTGCACACCAATGTCAGGGTGCAGTAGGTCAATATACACGGGTCTGCGCGACGTAATCCCTCGTTGAGCAGATAAGTGTGTTGGCCTACGTGTACTCTCTCTATTGGAGTGTACTTATTGTCAAGTACAGGGTTGTGATCTTGCAAGAGCAGACAAGGAGCAAGCTTGGGTCAAAGAGTAGCTCATGGGTGGAAAGACGCAAAATCGTCCAAGTGTAAATCGACGAGAATCACCAAGTGATTCTCGCCGATTCGGCGAGAATCACCGTTGATTCTCGCCGAATCGTCGAGAATCACTGGTTGATTCTCGCCGTCTCGATCCAGCTACCTCAAAAGCGAGCAACTCTGGTGCTAAGTAATAATCGACGAGAATCACCAAGTGATTCTCGACGATTCGGCGAGAATCACTAGTGATTCTCGCCGAATCGTCGAGAATCACTAGCTGATTCTCGCCGTTTCTTTCCGGCTTTATCAGAGCGGGTCATCAAGTCAAAATCGACGAGAATCACCGTTGATTCTCGCCGAATCGACGAGAATCACCTTCGATTCTCGCCGATTCGACGAGAATCACCTTCGATTCTCGCCGATTTTGCCTTAGATAATTTTCGGGAAACCGCTGGACCGGACTCTGCCGCTGGCACTGTTTTGAACCGGATTTAAGGTTTCTTCTGGTGGGACCCACAACGGTCATTTAGGAGTATACTTGTGTATAAATACACGCGTATTTTTGAACAGTATAGTACACACAGAAAGAAGCCGAGCGACGACCTTGACCTAAAATCGCGATTTCCGCTCCGCCGCCGCCGTCGCCGCTCGAGCAAGTTGATCGTCGGTCTTGATCGTGGTTTCTTCCAGATCTCCCATCGACAGAAGCTTAGACAAGCATAGCGTCTCACGCGTCTAACCAGAGATCCTTTGTCTCTTGATTTGTTGATCGGGAAAACCTTCCCCGTCCGAATCGATCGAGACGATCGATCCTAAGGTGACCGTTGGAAGACCTAGCTAGCTTCGCTACGAAGTTTGGATCTCCAAAGTACTGCAGCCGTACACCGTTGTCGCCGCCGATCCCGTGAACCAAGCCGCCGCCCGTCTTGCCGCTGCCGGTTCCGGGGAGATTCTCTCCAAGTGAGATCTAGGGTTGTGGACTCTTCGTGATTTCTAGAACACGTCATCGAACGAAGAGGGACACCGTAGTCTCCAAAAGTAGTTTGTATTTCTTGTACAATCTAGTTCATTTTTGTTGTAAAGGAACATTGGTTCCTAGTTGTAAGGGTTGGTTGCAACCCGTGGTGTGGGAGTGTTGACTCATACGTGTGGAAGGGTTCCGTCCGATAGTGCAAAGATTGGATTTCAATCCTGTTGGTGAAGAGACCGAGTCGTCCCTTGTTGGGAGATAGGTTGAAGGGGGAAAGTGGATGTACCCAAATCGGGGAACCACTATAAATAGCTTTTGTACTCTTTTGTGCTGTGTTGTTTTATTTTCATGTGTAGGTACAATTTCAATTCCGCAAAAATGCTGCTAGTCACCTATTCCCCCCCCCCCCCCATAGGTGAAGGTAGTTGACACTAGGTGGACTTTCACAAGTGGAATGGGAGGAGACTCTGGCTTCTTAGGACTGTCAGCTTTAACTGGTTCAGGAACTTATTATTACTGTTGCTGAGGATATTGCTGTTGTTGTTGATGTTGATGCCTGCTGGAAGGATACCTCTGCTGGCTGTTTCCATGAGATTTAGAGGATCTATCAGGTTGCCTTTGATAGGTTTAAGCGTAAGAGGTAAACCTCTAAGAAGTAAGTCCTGAAGCACCAGCAGTAGGTGGACGAGGAGGAGGTGGGTCTTTCCTGTATCTTTTAGAAGGTGGAGGAGGATAGTATCTCCTGCTTTTATTGTTGGCTTTCTGCTCATTTTTTGACAGCCACATCCAAGCTAGCATACCCTTGTAAGGAGTGATATTTTGCAGAATATAATATGGGGTATCATTAGTGGGATTAGGTTTTGATTCAGCTTGAGGAACAACC
The DNA here is from genome assembly GCA_039583875.1 of Platanthera guangdongensis. Taxonomy (NCBI): domain Eukaryota; kingdom Viridiplantae; phylum Streptophyta; class Magnoliopsida; order Asparagales; family Orchidaceae; genus Platanthera; species Platanthera guangdongensis. The sequence goes on along the minus strand of CM077153.1, from coordinate 132,300,212 downwards.
TTTCTTTTCTTAAAAACTTTCTTCTTATTCTTTGGCTCATTGTCAGAATCATCTTCCTCATCTTCATCATCAGAAGATCCCTGAGGATTATCATATAAGGCATTAATTTCCTTTAGAGCTTCTGCAGATATCAGCAACTTTTCAGCCTGAGGAGGAGCTGGAGGTAGAACAACTGATTCAGTAACTTTTTCAGCAACTAATAGATTCTCTTGTTTTATATCTGCCATCATGATCTCATCTAGATATGGCATGGGACTGTCATCCATATTGTATGTTGGAGGAGAGATGGATTTGAGAGGGGATGATACAATGAAAGAATCTGCTCTTGGCGGAGATAGAACAACCAGAGCCTCTATACTTGCAAAATTGGCCTTGAGTTGCATGGTAACTTTGGGGCTTATTGGATAAGTGTAAGGAACTATAGCCATAAAAGGCTTTAGGCTTTTTTCTGGAAGAAATTTCAAATGAACTGTATCAAAAGTATTTAACAAACTCAAAATATTTACTGTGGGATTGATAATATAATCACCAATATTGTTTATTCCAGCTATAGCTGTCTCATCTGTATCTATATCAGAATCAATGAAATCAATTAAATCAGCAGGGATAACTATGTCTGCTGTTGCTGCTTCTGCTACAGTTTTTGCTGCTGCTTCTGCTGGAGCTGGAGCTACTTCTTAATGGAGTATCTCCCCCTGCCTGGTTTCAGTAGGCACTAGAGCTAGGCCCCTGACTGAAGAAGGAGGGACAGATAAGGAAGATAGTTGGGCAGCAAGGGATGAGATGGAAGTAGCAAGAGGGGAAATAGCCTCTGCTATCAAGTTTTTGATGAGTGGAGTGAGAATTGCCAGAAGAGGTTAAATGGAAGGGGGTCCAATTACATGAATTCCGAAGGTATCTGAGTGGATACAGAAGGATGGATGGGAGATGATGGTAGAGGAGAAGGTAGAGAATCTGACATTGGCTAATCTTCAGGTGAAGGAGTATGAAGGGGGGATGACAGTAGGTCAAAAGAAGGTAGTGATAGAAGGTTGGAAGGGGGATGTTATCAAGATGTTGTGGTAGAGGAGATGACGGTGGTGTACCATGCTGTGATGGAGTTGGTGTACCATGTTGTGATGGAGTTGGTGTACCATGTTGTGATGGAGTTGGTGTACCATGTTGTGATAGAGTTGGTGTACCATGTTGTGATAGCATATGTATTGGAGAGTGAATATGAGTTTGTGGATGAGGTGCTAGAGATGATGGAGGTGTTGGAGTATGGATTGTGGTATGAATTGGTGAAGAGAGATGAATTGGGGAAGTTGGAGGTGGTGGAGGTGGAGGTGGAACATCTTCAGTATGGTGGGGAGTGGCTGGAGCAGCCCTTGTACTCTCAGAAGGTCTGGAGGAAGAGGAGGGAGCCTTGGATGGCTTAGTGATATTCCTCTCCCACCTGCCAAAGAGGGCACAAGTAATCCTCTTTGAGGTATTAATGAATATGGTCGGTTTGACCAGGGATTCAACAGCCTTGGCTTGAAGGAAGATTCCCAGAATCCTTCCAAAGCACACCTGTTTCTTGATGTTCTTCTTTCTAATCATCTCAAACATTATTCTAGCACAGTTCACAGGCTTCTTGTTCACAACAGCACACATCACAAGGAATTGATGCTTAGTGATGTTGTCATGGGCTGTGTGCTTGCCCAGTAGTACCTTCCCGACAACATCTGCTAGAAACTTGTAGTCAACAGATAGATGTTTCTTCAACAGTTTGTTGGGTGAGTCTCCAGAATAACCCATTTTAATCAACATTTCACCAAATTTAGCACTATCAATCTCTAATTCTTCTTCACCATTAACTAATCCGAAAATGTTTTTTAAGACGGCGTGGGTAAGATATATCGCGTTACCCGATATGATTCTCGTCATGGTATCATCATCTGGGGAGGAGGACGTGTAGACCCATTCTCTTATTTCTGTCCCAGCTATCTTCATCCTTGTGGTCATCAGATTCTTTAGATGTTGATCTTCAAATAATTTCAGAATCTCCAGGAAGATTGGGTCAGAATGTTGGAATGACTCGAAGTCGATATCAAATTTCATAGCTCCAAGAACGCCTTCCAGAATCTCCATGAGTTCGCCTGCAACAAAAACAAAGAGATCAAGTGCAAGAGAACTGAAAGCGCGGGACAGAATTCGAAGAAAACCTAGATATAAGGTTTTTCATAATATGAATAGACAAACTCTGTTCTACGAAAAATAAAAAAATTCTTCAATCTAAGGTCGACGAAATATTTTATAGTAAAAAGAATTCGTCGATCTCAGTCAGAAGATGTGAAAACATTTCGTTGAGCTCCGTTCGACAAAAGTTTCCTGAAGCAAATTCATCGATCTCTGTTCAACGAAGTTCTCTAGAACTTTTCTCTGTTCGTCGATCTCCGTTTGACGAACTGTGAAAAATTCGTCGACCATAGACAGAAATCAAATTAAAGCTTCTCCATTTATCATACCAAGCTGATTTATGATGAACAGATGATTCTTCTCATCCAAAGGTTTGGTGAAGATATCTGCCCTTTGTAAATCAGTGTAAATATAGACAAGATTAATTTTATTTTGTCTACACACTCTCTAATGAAATGGTGCCTAATGTTTATATACTTAGTCCTACTGTGATGTACTGGATTTTGTGCTATGGATATAGCACTTGTGTTGTCACAAAGTCGAGTTGAATTATTTAAGTTGAACCCATAGTCTAGAAGTTTGTTATGAATCCACACCATCTAGGAACAGCAACTGCCAGCAGCTATATATTCTGCTTGAGCACTTGATGTAGACACAGATGACTGCTTCTTGCTAAACCAAGAGACTAACCTCATACCAAGGAACTGACATGTTCCTGAGGTACTTTTTCTGTCTACTCTGCATCCAGTAAAGTCAGCATCTGAGTATCCAGTTAAATCATACTCTGACTCAGTGGGATACCAAAGTCCCAGACTAGGACAACTCTTTATATATCTCAAAATTCTTTATAAGAAAATTAGTGAGATTCTTTAGTGTTCACTTGGAAGCTAGCACAAAGACATGTAGCAAATATTACGTCAGGTCTGCTTGTTGTAAGGTATAGTAGGGACCCAACAATGCCACTATATGATTTCTGATCAACAGGTTTCCCATGTTCATCATAGTCTATGACAGCATTAGTGGTCATGGGTGTTTTCTTTGCTGAGGCATCAGCCATCCCAAACTTTTTGAGAAGCTCCTTAGCATACTTAGCCTGGGATATGAAGATGTCATCAGGTAGCTGCTTCACTTGGATACCAAGGAAGTAGGAGAGCTCACCCATGCTACTCATTTCAAACTTTGAATGCATGAGGTCAGAGAACCTCTTGCATAGTTTGGAATCTGTAGACCCAAATATAATATCATCTATATAAATTTGTACTAACAAAATTTGATTATTGTGTTGCCTAGTGAATAATGTCCTATCTACAATGCCTCTTGTAAACTTATACTCTATAAGAAAGCTAGCTAAGGTTTCATACCAAGCTATTGGAGCTTGCTTTAGACCATAGAGAGCTTTATAGAATCTAAAGACATATGAGGGATGCGTTGGAGAGATAAAACCTGGAGGTTGTTCAACACAAACCTCTTCTTTAAGTTCTCCATTCAAAAAGGCACTCTTGACATCAATTTGATAAACTTTGAATTTCTTGTAGGCAGCATATGCAAGGAAAATCTTGATTGCTTCCAGCCTTGCAACTGGTGCAAAAGTTTGGTCATAGTCAATTCCTTCCTCTTGCCTATAACCTTGAGCAACCAGCCATAGTTTATTCCTGATTATAACACCTTGGGCATCTAGCTTGTTTCTATATACCCATTTAGTTCCAATGACTGGGTAGTCTTTGGGTCTTCGAACTAAATCCCACACTCTGCATCTCTCAAATTAGTTGAGCTCCTCTTGCATTGCAATAATCCAGTGTGGATCTTGCTCAGCATCTTCGATGGATTGGGGCTCAATTTGAGATATGAAACAGGCATGAATCAAGTCTTGGTTGAGTTGATGCCTTGTCTGCACACCAACTGAAATGTCTCAAATCACTTGAGATACTGGGTGATCTCTAAGTGTGACAAATTCAATGAGAGGAGTTGGTTGTTCAACAGCTTGGGGAATTAATTCCTCTTGTGGAATTATATTGGCTGTTGTTGGCTCTCCACTGATCTGATTGTCTTCATCTTCACTTTCTTCAGTAATGTGTGGAGAAGGATGGCAAACTGCCTCATTGATGAGGGTCAATTCATTTAGCTTCTCACACAGATTTGTTTCCTGCAAAGATTCATTAGTAGAAGAAGTCTTCTCCTTATAAACCATGTTAGTCTCATCAAATGAAACATGGACTGATTCTACAATTTTCATAGTGGATTTATTATACACCCTATAAGCCTTGCTTACTTGGGAATATCCAAAAAAAATTCTCATTTCAGCCTTTGCTTCAAATTTTCTAATGTGTTTCTTATTATTGTTGTGAATGTAACATAAACAACCAAATATTTTAAAGTACTCTACTTTAGGTTTCTTCCCTTTAAGTAGCTCATAAGGAGTCTTACTCTTAAGCTTTTGTATAAGACCAGTACATAATTTGATGTGCTTACAACCTCTGCCCAAATGGATAGGGGCAAATAAGCATCAGCAAGTAATGTGTCTGCTGATTCAATTAGTGTTCTATTCTTCCTTTCAGCAACCCCATTTTGTTGAGGTGTTCTAGGAGCTGAGAAGCAATATTTGATACCTTCCATCCTACAGAACTCTTGCATAAGAAGAGACTCAAACTCAGTACCATGATCACTTCTAATCAATACAACTGGATTAGAGTACTCAATCTGTATGTTCTTGAGAAAATCTGTAAGAACTCTGAAGTTATCAGACTTTGATCTCAGAAAAAAAACCCAAGTGAATCTAGAGAAATCATCTACAATAACTAAAGTATAAGATTTCCCTACTAGACTTTGTACTGCAATATGGCCAAAGGGGTCCATATGTAGCAAGTACAATATCCTAGGTGAGTCACTTTTGTTTAATGATTTAAAATTACTTTTAGTTTGCTTGCCTATTTGATAAGCCCTGCAAAGGCTTTCCTTCTTGTAGGGGCAAGAAGGCAATCCTCTAACAAGGTAGTCCCTAGATAGTTTGGCAATGTTTTTCAAATTAACATGACCTAATCTCCTATGCCAAAGGTCATTATTATTATTATTAATTTGATTAAATAGGCAGATTTCTGTTTTGGCAGACTCAAAATTAACTATATAAATGTTGCCTTGTATATTTCCAATTAAAACAGTTTTGTTCTCTTTAGTAGAAATAATGCAAGAACTTGAGTTAAAAGTTACCTGATAAACTTCATCACATAATTGACTTATGGAGATGAGGTTATGCTTTAGTCCACTTACATATGCAACCTTTTTGAAGGTTAGTGCCCCAATCATGACTTCTCCAAAGCCTTAAGACCGGCCACAATTGGAGTCACCAAAGATCACCTTTGGTCCCAGCTTGGACTTGTAATTGATTAAGTTATCCTTGCTGCCAGTCATATGCTTAAAGCATCCACTGTCCAGATACCATTGTTGATTAGAAGCTGGACAGCTCTTCACCTGCATAAACATAAGTTAGTTGTTCTTAACCCAGGTTACCTTTGGTCCATATTTCTTCACATAATTAAAACTGGATATGTATTAGTATTCATGTTGACATTTATATCCTAAGGGGTGGTATTTCCTAGGTGGAATGATCCATTGATTAAATTGTTTACTAAATGTTCTTGGTTGGTTATGAGTTTTAGCAAAATCAAAATTTTTGTTGGACTGAACTGGGTTCGACGAATTCTGGTACGTTCGTCGATCTGAGGTGGACGAACGGGGATGAGTTCATCGAACTCCACTCAAAGAATGAAGATATTCATTTTCTGGGCCCCAATTTCGTCGATCTTTGCTCGACGAACCATAATGGTTTCATTGATCGCAGTTCATAGAATGGTTATAGTAGAAGTTTGCGTTCGGAGTTCGTTGACTTGAGCTCGAAGAACTGTACATGTTTCGTCGATCGGAGTTCGATGAAAATTGCTGAACATTGTTCTGGTTATTATTTTTCTTATTCTTTCTTCTTTTCTTATTCTTGTGTGTAAGTTTAGTTTGATTAAGATTGTTATCTTCTACGTTCTCCTTACCCTTTTCAGAAACAAATTTTATTGGGGTGGTTAATATGTTTTTCTGCATGAGTGGGGGTTGGCTTGATGAAGCACCTAAGCCCAGCTTGCCATTAAGGCTGGCATTCACTGTGCTAGTGATGTCCATCAACTTGATGCTTCTCCCATTCAGGGATTCTTCAAGTTTCCTTGCTTCAGCCAGTTCAGGTTTTAAAGATATAATTCATTCATTTGCTAGGGTTAATTTATCTTTTAACTTGTTATTTTCTGATAGCAGGTTTTCTTGTTCACTTATTTTGTCTCTAAGTTATTTAATTATTTTTTTTAGAGTTAATTAAGTCAAGACATATAGATTTAAACTCAATTTTAAATTCCTGTGAATCAAAATCAAAAGAGGACAATACCTGATCCTCTTCAGATAGAGGTTCTTCAGTGTCTGATTGGTCAGCTTCAGAATGGGTTCTCGATGCATTAATGGCCATCAAGCACATTTCCTTGGCCTTTGCTTCCTCTTCATCTTCACTAGAGCTTGAAGATGATGATTCTTCTTTAGTTTCACTCCAGGTCTCTACCATAAAGCCCTTCTCCTTCTTTTTCTGTTTGCTGGAGGAAGGCCTGATTTATTGTTGTCCTCTGGAGTCCTTCTCTCTTCTTCTTTCTTTCTTCTGATTCTCTGGACACTCTGATATAAAGTGTCCAGGTTTCCTGCATCCAAAACACACTATTTCTTTAGTGGGATTTTATCATACCTGGGTTTGTCATCATGCCTAGATGACTTTCTCCTGAAATCCTTCCTAACAATTTTGTAGAATCTCTTGGCTAAGAGACTTAGGAGTTCTTCACTTGATGCTGGAGCTGCAGATTCTTCAGTAGCTTTGAATGCTATGCTTTGCTCCTTTCTTGCTGGTGGAGGAGTACTTTGTTCTACAGCTTCTCTAGACTTTATCAACTGCTCATAAGATTTGAGCTTTCCCAATAGAAATTCTGTGGAATTCTCATTTAAACTCCTAGCCTCCTTGATTGGCCAGATCCTGGAATCCCATGAGCTTGGGAAGCACATGAGGATCTTATCATTCACTTCTGTAAGAGTGATGTCCTTGTCTAAAGTCTTCAGCTCATTGATTATTGAGTTCAATCTGTTGTACATGTCAACAACAGACTTTGACTCATCCTTCTTGAAGTTCTCATACTAGGAGATGAGAGTTGATCTTCTATCTTTCCTCTCATCAGTAGAACCAGCTACAATCTAGTTAAGAGAGTCCCAAATAGCCTTTGTTGATGTGCATTCAGCCACCTTCTACAAGATGTCATCTGACATAGTCTGAGCCAGAATATTCATGGCCTTTGTATCAACAATCTTGGCCTTCTTCTGAGAATCTGCCCACTCAGTTGGTTGAACAGCATGTGTGCTTGATGGTTATGTAGATGTAGATGTTGTTGGTTGAGGAGGACCTGTCAAAATAGAATTGTAGATGTCCTCATCAATGGAATTCATATAAAGCTTGATTCTTGCCTTTCAGATGACAAACTTATTCAAGTTGCACACTGGAGGTCTGGTGCTTGCATAATCCTTATTCTGTGTCATGCTGTGAAATGAATAAACCATAGAGAATTAAGGATCAGATCTAACAAAGGTTCTTTTGGTCCAAGGATTAGCTTGTACAACAAAAGGAACATTGCTTTGATACCAATTAAAAGGAGGGGTTAGACCTGATTTACTCTAGCGGGGGGGGGGGGGGGGGGGGGTGAATAGAGTAATTAAAAATTGTGGTTGTTTTAAGTTTTTATATCAGAGTGAAAATAAGTGATACCAATATTATATAAAGAAAAGAACAGCAGCCTAAGATATTCTATCTATCACAGCCACAGTAAGAACAAAAGAGAAAATGAGCAACCAAACGACATAAGAATTTTATAGTGGTTCCCCAACCTGGGTACAACCACTCTTCTACCACCCTGATAGGAATCCACTACAGGTTTTGATCAGGTGACTGCCACCTTTGAGCTTTTGATCAGCTACTCAAAAACAACTCAAGTCTTTTGATCAGGAGACTTGCAATCAAGGAATAACTTTTGAAGGGATTTAAAGAACCCTTTGTACAGTGAGGGGGTGAGAGATTTATGGTGTCTTCTTTTTCTCAAAACAACTGAGAAGAATAGTGGATCTTGATGTTGTCAAAGCTCCCCCTGAGATATTGAATTGTTTAGGAAGATTGGAGCTTTGCTTCAGGGTGTAGGTCTTCAGCCTGTTCTATCAATGTTCAGGAATCCAGTAGACTGATGTAGAATGGTTGTCTCTGAGGATTCAAGACTTCTGAAGAAGACTCTTGATTTGTGATGAATGTTCTTCTTCAGATACTAGGACAGAAAATGTTTCAGCACACGGAATACACTTCTGAATAATCAGGATCTGTGTTTTGTGCTCTGAATGTTCTTCTATGTTATTCTCTGTGTTCTGTGTTCTTTCTTCTATCTTCTGTCTTTTTTTAGACTAAAGAAAGGAATCTCTTTTTATCTTTTTCAGTCAATCTCTCCTTTGAATTTTTGATTTCTAGCATTAATTGCTGATTGCCTGGAGAGAATGAAATACAGCTGAAATGTCTATTATAAATGAATTTCCCCAACTGTCCCTAATAAAACAAGAAAGTAATTATCCTGATGAAGACCATAATCAATGAAGCCACTAACGGCTATATTCAGAGAATATATGAATTAATTACTCAAGACAATACTGCTAAATAATATAGAATAAGGACAGAAATTGAGGAAAATACTAAGTCTGGAAATGCACAGAAATCATCGACCAGAGGACAGATTTCGTCGACCTGAGATCAAAGTTCGTCGACCTGATAATTCCAGTTCATCGACCTGAGCCCTGCAAACTGCGTACTGAGAATGACTTTCCAAATCTGTAGTCTGAGTTCGTCGAGCTGAGATTCTAACTTCGTCAACCTTAGTTCAAAGAATGTATTCATCGACCTGAGCTCTGTGAACTGCGTACTAACTTTTCTGAACTGATTTTCTTCTAAGTCTTGAGTCTTCTTAGGTCTTCTGCTGGCTGGTCCATCATGGTTGAATCTAAGGACTTAGCCTAAACTCTAGGACACAAAGACATGACCCTGGCTATATAAGGTGGGTCAAACTTCATAATTAGTGAACCTAGTCCAAATCCAACTAGGAATTCAATAGTGTTGACCCGTATGTTTTCCTTCGCGCACGGGCAGTTCCACCCGTGCGTGAAGGACATTGCACGGGTAGCAACAAAAAGCTGGAATACAGGGACACATAGGAGAACTGTGTGTTTTACTCGCGCATGAGCGCTTTCGCCCGTGCGTGAATAAATCACACGATTAACCACAAAATGGAACAAACTAGAAAGCTACAGTAAAACTGTGTGTTTCCTTCGCGCACAGTTTCGAAGAAACCGTGCGTCAACCGATCGTGATGAAGTTCGTCGAGTTCGGCTCGACGTTCTTCCAAGTGACCAAAATGCACGATCTAGCGCAAACCGTACGTGAATGAAACGCACGACCGTGCATTTTCCTTAAGACAGAATTCCCGCCTTTGGGAAAAACGCACCACCTGCACAGCCAAACCAAAACTGGAGTACAAGGTACCAACAAATACTGCAAAGAAAACAGCAGGAAAGAGCCACGGGGAGCACCATGTGCATACCCCTAAAACCAGAATGTGCAATTGCACACCCTCAGGCCAAAACAGTGCACAAAATGGTCCATGATTGAACGATGCAAATATAACCGATATCCGGTTGAAATGCAGTGCACGAGTGAGAAAACCAGCGCAGATGAGTCTGAAAAACCTTATAAATATCGTACTCATCACACCACCAGACTTAAACATTTGCTCGTCCCGAGCAAATCATCTCTTTGTGGACTCGAAAATAGCTAGCTGGATTAGAAATTTTGAAAATAAGGTAAAGCGAGAAATCGAAAAACAACATGAGCATAAAAATATAATAGATACACTTTTTAATTATGCTACGGATTTTATAAATTTCGACAAGTGTAAATAAGTACTATAACTACTCAAAAATAGAATCCTGGAGAATTGTTAGGTAATGCGTAGGAAGAAAGTAGGCAGGCCACTAAGTTGAGCATTGCCAAAGTCCGGGGCTCAGGATAACCTCCAAAGGAATCCACCAATGTCAGGGACCATACGTTTGACCATTCGCACTCTCTCCACGGAGCTAGTAGACTCAAGCGCAAATCCGTAGGACTTTAGGAAGATAATGGAGCTTAGGCGTATACGTAGGTAAAGATGCAAAAGGTGAACAATGGCTACGCACAACCCAAATGAGCTCATACAAAAAATCCTCTCACCAAGCAATACATACAGGTGCTCCACACCACCAGACTTGGACTTGACATACGGGTGCGTGCACCGCCTACCAGCACAAAATCTCAAATGGAATTTTTATTTAAACTTTTTTCTTTTTTCATATCAAACTACTTTCTTTTTCTCTTTTTCATTTCTTTTTCAAAAATTTTTATATCACATTCGGCCACATAATTCGGATGATTTCTCGCGTTTGGGTTAAACGCATTATTATAGGGCGTAGTGCGGTTTTGGCTGTTTATAAAATTAACACTTTGGTCAAAGGTTATACCTGCCGGTTCCGCAAATGACTCTCCAGCTGGGCATTCAAAAGCGTGGTGGCCGGGATTTCCACATCCCTGGCAAGATATGCCCCCAACCAGAGCCGAAGGAGTAGTCGATCTGGTCAGCATCCTTCTTCCATCCATCATAGGGTGGCTTGCTTCGGCTTGCTGCATCACCAAATTCACCTCAAACAGATTTTTCGCCCCGCTAGGGGCATTTCTTCTCGCAATCCAGTATGTGTTATGGGAGGCCGTGTCTCGAAGAAGCCGCAAAGCCTCTTCAGGAGAAAGGTTCATAATTGTGTCGCCGGCTACTGCGTCGATCATACCCCGGTAGTTCACCTCGACACCAAAATAGAATATTTCTACAAGATTCCACGGCTTGCAGCCGTGTTGGGGACAATGCCGCTGCAGTTCAGCAAAACGCTCCCACGCCTCAGACAACGTCTATTTGTCCAGCTGCTAGAACGTAGTAATTTCCCTTCGGGCATTCACAATTTTGTCCACTGGGTGGAACTTGGCCAAAAACGTAGAGGACAGAGCCTCCCATGTGGTAGCGGTCTCAGGGGCAATTGTGTGAAGCCAGGCCTTATCCTTGTCCCTCAGCGAAAATGGGAATAGCTTCAGCGTAACTACCTCTTCAGAAATTCCAACATATCGGAAGGTGCAACAAAACTCTGAGAACTCCGCCAAATGGAGCTACGGGTCCTCACTCGACAAACCAGAATACTGCGTATTATGTCTGATCATATTTAGAATTGCGGGATTTATCTCAAAATGGTTGTTGGCAATGGATGGTCCGAAGCCTGGATAAACACTTCTCGCAGTCGTGGTAGTGAAATCACGCATCGTCCTAACGCGAGGTTGGACCACCTCCTGACCCTCAACAACTCTATCACCTTGGCCATTTCCTACTTGACCCAAGTATTCCATTCTAACTTCAGCAGCAGCACGCACGTGAGCTCTCCTCACTCATGCGGTCTCTAGATCAGCTCCCAAAGTTTCACCCCTATTACCAGGGTTAGGATCTATCATACAACAAGAAATATCTATCAAAGTGTCAAACACTTGCAAATTTTTCCAAAAGAAAAATGCACACAACGGTTGCACTCCCCGGCAACGGCGCCAAAATCTTGGTGCGACGGCAAGTGTACCGATCGTAGTCAAGTAATAATTTGAGGAGTTGAATCCCCGGATATCGATCTCTCAAGGAGTGTAAGTAAGGAGTGTGATTTCGCTATATGAAAAAGGGATTGCAAGAGGGAAAGTAACCAAAGGGGGTTTTTGATTTGGATTCCTTAGTTAACAACAATAAGAAAACTATTGTGGATCGATGTCACCACATCTCTTTGGTGGATTACTCTAGAGAATAAAAGGGAAGATGGATGAGCTAATGAGGGTCGCAATCACCTCTTTGTCACACACGCTTCAAGCAATCGCTAGAACGACATAATCACAACAAGCACAGGAAAAACTGAAGCTTAACAACAAAAGCAATGATTAAGACATAACAACATATCGACATGCTAAAACCTTAAGCAAAACATTGTTTTCAAGCATCAATCCCACTATCACAAGTTCAGAATGAAGTAACCACAAGAAGAGGTGGAAAAATACAACCGAGCGCGCAAAGGTTTTCTGAGATTCACGACCGGATTCAAGGGTTGTCAATCCTTGTCCGAGCTCAGTCTTCGGATGACGTCCGGGAACCAAAAAGGGCTGTCACTTCCTTCGAATATCCCGTCTTCTTCGTGAATGATCGCTGGCCGGTTCTAACCGGAGAACTTCGCAAGTGCAGCAACAATAAGCTCGGATGGTAGCTTGGAGGTCGGAGAAGATTAAGGTGGCCGGAGATGCAACTATTTCAAGCTTTCTGAGGAGAAATGGTGGTCGGATCAACTATCCGAGTAGGAGAGAGAACATGGCGGCTGGAGGCGAGTTTTCCCGCTCGGAGGAGCGGAAATGGCGGGAGAAGCGGAGCTGGATCCGAACTCCCTTCAAGAAGAAGAAATATGCGCTTTAAATAGAAGCAGGTCAGAAAAATAGGCACGCACGGTTTGGTGCATGACCATGCGCAAACCGTGCGATATTAACTTCCAAATCAAGCCTGCGGAAGGAGAAGCGTTGACCCGTGCATTTTCCTTCGGGACGGGCAGTTCCACCCGTGCGTGAAGGACATCGCACGGGTAGCGACAGAAAGCTGGAATACAGGGACACACAGGAGAACCATGCATTTTACTCGTGCATGAGCGCTTCTGCCCGTGCGTGAACAAATCGCACGATTAACCATAGAATGGAACAAACTAGAAAGCTACAGGAAAACCGTGCGTTTCCTTCGGGCACGGTTTCAAAGAAACCATACGTCAACTGAGCGTGAGGAAGTTCGTCGAGCTCGGTTAGACGTTCTTCCAGCCGACTAAAACGCACGATCCAACGCAAACCGTGCGTGAAGGAAACGCACGACCGTGCGTGAAGGAAACGCACGACCGTGCGTTTTCCTTAAGAAAGAATTCCTACCTTTGGGAAAAATGCACCACCTGTACAGCCAAATCAAAACTGGAGTACAAGCTGCCAGCAACAAATACTGCAAAGAAAACAACATGAAAGAGCCACGTGGAGCACCATGTGCATACCCCCAAAAACAGAATGTGCAATTGCACACCCTCGGGCCAAAATAGTGCACAAAATGGTCCATGAACAAACGATGCAAATATAACCGATATCCGGTTGAAATGCAGTGCACGAGTGAGAAAACTAGCCCAGATGAGTCCGAAAAACCCTAGAAATATCAGACTCATCAGGGCTATAGTTTTTGTGGGGGCGAAAGTTGTTGTGGGGGCGACATTTTTTGTGGTGACGATATTTGTCGTGGCTGAGACCTTTGTCCTACGACAACAATTATCGTGGGGTCAACATTGGTCATGGTGGCAATAGTTGGTGTGGGCGGCAAAAGTTGTCTCAGGAGTGGCAGTTGTCGTGGGTGCGGCAGTTGCCGCGGGGAGACAATTGTCATGGGGGCGACATTTGTCGTGTCGTGGGTGGGACATTTGTCATAGGGTGACAATTGTCGTTGGGGGGACATTTGTCGCGGGGGAGACATTTTTCTTGGGTGCAACATTTTTCATGGGGCGATGTAATGTCCTGATTTGCGTTAGGCCCCTCATGCACACTTTCTGGTTAGGAGAGTGGACTTGGGCTCGAGGTGCGCTAGTGGATAGGCCTGCACTCGAGCTGGAGGAAGTACTGACTCGAAAGCAAGTGTTTGGACAATACCACACGACGGTAGTGGAATACCACGCAGGGGTAGCCTTCGTCGAGTATATACGACGAATACCCCCATAGAGTTGAAGGCGTTGAGTGATCGTCGAGTAGACTCAACTATCAGTGAGTTCTACCGCGCGACAGAAGCGAGATACCGAGCGGCGGTAGGATTCTTTGAGTATATACGATGAATACCCCATGCAATTGAAGGCGTTGAGTGATCGTCGAGTGTACTCAACGATTGTCGAGTGCTATCGCGTGTCAGTAATGGGATACCACGTATCGGTAGCCCAGTGATTTAATTGACATACGGCTCAGGAACTTAACGCCCAGTGTTAGTGATACCGCGGGCGATAGATAACATACCGCACAACGGTAAGAATAGTATCGTACGGTGAAAAGGTACATATGGATGTGGCGGCACCTGAGTCGGCAGTTTGGACGGTAGCTTGCGGCGAAAGTCAACTTCTAAGGCACCACGCGGTGGTAGCATGATACCGCGTGGCGGTAGCTTGTTGTTCAGGAATCCCTAGATCTATTTGGCCTCTTCCTTTATAAACGGATGTCCATGGCTTAGCCATCATTCTTCTTCTCTGATTTTCCTGAGAGAATGAAGGGTGCAGATATTTTCTTGGAAGGACAAGGAACGGATGGGCTTCTCTCGGAGGTGGAAGAACGAGAGCCGAGGCCGACGCCATCCTGCCCCCGAGAAGGATAACAAGATCCATGGAAATAAACTATGTGAGTTTCCTACCCCCTCCCTTGGTGCTAGATCTCTAGTTATAATATAGGAGAGATGTCGACTCAAAAGAGTTTGACTTGTGCGTGATGAAGATCTCCTAGGAAAATACCATGCTAGGACCTCGTCCTAGGGAGTAGTTGTCTTTAACCACTCCTCTCTTCGTTTTGAAGATGGTGGACTTGGTTTCGTGAAGAAGGATGGTATTTTGATGGTGAATAAGGTAGGAGGAAGTGATGTACATGGTTTTGAACAAATGGCTAATGGAAGAAGACGAACTGATGTCGATCATTTTGCTTTAAGATGCATGCAGAAATCTGTTTTCTGCGTGTAACATATTTCGAGGATGTTTTCTAGCATAATACGTTCGGATCTAGGTCTTGGTCTGAATATGAAAGTTGTAGCCCTCGGAAAGACCTTTCAAACGGATGATTACACATTTTTATAGGAGCTTTGTAGCTTCAGGAATGTATAGTTGAAGTTGTTGCATAGTAACAACTTATGTACAGGTTGCCTTCGGGTTAATGTTTATCTGGTTTTGGACTAGGTGGGTGGAACATAGCAATATAATGTTGAGGTTTGTAATGAACCTAGTTAATTGCAGCCGAGATAAACAAATGGTTTGGAGGATATTAAATAACAAATTCTTTGGAGGAATTTACATACAAATGGTGTGGAGGAATTTGCATAACAAATGGTTTGGAGGAATTTAAATAACAATTAGATTGGAAGAATTTAGTGAAAAAAATGATTTGATGAGATTTGGTGGTACAAATGAAATACTTGTGAAACATGATAAGGATGCACATGATTATAACCCAATGAATGGTATGAGATGAATGAATGTGTAACCTATAAATATGTTACCATACTGAAAGATATATATGAACTATCATCATAATGATTGTGATAATTATATGGAAGCAGAAGTGTTTTAGAATGCTTGATTATAGGGAATGAATCAGATGAGGGAATCTCATGGCCATGGAATATGCTGAATCGAGATCTCAAGTATGGTAAGGGATAATTAGTATAGTCCACTACTTTGATTTGTGTCTCCCTATAGGTAGTAGTGTGGGATTGTATGTTGTATAAGGTGGCTTGCCACCTGTGTTCATGAAAAACCCTTTGGTGCTGAGAGCACAAAAGTGTGAAAGCATTGTAGTGCGTGAGTATTTGACTGCACTAGATTGATGTGATGCTAAGGGACTCAGAATGGAGCCCTTGAGTGCTTTTGAACACTGGATTGGAAATGGTGAGAAGGGACTCGGTTGCCCTTTATATGATGGCATGGCCAAGTGGAACTGCATGTGGTGTGAGTTGACACGCGGTGTCATAATACTGGGTTAAGGACAGTGTGGCAGGTCTACGGGCTTGCCAGTCATCATACTGACAGGATTTGATGGATTGACTTTGGGCGGTTGCGCTAGGTCCTCGATGCTCACTCCCGAGGCTCCTTCCATGCCAGGTGGACGGTTTGGCCGTGTCCTTGGTGATCATTCCTGAGGCCCTTTCCGTGCCACACTAGTAGGCTAGTTTGGGCTATGTTCTTGGTGCACATCTACCCAAGACTCCTCTGAGTCGTAGTACACATGGATCTTCATTGTTGTGTTCTTAGCGTTGACGTGTACGGAGGCCTAGGCCAGGTAGTGTGGAGACCAGCCTAGTAGTGGAGACGCCTGCTCTACTATCACAATCTGACAACAACGGATGATGCCTAAGAGGTTAACTACCTACTCAAAAAGTGGAAACAATAAGTCTATGTCAGCATAGCAGTATGCGTGTGTGCCCTCATGGGTGAGTCATCATGTTGCATTCATAACATCGCATTGCATTTCATTACACAAGATTCTTATCATATAAGTTTGTATGAGCACTCTTATCTGATTAGTTACTTTACTTTTAAGCCGATCCTTAACTTATAAATCTGTATGAGCATTTTTATAAGTTAAGTTACATTCCTATTCTAGAAGTAGATTTGCTGTGAATGAATGTTGTATGCTCATGTTTAATTGTTATGATTGAATAATATTTTTACTGTTATACACTACTATTGTTAATACTCATAACGTGAAAGATACATCATCTGCTTGTACTTACTGCTTATACATATATTGTACCCTTGTTCCTTCTACTGCCCGGTGCCTAAGATCTGTTGCGTAACCCCCAAGTTTTTTAAACTCTCAATTCCCTGAGCATGTTTATTTTTTAAATAAAGCTTTATTCGACTTAAAGCAAGCTCCCCGAGCTTGGTATGAGACGTTGTCTAGCTTTCTCCTTGAGAGCAAATTCACAAGGGGAAAGATAGACAAGACATTATTTCTTAGGGAAGTTAAAGGCAAGATTCTCCAAGTGCAAATCTATGTCGACGACATCATATTTGGCTCTATGGAAGACAACCTTTACAAAAAAGTTTACAAACTTATGCAAGGAAAGTATGAAATTAGCAGTTTGAGATAGCTGAAGTATTTCTTAGGACTCCAAGTGAAGCAATCTGAAGATGGAATTTTCAACTCTTAAACGAAGTTCACCAAGGAGATTCTTAAGAAATTCAAAATGGAGAATGCAACCTCTATGAGGACTCCAATGGGTTCAACTGTGTATCTAGACATGGATGAGAAAAGGAAACCTTTTGATGAAACCAAGTACAGAAGCATAATTGGATCTTTGCTCTACCTCACTGCCAGTAGACCAGATATAATGTTTGCAACATGCTTCTATGCTAGATTTCAGGTGCACTATAAGGAATCTCATAACATCGCTGCAAATCGAATTTTAAGATACCTTAAGGGTACGCCCAATCTTGGCTTATGGTACCCAAGAAATAAAGATGTCGAGCTAATTGGTTTTGCAGATGCTGACTTTGCAGGAAGCAGGGATGATAGGAAAAGCACTTCCGGGACGTGTCAATTCCTCGGAAGACGGTATATCTCATGGAGCAGTAAGAAGCAGAATTGTGTGGCAACTTCAATCGCAGAGTCAGAATATATCTCAGCGATAAGTTGTTGTGCACAGCTTCTATGGATCTGAAATCAATTAGAAGACTATAACTTGAAGTTCAGAGAGATTCCAATTTATTACGAATCATCCAGCGCAATTGTGATCACAAACAATTCTGTCTCCCACAGTCGAACAAAGCACATCGAGGTGCGCTTTCACTTCATCCGAGAGCATGTAGAGAACAAGGACATAGCTCTCAGCTAAGTCCCGATGGGCAAGCAAGTCGTAGATATTTTCACGAAGCCGTTAGACGGGGCCAAGTTTTTATTTTTCAACACGGAACTAGGTATGCTAAATATTGACTCATAACAAAGACCAAGCAAGAAGGAGGAAACCTATCAGGAATTACTTCAAAAAAATAGTAATTTTCCAAGGCAAATTCGGCTAATATCAGACAGCAGACTCGCCGATTCGTCGGATGTCAGTGTATATTTGTCGAATCTGACTAAGCTTCCAGTGATTCTCGTCGAATTCATCTTAGGACAAATTGCAAATTTATATATTGGATCTAAAGAGCCGCGAAGTCAGGTATGCGCCTTCTAGATAATTTTAAAATTATATATATATAGGTGAATAGTAAAAATGTGGGTAACCGAGATAGACTTGAAATTTTCGGATAACTAAATAGTTCGACGAAACTATTCGCCGACTCACCGAACTACAGAATCCTCTCCCGACCTTTCGGCTCTCGCGACCACTGTACCGTCGACAGGGTTCCTTCTTTATTATTAGGATTGTGATTGTCTTCCAAGCCCTAACTGTCTGAAGAACGTGAATGACAAACCGATTTCGTGTCATGTTGTGCTCCCGACAACCTCGCTTTCACCATTTCGACAAGCAGCAGTTCTATAGTTTTCCAACTCCAAATTCTTGTTCTTAATTCTCCATGGCTCCTAGATGCACAAGTGGATTGCTAGGGGGAGGAGAGTTGGTATCCCACAGGGTTTGTTCATGCTTCAGATGAATTTCGGAATGTCATTCTAATGTTGGAGACCACCGGACTCTCCTTCGTCCTAGAAGACCCATGCAAAGTTCTGGGCAAGGAAGTTCTTAATTTTTCCACAATGCGAAGCTCCGACAAGAAGATACAGTTATCAAGAGCAAAGTACAGATGACCTCAGTCAAAGTCAAAACTTCACTACTAACTCGATATTTGCGGCTTCCAGCTTGTGAAGAAGCTGATTATCTCAACGACGATGATTTTGCAAGAGCTTTACTATTCTGTGGACTACCCAGAGGCACCAAGGCCGTTAAGAGGAAAGGGATGAACGAAGAAGGGAAGCTACTGTCAGATATCATCGGCAAAGTGTTTCTTTGAAATTCTGGTTCATACGACTTTTTGTCTTCATAAATGTTCAAGATCATTGTAACGCCCCGAAAATCAAAAGAGCGACGGGAGATGTTTTGGGCCAGAGTTGATATCTGGCAGGAGGCACACGGCCTGGGACACGGGCATGTCCCAGGGCATGTCAGGCTGGAGTCGATGATTTGGTCGAGAGGTTGACGATTTTTGGAGTCGACGACCGTCGAGCAGAGAACACGGCCTGAGAGACGGGCGTATCTCAGGGCGTGTCGAGCCCGTGTCGACGATCGGCCGGGGGAGTCGACGAATTTCGCTCGACGATGTGTCGAGACAAGGCACATGGCCTAGGACAAGGGCATGTCCAAGGTCATGTCGTGTGGTCGACGAACTTCTCTCGACGAAGTGTCGAGATCGTGAACACGGCCTGCAACCCAGGAGTGTTCGAGTTAGACACGGGCTAGGACACGGGCGGGTCCAATACCCATGTGAGTCTCGGGTTATTTTCAGGGCTGTGTCGATGGAGGCACACGACCGTGTCAGTTGGAACACGGGCGTGTCAGGTCGAACACGGGCGTGTCGGATGCCCGTGTGTTGTTCCAGGCACGTCGATTTTGATAGGGAATGGGGGACACGGCCCTGGACATGGGCATGTCGCAGGCCGTGTTCGGCCCAGTTTTAGCATTTCAGGCCCGAATCAAGGCCGTTCGTTTCTTTAATTTGGGGTCCAACGGCTGGGGGTTATTCCTGATGGGATATACCCGGGATTGGACCCTTGAAACCCTCATTTCTTTTGAGTGGTTCTCTTTCTAAAGCATAGAGAGAGAGGAGAGTGAAGGAGGAAGAAGGAGCTTAGATCCGGCCATTGGAGGAGCTTCGAAGCTCCAAATCGCGAGCCGTCTTCGGATCTACGAAGGCAAAGAGAGTGTGGTGCTTTTCATCCGCTTACATTTACATGGCGCCAAGGAAGAACGCTAGTGCAACGATTCTCTTCTTGAGCATGTGAAGCTCACCTTCTTTTGCATAGGAAGCCCGCTCTCGCGAGTTTGCGGTGAGTTTGAGGCATTCCTACGGGTAGACATGAATATTCCCCGTTGTGTAGAGTCCGTAAACGAGAACGGACATAGGCATGATATGTGAAGCCTATCCGGACATGATGGTCTGGATCGGTGATGTTGCATTGCATAAATGTCGGATAAGACTCCGTGCGATTGTTTGTTTTTCGGGTTTTCTACGTGGTAGATTTCAATAGGGAGCATTGGGGATTAACCCTAAGGTGCACCCGAAAAACTGGGCGGATGCGTGATCTTGCCAACTTGGTGGCCTGGGAGCCAACTTGAAACATAACCGGGTTATGTGAATTGTGATGGAAACGGGACTCGGGAGAAGTTTGACCCGCGCATATGCCTTTAATTGTTATTGCAGTGTAAGCACGGGTTAGATGGAACCGTACCCGTTCTATGTCGTTCGGTTAAAGAGACCTAAGGGTACGTGGCACTTGTCGTTGGCATAGATGAGGGTCTCCGGCAGTCTATGGCTTAAATTGACTTGACCCATGCCAAGAAGGCAAAATGCTCATAGTGTGGCCGTCAAAGTGGCGGTGGTGTGATCAGAATGTCTATGACTTAAATTGACATGACATCGACCGGTTCACCGAGAATGTGCCCTGAGAGCACGGGGCGTGTGGCCATGCGTGCCAACGCCTGTGATGCAATGTATATTTATATACTGCTTGGTTATGCTAATAAGTGCAGGGAAGGAGCATCGCCGCCCCGTGTTGGGGCGGGTCGTTATAATTTGTTCAGCATTGCTGATCGTTGCCCTTTGTTTGCCACCATGCGGTGGTTTTGTTGCTTGCAGGTGCCGCTGGACCAAGCGGTCAATAAAGGGCTAAAGCCCAAATTGCGAAGCCGGCCCTCGAAGGCGTAGTTGGAGTGTTTACTGCTTTTATTCATGTATGACCGGCCTGCGTGCCGTAGTTTGTAAATCATGTAATATTAAGTAAACAATTTTGTAAGGCCTTAAGGCCAGTACCTGTGTATGTACTACATTCCTATTTGGTATATTAGTGGACATTCGTGCTCTTTGTGATGGGTTCTTAATTGCAACTTATAAACTGCTTCCGCTAGAATGCTCTGTGTAGGACGTTGGATTGGTTGGATGGTTTCCATTGAGTAACCACCTGGTCTGTCTGTGGTGTATGGCGTCGGGCCCCGGCCAGACCTACTGCTATATGCTATGCGATGGATTGGGGGTGTTACAATTTGGTATCAAACTACTGGTTTCGGTCAGGCTTAAGATGAATTCGTGGGCGAATTCTTTTTAAGGGGTGGTGTGCATATGTGTGTGCGTCATCGTTATAACAGTAAAAGAACCCATGAATATCCACTTAGGAATGAAAATACATGTGTTTGAGGAACCTATGTGTTCCTATAATTGCTGTTTGCAATTTTATTTGATCGCTTAACGGTGTTTTGTACCACTATAGGTGACCAGAAGGGGTGCTGGACCGTCGGAACGTCAAGTTTCTGAGGCTAACAGTGCACCAGATGTTGCTCCTGCAACACCTCCATCGGCTGAGACCATACGATTGGTGGTCGAAGCGGTGTTGGCCATGATTAATGCACATCCTGCAAGGCAAATGCAGCAGCCCACTCCTGTGATGGAGCAGGTACCGCTGCAAGCGGCTGAGCCGAGGAGAGTGGAACAGGTAGTAGTGGAGCCATTGGTGCTAAGGAGGGCAACCAAGAGGCAGCTCAAGCATGTCATGAGCTTTAATCCTCCGGTATTCTCGGGATTGGGAACCCCATCTCAAGCTGAAGACTGGCTCTCCAGGGTGAAGAGAGTCATGACAGCAACGGAGACGGAGGAGTGGCAAATGACCACCATTGTTACGTTCCTTCTGACGGTGAAGCGAGACTGTTGTGGGAAGGATTGAAGCTGCATCTGTTGAGAGGTAGGCAACTTGTTGATGTCTCGGTGGAGGAGTTCTCGAGACTATTCTTGGTTAGATACCTCCCTTCGGCGCAGAGGATTTCGATGCAGAACGAGTTCCGGAAGTTAGTTCAAGGGGACAGTAGCGTGGATGAATATCTCAACGAGTTTACTCGTTTGAGTCGATATGCTAGGTCCACCATCGCGGATGAGGAGCACAAGACGAATCGATTCTACGAAGGGTTGAGAGATGAGTTGAGGTTACTACTCTCAGGGCTGATGACGCAGGGTTTCTTGACCTTGGTCAACACGGCCCGGTCCTTGGAGAAGGACATGAAGAATGTACAAGCAAAGAAAGCTTGGGTGACAAGAAGTCTGAATTCAAAGTGCCGACTACTTCAAAGTCCGGCTATCGAAGATTCTTTAAGAAGTGTAGGACTTCGGGTCCAGCTCCTTCTTCTGGTGCTTCTGTGGCGACTACGGGTCGAGCCCCGAGTGCTTGCTTTACTTGTGGAAAGTCGGGGCACTTTGCCCGTGATTGTTGGAGTGGACGTCCCAAGTCCGAGAGAAAGCCAGGAGCAACTTACGAAGAGAAGGGCAAGGCGGTGGAGTCAACCGCGTACCATTATTCTCCGGTCCAACCAAGGGTGTATAATCTTGGCCAACAGGAGGCCATCAAACAGGCGGATGTGATGACAGGGACGGTTTAATTTATAGCAAGATAATTTCTTGAAATACTTGTTATGCACATATTACCATACCACTGCTTGTTTAGGATTTGTTTTGATTTGTGAAAATCCGGCAAGTGCACTCTTCGATACATGAGCTTCACACTCCTTCTTGTCCGAGGGATTTATATCACGCATCAGAGTCCCTTCTTCGATGGCGAAGGATAAGTTGGATGTGTTGTTTCCCAATGGGTGTTCGATGCGCGCGGATAGAATCTACAGTGTTAAGATTCGCATTGGGAATCAGGAGTTCGATCTGCTAGCGTCGTTACTTCTGTTGGTGGAGTTCGACGTTATATTTGGCATGGACTGGCTCTCGGAGCAGCAGGCCTATATTTATTGTGGTCGCAAGGAAGTCAAGTTGGGAGCAAGTCGTGAGATGACTTTTACGGGCTTAAAGGGGTCGAGCAAGACGTTGATGTCTGCTCTTCAGGCGGTGAAGGCGGTTCGTGCCGGTGCGGAACTGTTCTTTACACTAGTGTATGTTGCGAAGCCGAAGCCAACGTTGGATAGTATTTCAGTGGTATCGGAGTACCCTGATGTGTTCCCTAGAGATCTTCCTGGAGCCCCGCCTCAACGGGAGATAGATTTTACGATAGAGCTCGTACCAGGTGCAAAGCCTGTGTCACGCTCTCCATATCGGCTAGCGCCTAAGGAAATGGCGGAGCTGAAGGTTCAACTGTAAGAGTTGTTGGAGCAAGGGTATATGCGCCCAAGTTCTTCGCCTTGGAGCGCGCCGGTCCTCTTTGTTAAGAAGATGGACGGAAGCTTGAGGCTATGTATTGATTATCGGGAGCTCAACAAGTTGATGGAGAAGAACAAGTACTCGATCCCCCGGATCGATGATCTTTTTGATCAGTTGTTCGGGTCGACGGTGTACTCGAAGTTGGATCTCAAGTCTGGGTACTATCAGCTGCGAATAAGGGATAGTGATATCCCGAAGACAGTGTTCAGTACGAGATACGACCATTACGAGTTTATGGTCATGCTGTTTGGGCTGACTAATGCGCCGTCAGTGTTCATGAATTTAATTAACAGGACCTTCAGGGAGTACTTGGACCATTTTGTGATCGTCTTCATCGACGATATTCTGGTGTACTCGCAGAGTGAGGAAGATCACTTCAAGCATCTTCATTTGGTTTTGGAGACGCTAAGGAGGAATCAACTATACGCCAAGTTCTCGAAGTGCGAGTTTTGGTTGTCCTCAGTGGCGTTCCTCGTTCATATAGTGAGTGGGGAAGGTATTGCGGTGGATCCGGCGAAGATTGTTGCGATACGGGAGTGGCCTGAGCTTTCAACGGTAGCGGAAGTCCGGAGCTTTCTGGGGCTTGCCGGCTATTATAGGCGCTTCGTAGAGAACTTCCCGCGGATAGCGTTACCTCTCACTATTTTGACGAGGAAGGAGCAGAAGTTCGTTTGGACGCCGGAGTGCGCACGAGCTTTTGAGGAGTTGAAATGTCGGTTGACAACGGTGCCTGTGCTGAGTTCGTCGAGTGGGACCGAAGGCTATGAGATTTATAGCGATGCTTTGGGCAGCGGTTTGGGTTGCGTGCTACTGCAACACGGAAGTGTAATAACTTATGGCTCGAGACAGCTGATAGTGCACGAAAGGAACTATCCGGTCCATGACTTGGAGTTAGCGGCCGTGATTTTTGCCTTGAAGCTGTGGAGACACTATTTGTATGGTGTGAAGATTGATATCTACACCGATCACAAGAGCATGAAGTATCTGATTGATCAGAAAGATTTGAATATGCGGCAGCGTAGATGGATGGAGTTCCTGGGGTACTATACATTCAAGATCCACTTTGTGCCTGGTAAAGGTAATGCGGTTGCGGACGCATTGAGTTGTCGGGCCCCAGCTCAAGCTAATTGGCTGTCGATCCATGACGAGCGGTTGGTTCGGTAGTTGGAGGCGTTGGAGATTGTTTGTTTGGATAAGCAATCAAGTGCTGAAGCAGTACTGAATTGGACTGAAGTCCAATATGACCTGGCTGATCAGATTCGGCAGGCTTTGGATATGGATGTCCATATGAAGCAGTTCATGGTAGAGGCTATGGATGGGTCAAATTCCAAATTCGTTGTGGAGGATGGATTGCTTTGGAAAGATGGTCGTCTCTGCGTACCAAGTGTGGGAAATTTGCGGGTGGAATTGTTGTAAGAGGCACACCATACCAAGTACTCGATTCACCTGGGGAGCACGAATATGTACCGCGATGTAAAGAAACTGTTTTGGTGGCCGGGTTTGAAGAAGGATGTGGCACTCTATGTGGCGAAGTGCCAAACTTGCGCCTTGGTGAAGGCGGAGTGCCAAAAACCGGGAGGATTTCTGAAGTCCTTGCCTATTCCGGAGTGGAAATTCGACGACATCTCTATGGACTTTGTGCTCGGTTTGCCAAGGTCGTAAAAGGGGAACGACGCCATTTGGGTGGTCGTAGATCGGCTAACGAAGGTGTCGCATTTCATTCCGCATAGGAAGGATGATCCGGTGGAGAAGTTGGCAAAACTATATGTGGATAGTATTGTACGGCTTCATGGTGTGCCCCGCAACATCGTGAGTGACTGAGATGGGTGGTTCACGTCCAATGATTGGAGGCTAGTGCAGCAAATGTTGGGAACAAAGTTGAAATTCAGCACAGCCTTCCATCCGCAAACAGATGGGCAGACCGAGAGGGTCAATAGAACTATGGAAGACATGCTATGCATGTGTGTCTTGGACTTTGGGAAGCAATGGGAAGACTATCTTTATTTGGTGGAATTCGCGTACAGCAATAGCTACCAGGCGAGTATTCAAATGGCACCCTTCGAGCCCTATATGGTAGAAGATGTCGCACGCCATTGTCTTGCCTAGAAACGGGTGAGTCAAAGTTGTATAAGTGATTAGAAGTGGAGGATGCTACTTCGTTGGTGTGTACCATTCGGGAGAGGTTTATAATCTCTCAGGACCGTTAGGCGAAGTACTATAATGCCAAGCACTGGAACGTGGAGTTCGCTGTGGGCGACTATGTGTACTTAAAAATCAAGCCGTTCAATGGTATCTTGCGGGTGCGGCGATTGAAAAAGCTAAGCCCGAGGTACCTTGGGCCGTTTGAGGTTCTGGAGCGGGTTTGTGAAGCAGCCTATCGGTTGAAGCTTTTAGTGGAGCTTAGTGGTTTACATGATGTATTCCATATTTCGGTGCTTCGAAAGGGGGTTCAAGAGCCTTCGCAAGTGATCGCGGTTGATCAAGTGCCGGTGGATAGTGGGTTGACGACAAAAGTCAAGCCCATGCGGATTGAGGACTCGGAGGTCAAGCGGCTACGCAATAAAGAGATCAGGATGGTTAAGGTCCGATGGGACAATTGCGGTCGAGAGGAGCTCTCTTGGGAATGAGAGCAGACTATGCTTGACGAGTATCCGGAGTTGTTCCGCTTAGGTACAATTTAATTTTGGTACTTGTCTTTCCTTTATATAATTTCGTGGACGAAATTCTTTTAAGAGGGGGAGAGTTGTAATGCCCCGAAACTCAAAAGAGCGACGGGAGACGTTTTGGGCCAGAGTTGATATTTGGGAGGAGGCCCACGGCCTGGGACACGGGCGTGTCCCAGGGCGTGTCAGGCTGGAGTCGACGATTTGGTTGAGAGGTCGACGATTTTTGGAGTCGACGATCATCGAGCAGAGAACACGGCCTGAGACACGGGCGTGTCTCAGGGCGTGTCGAGCCCGTGTCGACGATCGGCCCGGGGAGTGGACGAATTTCGCTAGACGATGTGTCGAGACAAGACACACAGCCTAGGACACGGGCGTGTCCAAGGCCGTGTCGTGTGGTCGACGAACTTCGCTCATCGAAGTGTCGAGACCGTGAACACGGCCTGTAGCCCAAGTGTGTTCGAGTTAGACACGGGCTAGGACACGGGCGTGTCCAATAACCTTGTTAGTCTCGGGTTTTTTTGGGGTTGTGTCGATGGAGGCACACGGCCGACCATACGGCCGTGTCAGTTGGAACACGGGCATGTCAGGTCAAACATGGGCGTGTCGGATGCCCGTGTGTTGTTCCAGGCGCATCGATTTTGACGGCGAATGGGGGACACGGTCCTGGACACGGGCATGTCGCAGGCCGTGTTCGGCCCAGTTTTAGCATTTCAGGCCCGAATCAAGGCCGTTCATTTCTTTAATTTAGGATCCAACGGCTGGGGGTTATTCCTGATGGGATATACCCGGTATTGGACCCTTGAAACCCTCATTTCTTTTGAGTGGTTCTCTTTCTAAAGCATAGAGAGAGAGGAGAGTGAAGGAGGAAGAAGGAGCTTAGATCCGGCCATTGGAGGAGCTTCGAAGCTCCAAATCGCGAGCCGACTTCGGATCTACGAAGGCAAAGAGAGTGCGGCGCTTTTCAACCGCTTACATTTCCATGGCGCTAAGGAAGAACGCTAGTGTAATGATTCTCTTCTTGATCATGTGAAGCTCTCCTTCTTTTGCATAGGAAGCCCGCTCTCGCGAGTTTGCGGTGAGTTTGAGGCGTTCCTACGGGTAGACATGAATAGTCCCCATTGTGTAGAGTCCGTAAACGAGAACGGACATAGGCATGACATGTGAAGCCTATCCGTACATGATGGTCTGGATTGGTGATGTTGTATTGCATAAATGACGGAGAAGACTCCGTGCGATTGTTTGTTTTTCGGGTTTTCTACGTGGTAGATTGCAACAGGGAGCTTTGGGGATTAACCCTAAGGTGCACCCAGAAAACTGGGTGGATGCGTGATCTTGCCAACTTGGTGGCCTGGGAGCCAACTTGAAACATAACCGGGTTATGTGAATTGTGATGGAAACGGGACTCGGGAGAAGTTTGACCCGCGCATATGCCTTTAATTGTTGTTGCGGTGTGAGTACGGGTTAGATGGAACCGTACCCGTTCTATGTCGTTCGGTTAAAGAGACCTAAGGGTACGTGGCACTTGTCGTTGGCATAGATGAGGGTCTTCGGCAGTCTATGGCTTAAATTGACGTGACGCATGCCAAGAAGACAAAATGCTCATAGTGTGGCCGTCAAAGTGGCGGTGGTGTGATCTGAATGTCTATGGCTTAAATTGATGTGACATCGACCGGTTCCCCGAGAATGTGCCCTGAGAGCACGGGCGTGTGGTCGTGCGTGCCAACGCCTGTGATGCAATGTATATTTATATACTGCTTGGTTATGCTAATAAGTGCAGGGAAGGAGCATCGCCGCCCCGTCTTGGGGCGGGATCGTTATAATTTGGTCAGCATTGTTGACCGTTGCCCTTTGTTTGTCACCGTACGGTGGTTTTGTTGCTTGTAGGTGCCGCTGGACCAAGCGGTCAATAGCGGGCTAAAACCCAAATTGCGAAGCCGGCCCTCGAAGGCCTAATTGGAGTGTTTACTGCTTTTATTCATGTATGACCGGCCTGCGTGCTGTGGTTTGTAAATCATGTAATATTAAGTAAACAATTTTGTAAGGCCTTAAGGCCAGTACATGTGTATGTACTACATTCCTATTTGGTATATTAGTGGACATTCGTGCTCTTTGTGCTGGGTTCTTAATTGCAACTTATAAACTGCTTCCGCTAGAATTCTCTGTGCAGGACGTTGGATTGGTTGGATGGTTTCCATTGAGTAACCACCCGGTCTGTCTATGGTGTATGACGTCGGGCCCCGGCCAGACCTACTGCTATATGCTATGGGACGGATAGGGGGTGTTATAATCATAGTCACAATCATCTACATAATGAGAATGGACTGGGGTGCAATGCTGTTTGAGAAAATAAAGAACAGTCTCTGCACACCCAACTTTGGAAGGATTATCGACCTGTAACTAAATCAGATGGATGGTGATAGGTTCGATATGACCAAAGGAGTACCTATCCATCACTTAAAGAAGATCGACACAACTAAGTTCTCTCGATGGGATAGGAGGATTATCAAGCAATGGGGAGCCCCTAACTTTCTAGTGGAGGAGGAAGGACATGCTCCTATACTCAGCACTCCTACTCTACACCCCTGTAAAATTCCTGAAGGACTGAGTGTAGGAATTGAGGGGGAGTCTACAGCACCACAAGTGGCGACTATCATAGTGCCCTTGAGTGTATCCACTAAGACAGTGACAGAGATGCAGGATACAATGCTTCCAGCCCCAGAGTTAGTGCTTACTGATGCTTTAGAAGAGATTGCTGACAAAGAGGTTCCAACTCCGTCAGATCAAGAGGATGTTGTTGAATTAGATGTTGAGACTGCTGACGATGATGATGATCTAAGGGTTGACGATTATGAGATTGATGTTCCTGCTAATGAATATGAGA
Source organism: Platanthera guangdongensis (assembly GCA_039583875.1). Classification (NCBI taxonomy): domain Eukaryota; kingdom Viridiplantae; phylum Streptophyta; class Magnoliopsida; order Asparagales; family Orchidaceae; genus Platanthera; species Platanthera guangdongensis. The sequence goes on along the minus strand of CM077153.1, from coordinate 132,271,163 downwards.
TTGCTGTCACAAACCGCATTTTCTCTGCATTAAAGGATATATCCGAGTAAGGAGAAAACACGTGTCATGATGTCACGTCAGTAGGGGATAATTGCATACATTCAGGCGAGACCACAACTAAACACCTTTTGGAAAGATTTATAAATTATTTAAAGGTCCGTTTGGCGGGACGGAATTGGAATTCTGGAATTGGCTTTGAGCCACAGTAAATCCAATTCCGGTGTTCGATGGGACGGAATTCATTCGGAATTTGCTTTGGGCCTAAAACCGGCGGCTTTGTTAAATAGCTATAAGCGCGCCTGCCCAATTCTTTTATCCCGACCCCGGAATTCACTAGGTTTTCCCCGACGCCGAGTAGCACTTCTTCTCCATCGCAGCAGCACTCCTCCCGACCACGATCGTCTGCAGGTATACGCGCCTTTCATCTTCTTCTTCCTCCTACTCTCTTCTTCTTCCTCCTCCTCTTCTCTTCTTCTTCCTCTTCCCCTTCGTGTCATCTTCTTCCTTCGTCTCTTCCCTTCTTCTTCAGCTTCCTCCTCCCTTCTTCCTCTTCCTCCTCTTCTTTTCTTTTTTCTTTCCCGTCTCCCACATCCACTCTTCCTCTTCCTCCTCTGCCCGATTCCCTCATCCGCCTCTTCTCTTCTTCTTCCTCTTCTTCTCTTTGCCTCTTTCCTTCTATTCTTCCTTGTGTTCTTCCTCCTGCATTTTACCTACACATTTCTTGGATCTAGATTTTCTTGGAAGAAATTTCAGATCTGAAATTTCTTCCAAAAAATTTCAGATTTGAAATTTCTTCCATAAAATCTAGATCCACAAAAATTTAGTAATAATGCCTAGAAATTTCAACAAAATCAGGGCTATGGACATACTAGAACAGAAGGAGAAGGCAGCAGCCGAAGGAGGAGAAAACGAGCAGTAGGAGCTGATGCAGTAGCAGTAGCCATAGAGAAATTGGCTGACTCCGTCGAAAAGGCAGCGAGGAGCAAGCCTGCAAGAAATGTTGATGACATATATGTTGCACTAACTCAGATGATTGATTTACATCGGCGTGATTTCCTGAAGGCGATAGATAAACTATGTCATGATAATGTCAAACGTGACATATTCATGAGGCTACCTGATGACATGAAGGGCGAATGGCTGCGAATGCAGTTTGCTCACTAGGTGTGTCTTTTTTTTATGAGCGATGGACTTTTATTCTATTTTTGCAATTTTAATTATGGACAATGTTTATGCGGTAGAACGTCTTTAAATGTTTGAACTTCAAAAATTAGTATTAGTACTTTAATTTGCTGCTAAATTTTAAAACTGTATGAATGTTACAAAATTCAATTCCAGAAAGTCAATTCCATTATGCAGCCGAACAACTTTTACATATCAATTCCAATTCTGTTCATTGAATTGCATCCTGCAACCGAACATGAGGATTGGCTTTCTGCACAAAACCATTTCCTGCAGTTATTGTTTTTCTGGCCAAAGCCAATTCCAGAAAGCCAATACCTACGCGCCGAACGGACCATAAGGGAAATCTAGATTTAAGTTAAGCAGTTAGTCGTATCTCTCGGCTTAGTGGATCAACTCGTCCATGAGTAAAAATATAGTTATATGTTGCGGAAAAATACTTTGATTAAGTTGATTTTAATATCCTACATGAGTATAAACGTCCTCGTAGGACAACTCATGTTATGCAAGACCCTAGATTTATAATAAGTATAGGAAATGTCTTGTGCTAACGAGAAATAGTGTTTTAATTTTGAAAGAGATTGCAAGTATGAAATACTAATAATAATGTTTTTATAAGTAAAAATGTCTAACATGCAACCTAACATAAAGCCTTCCCATAGAGCAAGTATAAATAGCCACAGAAAACAGGCATACTCAGCAGCTTAGCAAAGTAATTAGCATTTCAAAAGAAAATCACCAGTGGGCGTCAACAACCTGACAGGAATACACTGGTGAACATGTATGTCTATACTAATAAGAGAACAAACAAAAACTACCTCAAAATAGTGAGGAAGACCTCGGCAACATAGCAGTCCACTAGCAACACCAACCTAGTCGCTCAACCGGCTACTAGCCTAATCCTGAGGCATTCAAAAGAAAAATACCTCAGCAAGAAAATACAAGTGGCGAAGGAAAATAATCAGATAATATGTGCAAAGAAAGAGATGGGTTTACCAAACTCGAGTACAAAAATGTTGAAGACCACAGCTGGATAGCCAAATAAATATTAGTACAATAAAATATGAAGTAAATGAGACAATTGAATAAATGAACCAAGTACAGAACGAAGCCATGCTTCGACAATATCTGCAAAGATTAGCATAAAAAGCATAGATTGATCTAAGAGACAAACTGAGCATAAAATAACTCGGAAAAACATGAATCATTGACACTTGGCAAAAAAAATCAACCGGGCGGAGTCGGTGACCAATTGTCCCATATTAGGCTACCAAACCCAAATGTCTCAAAAAAAGGCCCTTTGGTGGTGACCAATTGTCCAAACCCAACCAACAGTCCTCAAAAACAAAGACCAAACATCCTCCAAGTCCAATGATCCACAAACCGACATCCAGTTGGCGTTCATTTATCCACTGCAAACCTTTATAGCCGAAGAAACATCGGATCTTACTCAAACCCCAAGTATAAACCTTAAGAAAAAACTTAAACCAGTACTAAAACCACCCTAAGGACTAAACCCGCCAAATCAGACAAAATGACAAAAAATTTCTAGGTCCCAGCAAATTCGGTGAGTATACCGACGAAACACATGCATACTCGACGAATTCTACGGCAATACTCGGCGAATCTCTCTACACTCGGCAAAAATGCCCTGCGGCAACCGACGATATTTGATGATTTCCTGTCGATACTCGACAAACGGACACGCGATACTCGCCGAATCCTACTTAGGCTACGTACCAATACTTGACGAAAATCCCTCATCACCTTAATCAACGAATCTATGGCTTCCTATACCTATACTTGGCAAAAACGAACCTAACGAGAATCGACGAACTCCATCACCATACAAGCCGATTTTTACTTGACCCAAATTCCTGGTTTCTATAGTTTGGCCAAAAATCAAGCCCTAACCTAGGGGGATCTTTCATACTCATTCTACACTACTCCTAATCTCTAAGGGAGGAAAGTAGAGAGGTAAATAAGGATTAAAAAATAGACAAGCAAGGGGAGAGATCCACTTGCCTCGAAACTCCGGAGAAACGACGTCCGCTCACGTAACTTCAAGGTTTAGCCGTAAAATGTCCGAAGCAATGTTTCCTGAAACGTTTGGAGAAGAAAGGAGCTCAAAAATGCTAATCCTAACATACAAAATTCGATGAATCGTGGAAAGCTTAGCACGATCGTGAAGCCCTCACCGAGAGCTTTCCAAATCTATACTCAAATGACGGATCCGACAGCCGGATTGCCGGAAATCATCCGCCGAAATGACGCCAGTGCGTCGCTCATCTTCTGCGAAAAAGGGCGTCGGGTTAGGGGAGAAGACGAACAGTGCGGGTAGGGCTCACTTACTACGTGCATATATATATATATTATAACAATAATTAATTTATTTACAATACAACATTACAATTAAGATTAATAAATCCCAAAACAATTCGAAATTTAAAACAACTCGAAATTCTATGAAATTAGCACCGTAGCTAAATACTAATGCTACGAATCCAACGGTGAAGTCAAAACTCAAATCCGATAAACCAAACTCAGGCAAACACCTCCCGAAGCCAAAACACAAGCATTCCCCAAAAGACTCCACCGAGTCACCAAAACAGACCCGACTCGTAATGGAATCTTACAAACAGGCTAAACCCAGCCACACAGAAAAGTCAAAGAGCAAAAACCACGCTCTGACTACAGTGCATGCCGATTAGGCATCCACGTAATGCACTGACGTCGAAATTACGCCATCACAGGAATAAAAACAAATACTGAAAAATCTGGGGCGTTACAGCCACCCCTCCTAA